>OV656867.1:105527396-106013974 GCA_927399465.1 Sarcophaga caerulescens | reverse complement strand
TATATTGAAAAGTTTAAGTGTCCCTATTAAATTTCCAGGCCTTTATTTTACAATTTTTTTAAGAATTTGGCAGAACTGGTCAAATATTTTTATTTTATCAGTTAAACTATTTGAATGCCTTTAATTTAATGCATATACTTTGTAATCTTTATGGAAAAATAATTAAAAATATAAGAATATATTGAAAAGTTTAAGTGTCCCTATTAAATTTCCAGGCCTTTATTTTACAATTTTTTTAAGAATTTGGCAGAACTGGTCAAATATTTTTATTTTTTCAGTTAAACTATTTGTATGCCTTTAATTTAATGTACATACTTTGTAATCTTTATGGAAAAATAATTAAAAATATAAGAATATATTGAAAAGTTTAAGTGTCCCTATTAAATTTCCAAGCCTTTTTTTTACAATTTTTTTAAGAATTTGGCGGAACTGGTCAAATATTTTTATTTTTTCAGTTAAACTATTTGAATGCCTTTAATTTAATGTATATACTTTGTAATCTTTATGGAAAAATAATTAAAGATATAAGAATATATTGAAAAGTTTAAGTGTCCCTATTAAATTTCCAGGCCTATATTTTACAATTTTTTTAAGAATTTGGCAGAACTGGTCAAATATTTTTATTTTATCAGTTAAACTATTTGAATGCCTTTAATTTAATGTATATACTTTGTAATCTGTATGGAAAAATAATTAAAAATATAAGAATATATTGAAAATTTTAAGTGTCCCTATTAAATTTCCAGGCTTTTATTTCACAATTTTTTTTAGAATTTGGCAGAACTGGTCAAATATTTTTATTTTATCAGTTAATCTATTTGAATGCCTTTAATTTAATGTATATACTTTGTAATCTTTATGGAAAAATAATTAAAAATATAAGAATATATTGAAAAGTCTAAGTGTCCCTATTAAATTTCCAGGCTTTTATTTTACAATTTTTTTAAGAATTTGGCAGAACTGGTCAAATATTTTTATTTTATCAGTTAAACTATTTGAATGCCTTTAATTTAATGTATATACTTTGTAATCTTTATGGAAAAATAATTAAAAATATAAGAATATATTGAAAAGTCTAAGTGTCCCTATTAAATTTCCAGGCTTTTATTTTACAATTTTTTTAAGAATTTGGCGGAACTGGTCAAATATTTTTATTTTATCAGTTAAACTATTTGAATGCCTTTAATTTAATGTATATACTTTGTAATCTGTATGGAAAAATAATTAAAAATATAAGAATATATTGAAAAGTTTAAGTGTCCCTATTAAATTTCCAGGCCTTTATTTTACAATTTTTTTAAGAATTTGGCAGAACTGGTCAAATATTTTTATTTTATCAGTTAAACTATTTGAATGCCTTTAATTTAATGCATATACTTTGTAATCTTTATGGAAAAATAATTAAAAATATAAGAATATATTGAAAAGTTTAAGTGTCCCTATTAAATTTCCAGGCCTTTATTTTACAATTTTTTTAAGAATTTGGCAGAACTGGTCAAATATTTTTATTTTATCAGTTAAACTATTTGAATGCCTTTAATTTAATGTATATACTTTGTAATCTTTATGGAAAAATAATTAAAAATACAAGAATATATTGAAAAGTTTAAGTGTCCCTATTAAATTTCCAGGCCTTTATTTCACAATTTTTTTAAGAATTTGGAAGAACTGGTCAAATATTTTTATTTTATCAGTTAAACTATTTTAATGCCTTTAATTTAATGTATATACTTTGTAATATTTATGGAAAAATAATTAAAAATATAAGAATATATTGAAAAGTTTAAGTGTCCCTATTAAATTTCCAGGCCTTTATTTCACAATTTTTTTAAGAATTTGGCAGAACTGGTCAAATATTTTTATTTTATCAGTTAAATTATTTGAATGCCTTTAATTTAATGTATATACTTTGTAATCTTTATGGAAAAATAATTAAAAATATAAGAATATATTGAAAAGTTTAAGTGTCCCTATTAAATTTCCAGGCCTTTATTTTACAATTTTTTTAAGAATTTGGCAGAACTGGTCAAATATTTTTATTTTATCAGTTAAACTATTTGAATGCCTTTAATTTAATGTATATACTTTGTAATCTTTATGGAAAAATAATTAAAGAAACAAGAATATATTGAAAAGTTTAAGTGTCCCTATTAAATTTCCAGGCCTTTATTTCACAATTTTTTTAAGAATTTGGCAGAACTGGTCAAATATTTTTATTTTTTCAGTTAAACTATTTGAATGCCTTTAATTTAATGTATATACTTTGTAATCTTTATGGAAAAATAATTAAAGATATAAGAATATATTGAAAAGTTTAAGTGTCCCTATTAAATTTCCAGGCCTTTATTTTACAATTTTTTTAAGAATTTGGCAGAACTGGTCAAATATTTTTATTTTATCAGTTAAACTATTTGAATGCCTTTAATTTAATGTATATACTTTGTAAGATTTAGTGAAAAATAATTAAAAATATAAGAATATATTGAAAAGTTTAAGTGTCCCTATTAAATTTCCAGGCCTTTATTTCACAATTTTTTTAAGAATTTGGCAGAACTGGTCAAATATTTTTATTTTTTCAGTTAAACTATTTGAATGCCTTTAATTTAATGTATATACTTTGTAATCTTTATGGAAAAATAATTAAAAATATAAGAATATATTGAAAAGTTTAAGTGTCCCTATTAAATTTCCAGGCCTTTATTTTACAATTTTTTTAAGAATTTGGCAGAACTGGTCAAATATTTTTATTTTATCAGTTAAACTATTTGAATGCCTTTAATTTAATGTATATACTTTGTAAGATTTATGGAAAAATAATTAAAAATACAAGAATATATTGAAAAGTTTAAGTGTCCCTATTAAATTTCCAGGCCTTTATTTTACAATTTTTTTAAGAATTTGGCAGAACTGGTCAAATATTTTTATTTTATCAGTTAAACTATTTGAATGCCTTTAATTTAATGTATATACTTTGTAATCTTTATGGAAAAATAATTAAAAATATAAGAATATATTGAAAAGTTTAAGTGTCCCTATTAAATTTCCAGGCCTTTATTTTACAATTTTTTTAAGAATTTGGCAGAACTGGTCAAATATTTTTATTTTATCAGTTAAACTATTTGAATGCCTTTAATTTAATGTATATACTTTGTAATCTGTATGGAAAAATATTTAAAAAAATAAGAATATATTGAAAAGTTTAAGTGTCCCTATTAAATTTCCAGGCCTTTATTTCACAATTTTTTTAAGAATTTGGCAGAACTGGTCAAATATTTTTATTTTTTCAGTTAAACTATTTGAATGCCTTTAATTTAATGTATATACTTTGTAATCTTTATGGAAAAATAATTAAAAATATAAGAATATATTGAAAAGTTTAAGTGTCCCTATTAAATTTCCAGGCCTTTATTTTACAATTTTTTTAAGAATTTGGCAGAACTGGTCAAATATTTTTATTTTATCAGTTAAACTATTTGAATGCCTTTAATTTAATGTATATACTTTGTAATCTTTATGGAAAAATAATTAAAGATATAAGAATATATTGAAAAGTTTAAGTGTCCCTATTAAATTTCCAGGCCTTTATTTTACAATTTTTTTAAGAATTTGGCAGAACTGGTCAAATATTTTTATTTTTTCAGTTAAACTATTTAAATGCCTTTAATTTAATGTATATACTTTGTAATCTTTATGGAAAAATAATTAAAAATATAAGAATATATTGAAAAGTTTAAGTGTCCCTATTAAATTTCCAGGACTTTATTTTACAATTTTTTTAAGAATTTGGCAGAACTGGTCAATTATTTTTATTTTATCAGTTAAACTATTTGAATGCCTTTAATTTAATGTATATACTTTGTAATCTTTATGGAAAAATAATTAAAAATATAAGAATATATTGAAAAGTTTAAGTGTCCCTATTAAATTTCCAGGCCTTTATTTTACAATTTTTTTAAGAATTTGGCAGAACTGGTCAATTATTTTTATTTTATCAGTTAAACTATTTGAATGCCTTTAATTTAATGTATATACTTTGTAAGATTTATGGAAAAATAATTAAAAATACAAGAATATATTGAAAAGTTTAAGTGTCCCTATTAAATTTCCAGGCCTTTATTTCACAATTTTTTTAAGAATTTGGAAGAACTGGTCAAATATTTTTATTTTATCAGTTAAACTATTTTAATGCCTTTAATTTAATGTATATACTTTGTAATATTTATGGAAAAATAATTAAAAATATAAGAATATATTGAAAAGTTTAAGTGTCCCTATTAAATTTCCAGGCCTTTATTTTACAATTTTTTTAAGAATTTGGCAGAACTGGTCAAATATTTTTATTTTATCAGTTAAACTATTTGAATGCCTTTAATTTAATGTATATACTTTGTAAGAGTTAGTGAAAAATAATTAAAAATATAAGAATATATTGAAAAGTTTAAGTGTCCCTATTAAATTTCCAGGCCTTTATTTCACAATTTTTTTAAGAATTTGGCAGAACTGGTCAAATATTTTTATTTTTTCAGTTAAACTATTTGAATGCCTTTAATTTAATGTATATACTTTGTAATCTTTATGGAAAAATAATTAAAAATATAAGAATATATTGAAAAGTTTAAGTGTCCCTATTAAATTTCCAGGCCTTTATTTTACAATTTTTTTAAGAATTTGGCAGAACTGGTCAAATATTTTTATTTTATCAGTTAAACTATTTGAATGCCTTTAATTTAATGTATATACTTTGTAAGATTTATGGAAAAATAATTAAAAATATAAGAATATATTGAAAAGTTTAAGTGTCCCTATTAAATTTCCAGGCCTTTATTTTACAATTTTTTTAAGAATTTGGCAGAACTGGTCAAATATTTTTATTTTATCAGTTAAACTATTTGAATGCCTTTAATTTAATGTATATACTTTGTAAGATTAATCAAAAAATAATTAAAAATACAAGAATATATTGAAAAGTTTAAGTGTCCCTATTAAATTTCCAGGCTTTTATTTTACAATTTTTTTAAGAATTTGGCAGAACTGGTCAAATATTTTTATTTTATCAGTTAAACTATTTGAATGCCTTTAATTTAATGTATATACTTTGTAATCTTTATGGAAAAATAATTAAAAATATAAGAATATATTGAAAAGTTTAAGTGTACCTATTAAATTTCCAGGCCTTTATTTCACAATTTTTTTAAGAATTTGGCAGAACTGGTCAAATATTTTTATTTTATCAGTTAAACTATTTAAATGCATCTAATTTAATGTATATACTTTGTAAGATTAATCAAAAAATAATTAAAAATACAAGAATATATTGAAAAGTTTAAGTGTCCCTATTAAATTTCCAGGCTTTTATTTTACAATTTTTTTAAGAATTTGGCAGAACTGGTCAAATATTTTTATTTTATCAGTTAAACTATTTGAATGCCTTTAATTTAATGTATATACTTTGTAATCTTTATGGAAAAATAATTAAAGATATAAGAATATATTGAAAAGTTTAAGTCTCCCTATTAAATTTCCAGGCCTTTATTTTACAATTTTTTTAAGAATTTGGCAGAACTGGTCAAATATTTTTATTTTATCAGTTATACTATTTGAATGCCTTTAATTTAATGTATATACTTTGTAATCTGTATGGAAAAATAATTAAAAATATAAGAATATATTGAAAATTTTAAGTGTCCCTATTAAATTTCCAGGCTTTTATTTCACAATTTTTTTTAGAATTTGGCAGAACTGGTCAAATATTTTTATTTTTTCAGTTAATCTATTTGAATGCCTTTAATTTAATGTATATACTTTGTAATCTTTATGGAAAAATAATTAAAAATATAAGAATATATTGAAAAGTTTAAGTGTCCCTATTAAATTTCCAGGCCTTTATTTCACAATTTTTTTAAGAATTTAGCAGAACTGGTCAAATATTTTTATTTTATCAGTTAATCTATTTGAATGCCTTTAATTTAATGTATATACTTTGTAATCTTTATGGAAAAATAATTAAAAATATAAGAATATATTGAAAAGTCTAAGTGTCCCTATTAAATTTCCAGGCTTTTATTTTACAATTTTTTTAAGAATTTGGCAGAACTGGTCAAATATTTTTATTTTATCAGTTAAACTATTTGAATGCCTTTAATTTAATGTATATACTTTGTAATCTTTATGGAAAAATAATTAAAAATATAAGAATATATTGAAAAGTTTAAGTGTCCCTATTAAATTTCCAGGCCTTTATTTCACAATGTTTTTAAGAATTTGGCAGAACTGGTCAAATATTTTTATTTTTTCAGTTAATCTATTTGAATGCCTTTAATTTAATGTATATACTTTGTAATCTTTATGGAAAAATAATTAAAAATATAAGAATATATTGAAAAGTCTAAGTGTCCCTATTAAATTTCCAGGCTTTTATTTTACAATTTTTTTAAGAATTTGGCGGAACTGGTCAAATATTTTTATTTTATCAGTTAAACTATTTGAATGCCTTTAATTTAATGTATATACTTTGTAATCTGTATGGAAAAATAATTAAAAATATAAGAATATATTGAAAAGTTTAAGTGTCCCTATTAAATTTCCAGGCCTTTATTTTACAATTTTTTTAAGAATTTGGCAGAACTGGTCAAATATTTTTATTTTATCAGTTAAACTATTTGAATGCCTTTAATTTAATGCATATACTTTGTAATCTTTATGGAAAAATAATTAAAAATATAAGAATATATTGAAAAGTTTAAGTGTCCCTATTAAATTTCCAGGCCTTTATTTTACAATTTTTTTAAGAATTTGGCAGAACTGGTCAAATATTTTTATTTTTTCAGTTAAACTATTTGTATGCCTTTAATTTAATGTATATACTTTGTAATCTTTATGGAAAAATAATTAAAAATATAAGAATATATTGAAAAGTTTAAGTGTCCCTATTAAATTTCCAAGCCTTTTTTTTACAATTTTTTTAAGAATTTGGCGGAACTGGTCAAATATTTTTATTTTTTCAGTTAAACTATTTGAATGCCTTTAATTTAATGTATATACTTTGTAATCTTTATGGAAAAATAATTAAAGATATAAGAATATATTGAAAAGTTTAAGTGTCCCTATTAAATTTCCAGGCCTTTATTTTACAATTTTTTTAAGAATTTGGCAGAACTGGTCAAATATTTTTATTTTTTCAGTTAATCTATTTGAATGCCTTTAATTTAATGTATATACTTTGTAATCTTTATGGAAAAATAATTAAAAATATAAGAATATATTGAAAATTTTAAGTGTCCCTATTAAATTTCCAGGCTTTTATTTCACAATTTTTTTTAGAATTTGGCAGAACTGGTCAAATATTTTTATTTTTTCAGTTAATCTATTTGAATGCCTTTAATTTAATGTATATACTTTGTAATCTTTATGGAAAAATAATTAAAAATATAAGAATATATTGAAAAGTTTAAGTGTCCCTATTAAATTTCCAGGCCTTTATTTCACAATTTTTTTAAGAATTTAGCAGAACTGGTCAAATATTTTTATTTTATCAGTTAAACTATTTGAATGCCTTTAATTTAATGTATATACTTTGTAATCTGTATGGAAAAATAATTAAAAATATAAGAATATATTGAAAAGTTTAAGTGTCCCTATTAAATTTCCAGGCCTTTATTTTACAATTTTTTTAAGAATTTGGCAGAACTGGTCAAATATTTTTATTTTATCAGTTAAACTATTTTAATGCCTTTAATTTAATGTATATACTTTGTAATATTTATGGAAAAATAATTAAAAATATAAGAATATATTGAAAAGTTTAAGTGTCCCTATTAAATTTCCAGGCCTTTATTTCACAATTTTTTTAAGAATTTGGCAGAACTGGTCAAATATTTTTATTTTATCAGTTAAATTATTTGAATGCCTTTAATTTAATGTATATACTTTGTAATCTTTATGGAAAAATAATTAAAGAAACAAGAATATATTGAAAAGTTTAAGTGTCCCTATTAAATTTCCAGGCCTTTATTTCACAATTTTTTTAAGAATTTGGCAGAACTGGTCAAATATTTTTATTTTTTCAGTTAAACTATTTGAATGCCTTTAATTTAATGTATATACTTTGTAATCTTTATGGAAAAATAATTAAAGATATAAGAATATATTGAAAAGTTTAAGTGTCCCTATTAAATTTCCAGGCCTTTATTTTACAATTTTTTTAAGAATTTGGCAGAACTGGTCAAATATTTTTATTTTATCAGTTAAACTATTTTAATGCCTTTAATTTAATGTATATACTTTGTAATATTTATGGAAAAATTATTAAAGATATAAGAATATATTGAAAAGTTTAAGTGTCCCTATTAAATTTCCAGGCCTTTATTTTACAATTTTTTTAAGAATTTGGCAGAACTGGTCAAATATTTTTATTTTATCAGTTAAATTATTTGAATGCCTTTAATTTAATGTATATACTTTGTAATCTTTATGGAAAAATAATTAAAGAAACAAGAATATATTGAAAAGTTTAAGTGTCCCTATTAAATTTCCAGGCCTTTATTTCACAATTTTTTTAAGAATTTGGCAGAACTGGTCAAATATTTTTATTTTTTCAGTTAAACTATTTGAATGCCTTTAATTTAATGTATATACTTTGTAATCTTTATGGAAAAATAATTAAAGATATAAGAATATATTGAAAAGTTTAAGTGTCCCTATTAAATTTCCAGGCCTTTATTTTACAATTTTTTTAAGAATTTGGCAGAACTGGTCAAATATTTTTGTTTTATCAGTTAAACTATTTGAATGCCTTTAATTTAATGTATATACTTTGTAAGATTTAGTGAAAAATAATTAAAAATATAAGAATATATTGAAAAGTTTAAGTGTCCCTATTAAATTTCCAGGCCTTTATTTCACAATTTTTTTAAGAATTTGGCAGAACTGGTCAAATATTTTTATTTTTTCAGTTAAACTATTTGAATGCCTTTAATTTAATGTATATACTTTGTAATCTTTATGGAAAAATAATTAAAAATATAAGAATATATTGAAAAGTTTAAGTGTCCCTATTAAATTTCCAGGCCTTTATTTTACAATTTTTTTAAGAATTTGGCAGAACTGGTCAAATATTTTTATTTTATCAGTTAAACTATTTGAATGCCTTTAATTTAATGTATATACTTTGTAAGATTTATGGAAAAATAATTAAAAATACAAGAATATATTGAAAAGTTTAAGTGTCCCTATTAAATTTCCAGGCCTTTATTTTACAATTTTTTTAAGAATTTGGCAGAACTGGTCAAATATTTTTATTTTATCAGTTAAACTATTTGAATGCCTTTAATTTAATGTATATACTTTGTAATCTTTATGGAAAAATAATTAAAAATATAAGAATATATTGAAAAGTTTAAGTGTCCCTATTAAATTTCCAGGCCTTTATTTTACAATTTTTTTAAGAATTTGGCAGAACTGGTCAAATATTTTTATTTTATCAGTTAAACTATTTGAATGCCTTTAATTTAATGTATATACTTTGTAAGATTTAGTGAAAAATAATTAAAAATATAAGAATATATTGAAAAGTTTAAGTGTCCCTATTAAATTTCCAGGCCTTTATTTCACAATTTTTTTAAGAATTTGGCAGAACTGCTCAAATATTTTTATTTTTTCAGTTAAACTATTTGAATGCCTTTAATTTAATGTATATACTTTGTAATCTTTATGGAAAAATAATTAAAAATATAAGAATATATTGAAAAGTTTAAGTGTCCCTATTAAATTTCCAGGCCTTTATTTTACAATTTTTTTAAGAATTTGGCAGAACTGGTCAAATATTTTTATTTTATCAGTTAAACTATTTGAATGCCTTTAATTTAATGTATATACTTTGTAAGATTTATGGAAAAATAATTAAAAATACAAGAATATATTGAAAAGTTTAAGTGTCCCAATTAAATTTCCAGGCCTTTATTTTACAATTTTTTTAAGAATTTGGCAGAACTGGTCAAATATTTTTATTTTATCAGTTAAACTATTTGAATGCCTTTAATTTAATGTATATACTTTGTAATCTGTATGGAAAAATATTTAAAAAAATAAGAATATATTGAAAAGTTTAAGTGTCCCTATTAAATTTCCAGGCCTTTATTTCACAATTTTTTTAAGAATTTGGCAGAACTGGTCAAATATTTTTATTTTTTCAGTTAAACTATTTGAATGCCTTTAATTTAATGTATATACTTTGTAATCTTTATGGAAAAATAATTAAAAATATAAGAATATATTGAAAAGTTTAAGTGTCCCTATTAAATTTCCAGGCCTTTATTTTACAATTTTTTTAAGAATTTGGCAGAACTGGTCAAATATTTTTATTTTTTCAGTTAAACTATTTGAATGCCTTTAATTTAATGTATATACTTTGTAATCTTTATGGAAAAATAATTAAAAATATAAGAATATATTGAAAAGTTTAAGTGTCCCTATTAAATTTCCAGGCTTTTATTTTACAATTTTTTTAAGAATTTGGCAGAACTGGTCAAATATTTTTATTTTTTCAGTTAAACTATTTGAATGCCTTTAATTTAATGTATATACTTTGTAATCTTTATGGAAAAATAATTAAAAATATAAGAATATATTGAAAAGTTTAAGTGTCCCTATTAAATTTCCAGGCCTTTATTTTACAATTTTTTTAAGAATTTGGCGGAACTGGTCAAATATTTTTATTTTATCAGTTAAATTATTTGAATGCCTTTAATTTAATGTATATACTTTGTAATCTTTATGGAAAAATAATTAAAAATATAAGAATATATTGAAAAGTTTAAGTGTCCCTATTAAATTTCCAGGCCTTTATTTTACAATTTTTTTAAGAATTTGGCAGAACTGGTCAAAAATTTTTTATTTTTTCAGTTAAACTATTTGAATGCCTTTAATTTAATGTATATACTTTGTAATCTTTATGGAAAAATAGTTAAAGATATAAGAATATATTGAAAAGTTTAAGTGTCCCTATTAAATTTCCAGGCCTTTATTTCACAATTTTTTTAAGAATTTCGCAGAACTGGTCAAATATTTTTATTTTATCAGTTAAACTATTTGAATGCCTTTAATTTAATGTATATACTTTGTAAGATTTATGGAAAAATAATTAAAAATACAAGAATATATTGAAAAGTTTAAGTGTCCCTATTAAATTTCCAGGCCTTTATTTCACAATTTTTTTAAGAATTTGGAAGAACTGGTCAAATATTTTTATTTTATCAGTTAAACTATTTTAATGCCTTTAATTTAATGTATATACTTTGTAATATTTATGGAAAAATAATTAAAAATACAAGAATATATTGAAAAGTTTAAGTGTCCCTATTAAATTTCCAGGCCTTTATTTTACAATTTTTTTAAGAATTTGGCAGAACTGGTCAAATATTTTTATTTTATCAGTTAAACTATTTGAATGCCTTTAATTTAATGTATATACTTTGTAAGATTTATGGAAAAATAATTAAAAATACAAGAATATATTGAAAAGTTTAAGTGTCCCTATTAAATTTCCAGGCCTTTATTTCACAATTTTTTTAAGAATTTGGAAGAACTGGTCAAATATTTTTATTTTATCAGTTAAACTATTTTAATGCCTTTAATTTAATGTATATACTTTGTAATATTTATGGAAAAATAATTAAAAATACAAGAATATATTGAAAAGTTTAAGTGTCCCTATTAAATTTCCAGGCCTTTATTTTACAATTTTTTTAAGAATTTGGCAGAACTGGTCAAATATTTTTATTTTATCAGTTAAACTATTTGAATGCCTTTAATTTAATGTATATACTTTGTAATCTTTATGGAAAAATAATTAAAAATACAAGAATATATTGAAAAGTTTAAGTGTCCCTATTAAATTTCCAGGCCTTTATTTTACAATTTTTTTAAGAATTTGGCAGAACTGGTCAAATATTTTTATTTTTTCAGTTAAACTATTTGAATGCCTTTAATTTAATGTATAGACTTTGTAATCTTTATGGAAAAATAATTAAAAATACAAGAATATATTGAAAAGTTTAAGTGTCCCTATTAAATTTCCAGGCCTTTATTTTACAATTTTTTTAAGAATTTGGCAGAACTGGTCAAATATTTTTATTTTATCAGTTAAACTAAAATAATAAAATAAAAAATAATTAAAAATACAAGAATATATTGAAAAGTTTAAGTGTCCCTATTAAATTTCCAGGCTTTTATTTTACAATTTTTTTAAGAATTTGGCAGAACTGGTCAAATATTTTTATTTTATCAGTTAAACTATTTGAATGCCTTTAATTTAATGTATATACTTTGTAAGATTAATCAAAAAATAATTAAAAATACAAGAATATATTGAAAAGTTTAAGTGTCCCTATTAAATTTCCAGGCTTTTATTTTACAATTTTTTTAAGAATTTGGCAGAACTGGTCAAATATTTTTATTTTATCAGTTAAACTATTTGAATGCCTTTAATTTAATGTATATACTTTGTAATCTTTATGGAAAAATAATTAAAGATATAAGAATATATTGAAAAGTTTAAGTGTCCCTATTAAATTTCCAGGCCTTTATTTTACAATTTTTTTAAGAATTTGGCAGAACTGGTCAAATATTTTTATTTTATCAGTTAAACTATTTGAATGCCTTTAATTTAATGTATATACTTTGTAATCTGTATGGAAAAATAATTAAAAATATAAGAATATATTGAAAATTTTAAGTGTCCCTATTAAATTTCCAGGCTTTTATTTCACAATTTTTTTTAGAATTTGGCAGAACTGGTCAAATATTTTTATTTTTTCAGTTAAACTATTTGAATGCCTTTAATTTAATGTATATACTTTGTAATCTTTATGGAAAAATAATTAAAAATATAAGAATATATTGAAAAGTTTAAGTGTCCCTATTAAATTTCCAGGCCTTTATTTCACAATTTTTTTAAGAATTTAGCAGAACTGGTCAAATATTTTTATTTTATCAGTTAATCTATTTGAATGCCTTTAATTTAATGTATATACTTTGTAATCTTTATGGAAAAATAATTAAAAATATAAGAATATATTGAAAAGTCTAAGTGTCCCTATTAAATTTCCAGGCCTTTATTTTACAATTTTTTTAAGAATTTGGCAGAACTGGTCAAATATTTTTATTTTATCAGTTAAACTATTTGAATGCCTTTAATTTAATGTATATACTTTGTAAGATTTAGTGAAAAATAATTAAAAATATAAGAATATATTGAAAAGTTTAAGTGTCCCTATTAAATTTCCAGGCCTTTATTTCACAATTTTTTTAAGAATTTGGCAGAACTGGTCAAATATTTTTATTTTATCAGTTAAACTATTTGAATGCCTTTAATTTAATGTATATACTTTGTAATCTTTATGGAAAAATAATTAAAAATATAAGAATATATTGAAAAGTTTAAGTGTCCCTATTAAATTTCCAGGCCTTTATTTTACAATTTTTTTAAGAATTTGGCAGAACTGGTCAAATATTTTTATTTTATCAGTTAAACTATTTGAATGCCTTTAATTTAATGTATATACTTTGTAATCTGTATGGAAAAATATTTAAAAAAATAAGAATATATTGAAAAGTTTAAGTGTCCCTATTAAATTTCCAGGCCTTTATTTCACAATTTTTTTAAGAATTTGGCAGAACTGGTCAAATATTTTTATTTTTTCAGTTAAACTATTTGAATGCCTTTAATTTAATGTATATACTTTGTAATCTTTATGGAAAAATAATTAAAAATATAAGAATATATTGAAAAGTTTAAGTGTCCCTATTAAATTTCCAGGCCTTTATTTTACAATTTTTTTAAGAATTTGGCAGAACTGGTCAAATATTTTTATTTTTTCAGTTAAACTATTTGAATGCCTTTAATTTAATGTATATACTTTGTAATCTTTATGGAAAAATAATTAAAAATATAAGAATATATTGAAAAGTTTAAGTGTCCCTATTAAATTTCCAGGCTTTATTTTACAATTTTTTTAAGAATTTGGCAGAAGTGGTCAAATATTTTTATTTTATCAGTTAAACTATTTGAATGCCTTTAATTTAATGTATATACTTTGTAATCTTTATGGAAAAATAATTAAAAATATAAGAATATATTGAAAAGTTTAAGTGTCCCTATTAAATTTCCAGGCCTTTATTTTACAATTTTTTTAAGAATTTGGCGGAACTGGTCAAATATTTTTATTTTATCAGTTAAATTATTTGAATGCCTTTAATTTAATGTATATACTTTGTAATCTTTATGGAAAAATAATTAAAAATATAAGAATATATTGAAAAGTTTAAGTGTCCCTATTAAATTTCCAGGCCTTTATTTTACAATTTTTTTAAGAATTTGGCAGAACTGGTCAAAAATTTTTTATTTTTTCAGTTAAACTATTTGAATGCCTTTAATTTAATGTATATACTTTGTAATCTTTATGGAAAAATAATTAAAAATATAAGAATATATTGAAAAGTTTAAGTGTCCCTATTAAATTTCCAGGCTTTTATTTTACAATTTTTTTAAGAATTTGGCAGAACTGGTCAAATATTTTTATTTTATCAGTTAAACTATTTGAATGCCTTTAATTTAATGTATATACTTTGTAATCTGTATGGAAAAATAATTAAAAATATAAGAATATATTGAAAAGTTTAAGTGTCCCTATTAAATTTCCAGGCTTTTATTTTACAATTTTTTTAAGAATTTGGCAGAACTGGTCAAATATTTTTATTTTATCAGTTAAACTATTTGAATGCCTTTAATTTAATGCATATACTTTGTAATCTTTATGGAAAAATAATTAAAAATATAAGAATATATTGAAAAGTTTAAGTGTCCCTATTAAATTTCCAGGCCTTTATTTTACAATTTTTTTAAGAATTTGGCAGAACTGGTCAAATATTTTTATTTTATCAGTTAAGCTATTTGAATGCCTTTAATTTAATGTATATACTTTGTAATCTGTATGGAAAAATAATTAAAAATATAAGAATATATTGAAAATTTTAAGTGTCCCTATTAAATTTCCAGGCTTTTATTTCACAATTTTTTTTAGAATTTGGCAGAACTGGTCAAATATTTTTATTTTTTCAGTTAATCTATTTGAATGCCTTTAATTTAATGTATATACTTTGTAATCTTTATGGAAAAATAATTAAAAATATAAGAATATATTGAAAAGTTTAAGTGTCCCTATTAAATTTCCAGGCCTTTATTTCACAATTTTTTTAAGAATTTGGCAGAACTGGTCAAATATTTTTATTTTATCAGTTAAACTATTTGAATGCCTTTAATTTAATGTATATACTTTGTAATCTTTATGGAAAAATAATTAAAAATATAAGAATATATTGAAAAGTTTAAGTGTCCCTATTAAATTTCCAGGCCTTTATTTCACAATTTTTTTAAGAATTTAGCAGAACTGGTCAAATATTTTTATTTTATCAGTTAATCTATTTGAATGCCTTTAATTTAATGTATATACTTTGTAATCTTTATGGAAAAATAATTAAAAATATAAGAATATATTGAAAAGTTTAAGTGTCCCTATTAAATTTCCAGGCCTTTATTTCACAATTTTTTTAAGAATTTAGCAGAACTGGTCAAATATTTTTATTTTATCAGTTAATCTATTTGAATGCCTTTAATTTAATGTATATACTTTGTAATCTTTATGGAAAAATAATTAAAAATATAAGAATATATTGAAAAGTCTAAGTGTCCCTATTAAATTTCCAGGCTTATATTTTACAATTTTTTTAAGAATTTGGCAGAACTGGTCAAATATTTTTATTTTATCAGTTAAACTATTTGAATGCCCTTAATTTAATGTATATACTTTGTAATCTTTATGGAAAAATAATTAAAAATATAAGAATATATTGAAAAGTTTAAGTGTCCCTATTAAATTTCCAGGCCTTTATTTCACAATTTTTTTAAGAATTTGGCAGAACTGGTCAAATATTTTTATTTTTTCAGTTAATCTATTTGAATGCCTTTAATTTAATGTATATACTTTGTAATCTTTATGGAAAAATAATTAAAAATATAAGAATATATTGAAAAGTCTAAGTGTCCCTATTAAATTTCCAGGCCTTTATTTTACAATTTTTTTAAGAATTTGGCAGAACTGGTCAAATATTTTTATTTTATCAGTTAAAATATTTGAATGCCTTTAATTTAATGCATATACTTTGTAATCTTTATGGAAAAATAATTAAAAATATAAGAATATATTGAAAAGTTTAAGTGTCCCTATTAAATTTCCAGGCCTTTATTTTACAATTTTTTTAAGAATTTGGCAGAACTGGTCAAATATTTTTATTTTATCAGTTAAACTATTTGAATGCCTTTAATTTAATGTATATACTTTGTAATCTTTATGGAAAAATAATTAAAAATACAAGAATATATTGAAAAGTTTAAGTGTCCCTATTAAATTTCCAGGCCTTTATTTCACAATTTTTTTAAGAATTTGGAAGAACTGGTCAAATATTTTTATTTTATCAGTTAAACTATTTTAATGCCTTTAATTTAATGTATATACTTTGTAATATTTATGGAAAAATAATTAAAAATATAAGAATATATTGAAAAGTTTAAGTGTCCCTATTAAATTTCCAGGCCTTTATTTCACAATTTTTTTAAGAATTTGGCAGAACTGGTCAAATATTTTTATTTTATCAGTTAAATTATTTGAATGCCTTTAATTTAATGTATATACTTTGTAATCTTTATGGAAAAATAATTAAAAATATAAGAATATATTGAAAAGTTTAAGTGTCCCTATTAAATTTCCAGGCCTTTATTTTACAATTTTTTTAAGAATTTGGCAGAACTGGTCAAATATTTTTATTTTATCAGTTAAACTATTTGAATGCCTTTAATTTAATGTATATACTTTGTAATCTTTATGAAAAAATAATTAAAGAAACAAGAATATATTGAAAAGTTTAAGTGTCCCTATTAAATTTCCAGGCCTTTATTTCACAATTTTTTTAAGAATTTGGCAGAACTGGTCAAATATTTTTATTTTTTCAGTTAAACTATTTGAATGCCTTTAATTTAATGTATATACTTTGTAATCTTTATGGAAAAATAATTAAAGATATAAGAATATATTGAAAAGTTTAAGTGTCCCTATTAAATTTCCAGGCCTTTATTTTACAATTTTTTTAAGAATTTGGCAGAACTGGTCAAATATTTTTATTTTACCAGTTAAACTATTTGAATGCCTTTAATTTAATGTATATACTTTGTAAGATTTAGTGAAAAATAATTAAAAATATAAGAATATATTGAAAAGTTTAAGTGTCCCTATTAAATTTCCAGGCCTTTATTTCACAATTTTTTTAAGAATTTGGCAGAACTGGTCAAATATTTTTATTTTTTCAGTTAAACTATTTGAATGCCTTTAATTTAATGTATATACTTTGTAATCTTTATGGAAAAATAATTAAAAATATAAGAATATATTGAAAAGTTTAAGTGTCCCTATTAAATTTCCAGGCCTTTATTTTACAATTTTTTTAAGAATTTGGCAGAACTGGTCAAATATTTTTATTTTATCAGTTAAACTATTTGAATGCCTTTAATTTAATGTATATACTTTGTAAGATTTATGGAAAAATAATTAAAAATACAAGAATATATTGAAAAGTTTAAGTGTCCCTATTAAATTTCCTGGCCTTTATTTTACAATTTTTTTAAGAATTTGGCAGAACTGGTCAAATATTTTTATTTTATCAGTTAAACTATTTGAATGCCTTTAATTTAATGTATATACTTTGTAATCTTTATGGAAAAATAATTAAAAATATAAGAATATATTGAAAAGTTTAAGTGTCCCTATTAAATTTCCAGGCCTTTATTTCACAATTTTTTTAAGAATTTGGCAGAACTGGTCAAATATTTTTATTTTATCAGTTAAACTATTTGAATGCCTTTAATTTAATGTATATACTTTGTAAGATTTATGGAAAAATAATTAAAGATATAAGAATATATTGAAAAGTTTAAGTGTCCCTATTAAATTTCCTGGCCTTTATTTTACAATTTTTTTAAGAATTTGGCAGAACTGGTCAAATATTTTTATTTTATCAGTTAAACTATTTGAATGCCTTTAATTTAATGTATATACTTTGTAATCTTTATGGAAAAATAATTAAAAATATAAGAATATATTGAAAAGTTTAAGTGTCCCCTATTAAATTTCCAGGCCTTTATTTTACAATTTTTTTAAGAATTTGGCAGAACTGGTCAAATATTTTTATTTTATCAGTTAAACTATTTGAATGCCTTTAATTTAATGTATATACTTTGTAAGATTTATGGAAAAATAATTAAAAATACAAGAATATATTGAAAAGTTTAAGTGTCCCTATTAAATTTCCTGGCCTTTATTTTACAATTTTTTTTAAGAATTTGGCAGAACTGGTCAAATATTTTTATTTTATCAGTTAAACTATTTGAATGCCTTTAATTTAATGTATATACTTTGTAATCTTTATGGAAAAATAATTAAAAATATAAGAATATATTGAAAAGTTTAAGTGTCCCTATTAAATTTCCTGGCCTTTATTTTACAATTTTTTTAAGAATTTGGCAGAACTGGTCAAATATTTTTATTTTATCAGTTAAACTATTTGAATGCCTTTAATTTAATGTATATACTTTGTAAGATTTATGGAAAAATAATTAAAAATACAAGAATATATTGAAAAGTTTAAGTGTCCCTATTAAATTTCCAGGCCTTTATTTTACAATTTTTTTAAGAATTTGGCAGAACTGGTCAAATATTTTTATTTTATCAGTTAAACTATTTGAATGCCTTTAATTTAATGTATATACTTTGTAAGATTTATGGAAAAATAATTAAAAATACAAGAATATATTGAAAAGTTTAAGTGTCCCTATTAAATTTCCAGGCCTTTATTTCACAATTTTTTTAAGAATTTAGCAGAACTGGTCAAATATTTTTATTTTATCAGTTAATCTATTTGAATGCCTTTAATTTAATGTATATACTTTGTAATCTTTATGGAAAAATAATTAAAAATATAAGAATATATTGAAAAGTCTAAGTGTCCCTATTAAATTTCCAGGCTTTTATTTTACAATTTTTTTAAGAATTTGGCAGAACTGGTCAAATATTTTTATTTTATCAGTTAAACTATTTGAATGCCTTTAATTTAATGTATATACTTTGTAATCTTTATGGAAAAATAATTAAAAATATAAGAATATATTGAAAAGTTTAAGTGTCCCTATTAAATTTCCAGGCCTTTATTTCACAATTTTTTTAAGAATTTGGCAGAACTGGTCAAATATTTTTATTTTTTCAGTTAATCTATTTGAATGCCTTTAATTTAATGTATATACTTTGTAATCTTTATGGAAAAATAATTAAAAATATAAGAATATATTGAAAAGTCTAAGTGTCCCTATTAAATTTCCAGGCCTTTATTTTACAATTTTTTTAAGAATTTGGCAGAACTGGTCAAATATTTTTATTTTATCAGTTAAACTATTTGAATGCCTTTAATTTAATGCATATACTTTGTAATCTTTATGGAAAAATAATTAAAAATATAAGAATATATTGAAAAGTTTAAGTGTCCCTATTAAATTTCCAGGCCTTTATTTTACAATTTTTTTAAGAATTTGGCAGAACTGGTCAAATATTTTTATTTTATCAGTTAAACTATTTGAATGCCTTTAATTTAATGTATATACTTTGTAATCTTTATGGAAAAATAATTAAAAATACAAGAATATATTGAAAAGTTTAAGTGTCCCTATTAAATTTCCAGGCCTTTATTTCACAATTTTTTTAAGAATTTGGAAGAACTGGTCAAATATTTTTATTTTATCAGTTAAACTATTTTAATGCCTTTAATTTAATGTATATACTTTGTAATATTTATGGAAAAATAATTAAAAATATAAGAATATATTGAAAAGTTTAAGTGTCCCTATTAAATTTCCAGGCCTTTATTTCACAATTTTTTTAAGAATTTGGCAGAACTGGTCAAATATTTTTATTTTATCAGTTAAATTATTTGAATGCCTTTAATTTAATGTATATACTTTGTAATCTTTATCTAAAAATAATTAAAAATATAAGAATATATTGAAAAGTTTAAGTGTCCCTATTAAATTTCCAGGCCTTTATTTTACAATTTTTTTAAGAATTTGGCAGAACTGGTCAAATATTTTTATTTTATCAGTTAAACTATTTGAATGCCTTTAATTTAATGTATATACTTTGTAATCTTTATGGAAAAATAATTAAAGAAACAAGAATATATTGAAAAGTTTAAGTGTCCCTATTAAATTTCCAGGCCTTTATTTCACAATTTTTTTAAGAATTTGGCAGAACTGGTCAAATATTTTTATTTTTTCAGTTAAACTATTTGAATGCCTTTAATTTAATGTATATACTTTGTAATCTTTATGGAAAAATAATTAAAGATATAAGAATATATTGAAAAGTTTAAGTGTCCCTATTAAATTTCCAGGCCTTTATTTTACAATTTTTTTAAGAATTTGGCAGAACTGGTCAAATATTTTTATTTTATCAGTTAAACTATTTGAATGCCTTTAATTTAATGTATATACTTTGTAATCTGTATGGAAAAATATTTAAAAAAATAAGAATATATTGAAAAGTTTAAGTGTCCCTATTAAATTTCCAGGCCTTTATTTCACAATTTTTTTAAGAATTTGGCAGAACTGGTCAAATATTTTTATTTTTTCAGTTAAACTATTTGAATGCCTTTAATTTAATGTATATACTTTGTAATCTTTATGGAAAAATAATTAAAGATATAAGAATATATTGAAAAGTTTAAGTGTCCCTATTAAATTTCCAGGCCTTTATTTTACAATTTTTTTAAGAATTTGGCAGAACTGGTCAAATATTTTTATTTTATCAGTTAAACTATTTTAATGCCTTTAATTTAATGTATATACTTTGTAATATTTATGGAAAAATAATTAAAGATATAAGAATATATTGAAAAGTTTAAGTGTCCCTATTAAATTTCCAGGCCTTTATTTCACAATTTTTTTAAGAATTTGGCAGAACTGGTCAAATATTTTTATTTTTTCAGTTAAACTATTTGAATGCCTTTAATTTAATGTATATACTTTGTAATCTTTATGGAAAAATAATTAAAAATATAAGAATATATTGAAAAGTTTAAGTGTCCCTATTAAATTTCCAGGCCTTTATTTTACAATTTTTTTAAGAATTTGGCAGAACTGGTCAAATATTTTTATTTTATCAGTTAAACTATTTGAATGCCTTTAATTTAATGTATATACTTTGTAAGATTTATGGAAAAATAATTAAAAATACAAGAATATATTGAAAAGTTTAAGTGTCCCTATTAAATTTCCAGGCCTTTATTTTACAATTTTTTTAAGAATTTGGCAGAACTGGTCAAATATTTTTATTTTATCAGTTAAACTATTTGAATGCCTTTAATTTAATGTATATACTTTGTAATCTTTATGGAAAAATAATTAAAAATATAAGAATATATTGAAAAGTTTAAGTGTCCCTATTAAATTTCCAGGCCTTTATTTTACAATTTTTTTAAGAATTTGGCAGAACTGGTCAAATATTTTTATTTTATCAGTTAAACTATTTGAATGCCTTTAATTTAATGTATATACTTTGTAATCTGTATGGAAAAATATTTAAAAAAATAAGAATATATTGAAAAGTTTAAGTGTCCCTATTAAATTTCCAGGCCTTTATTTCACAATTTTTTTAAGAATTTGGCAGAACTGGTCAAATATTTTTATTTTTTCAGTTAAACTATTTGAATGCCTTTAATTTAATGTATATACTTTGTAATCTTTATGGAAAAATAATTAAAAATATAAGAATATATTGAAAAGTTTAAGTGTCCCTATTAAATTTCCAGGCCTTTATTTTACAATTTTTTTAAGAATTTGGCGGAAATGGTCAAATATTTTTATTTTATCAGTTAAATTATTTGAATGCCTTTAATTTAATGTATATACTTTGTAATCTTTATGGAAAAATAATTAAAAATATAAGAATATATTGAAAAGTTTAAGTGTCCCTATTAAATTTCCAGGCCTTTATTTTACAATTTTTTTAAGAATTTGGCAGAACTGGTCAAAAATTTTTTATTTTTTCAGTTAAACTATTTGAATGCCTTTAATTTAATGTATATACTTTGTAATCTTTATGGAAAAATAGTTAAAGATATAAGAATATATTGAAAAGTTTAAGTGTCCCTATTAAATTTCCAGGCCTTTATTTCACAATTTTTTTAAGAATTTCGCAGAACTGGTCAAATATTTTTATTTTATCAGTTAAACTATTTGAATGCCTTTAATTTAATGTATATACTTTGTAAGATTTAGTGAAAAATAATTAAAAATATAAGAATATATTGAAAAGTTTAAGTGTCCCTATTAAATTTCCAGGCCTTTATTTCACAATTTTTTTAAGAATTTGGCAGAACTGGTCAAATATTTTTATTTTATCAGTTAAACTATTTAAATGCATCTAATTTAATGTATATACTTTGTAAGATTAATCAAAAAATAATTAAAAATACAAGAATATATTGAAAAGTTTAAGTGTCCCTATTAAATTTCCAGGCTTTTATTTTACAATTTTTTTAAGAATTTGGCAGAACTGGTCAAATATTTTTATTTTATCAGTTAAACTATTTGAATGCCTTTAATTTAATGTATATACTTTGTAATATTTATGGAAAAATAATTAAAAATATAAGAATATATTGAAAAGTTTAAGTGTCCCTATTAAATTTCCAGGCCTTTATTTTACAATTTTTTTAAGAATTTGGCAGAACTGGTCAAATATTTTTATTTTATCAGTTAAACTATTTGAATGCCTTTAATTTAATGTATATACTTTGTAATCTTTATGGAAAAATAATTAAAGATATAAGAATATATTGAAAAGTTTAAGTGTCCCTATTAAATTTCCAGGCCTTTATTTTACAATTTTTTTAAGAATTTGGCAGAACTGGTCAAATATTTTTATTTTATCAGTTAAACTATTTGAATGCCTTTAATTTAATGTATATACTTTGTAAGATTTAGTGAAAAATAATTAAAAATATAAGAATATATTGAAAAGTTTAAGTGTCCCTATTAAATTTCCAGGCCTTTATTTCACAATTTTTTTAAGAATTTGGCAGAACTGGTCAAATATTTTTATTTTTTCAGTTAAACTATTTGAATGCCTTTAATTTAATGTATATACTTTGTAATCTTTATGGAAAAATAATTAAAAATATAAGAATATATTGAAAAGTTTAAGTGTCCCTATTAAATTTCCAGGCCTTTATTTTACAATTTTTTTAAGAATTTGGCAGAACTGGTCAAATATTTTTATTTTATCAGTTAAACTATTTGAATGCCTTTAATTTAATGTATATACTTTGTAAGATTTATGGAAAAATAATTAAAAATACAAGAATATATTGAAAAGTTTAAGTGTCCCTATTAAATTTCCAGGCCTTTATTTTACAATTTTTTTAAGAATTTGGCAGAACTGGTCAAATATTTTTATTTTATCAGTTAAACTATTTGAATGCCTTTAATTTAATGTATATACTTTGTAATCTTTATGGAAAAATAATTAAAAATATAAGAATATATTGAAAAGTTTAAGTGTCCCTATTAAATTTCCAGGCCTTTATTTTACAATTTTTTTAAGAATTTGGCAGAACTGGTCAAATATTTTTATTTTATCAGTTAAACTATTTGAATGCCTTTAATTTAATGTATATACTTTGTAAGATTAATCAAAAAATAATTAAAAATACAAGAATATATTGAAAAGTTTAAGTGTCCCTATTAAATTTCCAGGCTTTTATTTTACAATTTTTTTAAGAATTTGGCAGAACTGGTCAAATATTTTTATTTTATCAGTTAAACTATTTGAATGCCTTTAATTTAATGTATATACTTTGTAATCTTTATGGAAAAATATTTAAAGATATAAGAATATATTGAAAAGTTTAAGTGTCCCTATTAAATTTCCAGGCCTTTATTTCACAATTTTTTTAAGAATTTGGCAGAACTGGTCAAATATTTTTATTTTATCAGTTAATCTATTTGAATGCCTTTAATTTAATGTATATACTTTGTAATCTTTATGGAAAAATAATTAAAAATATAAGAATATATTGAAAAGTTTAAGTGTCCCTATTAAATTTCCAGGCCTTTATTTCACAATTTTTTTAAGAATTTAGCAGAACTGGTCAAATATTTTTATTTTATCAGTTAATCTATTTGAATGCCTTTAATTTAATGTATATACTTTGTAATCTTTATGGAAAAATAATTAAAAATATAAGAATATATTGAAAAGTCTAAGTGTCCCTATTAAATTTCCAGGCTTTTATTTTACAATTTTTTTAAGAATTTGGCAGAACTGGTCAAATATTTTTATTTTATCAGTTAAACTATTTGAATGCCTTTAATTTAATGTATATACTTTGTAATCTTTATGGAAAAATAATTAAAAATATAAGAATATATTGAAAAGTCTAAGTGTCCCTATTAAATTTCCAGGCTTTTATTTTACAATTTTTTTAAGAATTTGGCGGAACTGGTCAAATATTTTTATTTTATCAGTTAAACTATTTGAATGCCTTTAATTTAATGTATATACTTTGTAATCTGTATGGAAAAATAATTAAAAATATAAGAATATATTGAAAAGTTTAAGTGTCCCTATTAAATTTCCAGGCCTTTATTTCACAATTTTTTTAAGAATTTGGCAGAACTGGTCAAATATTTTTATTTTTTCAGTTAATCTATTTTAATGCCTTTAATTTAATGTATATACTTTGTAATCTTTATGGAAAAATAATTAAAAATATAAGAATATATTGAAAAGTCTAAGTGTCCCTATTAAATTTCCAGGCTTTTATTTTACAATTTTTTTAAGAATTTGGCGGAACTGGTCAAATATTTTTATTTTATCAGTTAAACTATTTGAATGCCTTTAATTTAATGTATATACTTTGTAATCTGTATGGAAAAATAATTAAAAATATAAGAATATATTGAAAAGTTTAAGTGTCCCTATTAAATTTCCAGGCCTTTATTTTACAATTTTTTTAAGAATTTGGCAGAACTGGTCAAATATTTTTATTTTATCAGTTAAACTATTTGAATGCCTTTAATTTAATGTATACACTTTGTAATCTGTATGGAAAAATAATTAAAAATATAAGAATATATTGAAAATTTTAAGTGTCCCTATTAAATTTCCAGGCTTTTATTTCACAATTTTTTTTAGAATTTGGCAGAACTGGTCAAATATTTTTATTTTTTCAGTTAAACTATTTGTATGCCTTTAATTTAATGTATATACTTTGTACTCTTTATGGAAAAATAATTAAAAATATAAGAATATATTGAAAAGTTTAAGTGTCCCTATTAAATTTCCAAGCCTTTTTTTTACAATTTTTTTAAGAATTTGGCGGAACTGGTCAAATATTTTTATTTTTTCAGTTAAACTATTTGAATGCCTTTAATTTAATGTATATACTTTGTAATCTTTATGGAAAAATAATTAAAGATATAAGAATATATTGAAAAGTTTAAGTGTCCCTATTAAATTTCCAGGCCTTTATTTTACAATTTTTTTAAGAATTTGGCAGAACTGGTCAAATATTTTTATTTTATCAGTTAAACTATTTGAATGTCTTTAATTTAATGTATATACTTTGTAATCTGTATGGAAATATAATTAAAAATATAAGAATATATTGAAAATTTTAAGTGTCCCTATTAAATTTCCAGGCTTTTATTTCACAATTTTTTTTAGAATTTGGCAGAACTGGTCAAATATTTTTATTTTTTCAGTTAATCTATTTGAATGCCTTTAATTTAATGTATATACTTTGTAATCTTTATGGAAAAATAATTAAAAATATAAGAATATATTGAAAAGTTTAAGTGTCCCTATTAAATTTCCAGGCCTTTATTTCACAATTTTTTTAAGAATTTGGCAGAACTGGTCAAATATTTTTATTTTATCAGTTAAACTATTTGAATGCCTTTAATTTAATGTATATACTTTGTAAGATTTATGGAAAAATAATTAAAAATACAAGAATATATTGAAAAGTTTAAGTGTCCCTATTAAATTTCCAGGCCTTTATTTTACAATTTTTTTAAGAATTTGGCAGAACTGGTCAAATATTTTTATTTTATCAGTTAAACTATTTGAATGCCTTTAATTTAATGTATATACTTTGTAATCTTTATGGAAAAATAATTAAAAATATAAGAATATATTGAAAAGTTTAAGTGTCCCTATTAAATTTCCAGGCCTTTATTTTACAATTTTTTTAAGAATTTGGCAGAACTGGTCAAATATTTTTATTTTATCAGTTAAACTATTTGAATGCCTTTAATTTAATGTATATACTTTGTAAGATTAATCAAAAAATAATTAAAAATACAAGAATATATTGAAAAGTTTAAGTGTCCCTATTAAATTTCCAGGCTTTTATTTTACAATTTTTTTAAGAATTTGGCAGAACTGGTCAAATATTTTTATTTTATCAGTTAAACTATTTGAATGCCTTTAATTTAATGTATATACTTTGTAATCTTTATGGAAAAATAATTAAAAATATAAGAATATATTGAAAAGTTTAAGTGTACCTATTAAATTTCCAGGCCTTTATTTCACAATTTTTTTAAGAATTTGGCAGAACTGGTCAAATATTTTTATTTTATCAGTTAAACTATTTAAATGCATCTAATTTAATGTATATACTTTGTAAGATTAATCAAAAAATAATTAAAAATACAAGAATATATTGAAAAGTTTAAGTGTCCCTATTAAATTTCCAGGCTTTTATTTTACAATTTTTTTAAGAATTTGGCAGAACTGGTCAAATATTTTTATTTTATCAGTTAAACTATTTGAATGCCTTTAATTTAATGTATATACTTTGTAATATTTATGGAAAAATAATTAAAAATATAAGAATATATTGAAAAGTTTAAGTGTCCCTATTAAATTTCCAGGCCTTTATTTTACAATTTTTTTAAGAATTTGGCAGAACTGGTCAAATATTTTTATTTTATCAGTTAAACTATTTGAATGCCTTTAATTTAATGTATATACTTTGTAATCTTTATGGAAAAATAATTAAAAATATAAGAATATATTGAAAAGTTTAAGTGTCCCTATTAAATTTCCAGGCCTTTATTTTACAATTTTTTTAAGAATTTGGCAGAACTGGTCAAATATTTTTATTTTATCAGTTAAACTATTTGAATGCCTTTAATTTAATGTATATACTTTGTAAGATTTATGGAAAAATAATTAAAAATACAAGAATATATTGAAAAGTTTAAGTGTCCCTATTAAATTTCCAGGCCTTTATTTTACAATTTTTTTAAGAATTTGGCAGAACTGGTCAAATATTTTTATTTTATCAGTTAAACTATTTGAATGCCTTTAATTTAATGTATATACTTTGTAATCTTTATGGAAAAATAATTAAAAATATAAGAATATATTGAAAAGTTTAAGTGTCCCTATTAAATTTCCAGGCCTTTATTTTACAATTTTTTTAAGAATTTGGCAGAACTGGTCAAATATTTTTATTTTATCAGTTAAACTATTTGAATGCCTTTAATTTAATGTATATACTTTGTAATCTTTATGGAAAAATAATTAAAAATATAAGAATATATTGAAAAGTTTAAGTGTCCCTATTAAATTTCCAGGCCTTTATTTCACAATTTTTTTAAGAATTTGGCAGAACTGGTCAAATATTTTTATTTTATCAGTTAATCTATTTGAATGCCTTTAATTTAATGTATATACTTTGTAATCTTTATGGAAAAATAATTAAAAATATAAGAATATATTGAAAAGTCTAAGTGTCCCTATTAAATTTCCAGGCTTTTATTTTACAATTTTTTTAAGAATTTGGCGGAACTGGTCAAATATTTTTATTTTATCAGTTAAACTATTTGAATGCCTTTAATTTAATGTATATACTTTGTAATCTGTATGGAAAAATAATTAAAAATATAAGAATATATTGAAAAGTTTAAGTGTCCCTATTAAATTTCCAGGCCTTTATTTCACAATTTTTTTAAGAATTTAGCAGAACTGGTCAAATATTTTTATTTTATCAGTTAATCTATTTGAATGCCTTTAATTTAATGTATATACTTTGTAATCTTTATGGAAAAATAATTAAAAATATAAGAATATATTGAAAAGTCTAAGTGTCCCTATTAAATTTCCAGGCTTTTATTTTACAATTTTTTTAAGAATTTGGCAGAACTGGTCAAATATTTTTATTTTATCAGTTAAACTATTTGAATGCCTTTAATTTAATGTATATACTTTGTAATCTTTATGGAAAAATAATTAAAAATATAAGAATATATTGAAAAGTTTAAGTGTCCCTATTAAATTTCCAGGCCTTTATTTCACAATTTTTTTAAGAATTTGGCAGAACTGGTCAAATATTTTTATTTTTTCAGTTAATCTATTTGAATGCCTTTAATTTAATGTATATACTTTGTAATCTTTATGGAAAAATAATTAAAAATATAAGAATATATTGAAAAGTCTAAGTGTCCCTATTAAATTTCCAGGCCTTTATTTTACAATTTTTTTAAGAATTTGGCAGAACTGGTCAAATATTTTTATTTTATCAGTTAAACTATTTGAATGCCTTTAATTTAATGTATATACTTTGTAATCTGTATGGAAAAATAATTAAAAATATAAGAATATATTGAAAATTTTAAGTGTCCCTATTAAATTTCCAGGCTTTTATTTCACAATTTTTTTTAGAATTTGGCAGAACTGGTCAAATATTTTTATTTTTTCAGTTAAACTATTTGTATGCCTTTAATTTAATGTATATACTTTGTACTCTTTATGGAAAAATAATTAAAAATATAAGAATATATTGAAAAGTTTAAGTGTCCCTATTAAATTTCCAAGCCTTTTTTTTACAATTTTTTTAAGAATTTGGCGGAACTGGTCAAATATTTTTATTTTTTCAGTTAAACTATTTGAATGCCTTTAATTTAATGTATATACTTTGTAATCTTTATGGAAAAATAATTAAAGATATAAGAATATATTGAAAAGTTTAAGTGTCCCTATTAAATTTCCAGGCCTTTATTTTACAATTTTTTTAAGAATTTGGCAGAACTGGTCAAATATTTTTATTTTATCAGTTAAACTATTTGAATGTCTTTAATTTAATGTATATACTTTGTAATCTGTATGGAAATATAATTAAAAATATAAGAATATATTGAAAATTTTAAGTGTCCCTATTAAATTTCCAGGCTTTTATTTCACAATTTTTTTTAGAATTTGGCAGAACTGGTCAAATATTTTTATTTTTTCAGTTAATCTATTTGAATGCCTTTAATTTAATGTATATACTTTGTAATCTTTATGGAAAAATAATTAAAAATATAAGAATATATTGAAAAGTTTAAGTGTCCCTATTAAATTTCCAGGCCTTTATTTCACAATTTTTTTAAGAATTTGGCAGAACTGGTCAAATATTTTTATTTTATCAGTTAAACTATTTGAATGCCTTTAATTTAATGTATATACTTTGTAAGATTTATGGAAAAATAATTAAAAATACAAGAATATATTGAAAAGTTTAAGTGTCCCTATTAAATTTCCAGGCCTTTATTTTACAATTTTTTTAAGAATTTGGCAGAACTGGTCAAATATTTTTATTTTATCAGTTAAACTATTTGAATGCCTTTAATTTAATGTATATACTTTGTAATCTTTATGGAAAAATAATTAAAAATATAAGAATATATTGAAAAGTTTAAGTGTCCCTATTAAATTTCCAGGCCTTTATTTTACAATTTTTTTAAGAATTTGGCAGAACTGGTCAAATATTTTTATTTTATCAGTTAAACTATTTGAATGCCTTTAATTTAATGTATATACTTTGTAAGATTAATCAAAAAATAATTAAAAATACAAGAATATATTGAAAAGTTTAAGTGTCCCTATTAAATTTCCAGGCTTTTATTTTACAATTTTTTTAAGAATTTGGCAGAACTGGTCAAATATTTTTATTTTATCAGTTAAACTATTTGAATGCCTTTAATTTAATGTATATACTTTGTAATCTTTATGGAAAAATAATTAAAAATATAAGAATATATTGAAAAGTTTAAGTGTACCTATTAAATTTCCAGGCCTTTATTTCACAATTTTTTTAAGAATTTGGCAGAACTGGTCAAATATTTTTATTTTATCAGTTAAACTATTTAAATGCATCTAATTTAATGTATATACTTTGTAAGATTAATCAAAAAATAATTAAAAATACAAGAATATATTGAAAAGTTTAAGTGTCCCTATTAAATTTCCAGGCTTTTATTTTACAATTTTTTTAAGAATTTGGCAGAACTGGCAAATATTTTTATTTTATCAGTTAAACTATTTGAATGCCTTTAATTTAATGTATATACTTTGTAATATTTATGGAAAAATAATTAAAAATATAAGAATATATTGAAAAGTTTAAGTGTCCCTATTAAATTTCCAGGCCTTTATTTTACAATTTTTTTAAGAATTTGGCAGAACTGGTCAAATATTTTTATTTTATCAGTTAAACTATTTGAATGCCTTTAATTTAATGTATATACTTTGTAATCTTTATGGAAAAATAATTAAAGATATAAGAATATATTGAAAAGTTTAAGTGTCCCTATTAAATTTCCAGGCCTTTATTTTACAATTTTTTTAAGAATTTGGCAGAACTGGTCAAATATTTTTATTTTATCAGTTAAACTATTTGAATGCCTTTAATTTAATGTATATACTTTGTAATCTTTATGGAAAAATAATTAAAAATATAAGAATATATTGAAAAGTTTAAGTGTCCCTATTAAATTTCCAGGCCTTTATTTTACAATTTTTTTAAGAATTTGGCAGAACTGGTCAAATATTTTTATTTTATCAGTTAAACTATTTTAATGCCTTTAATTTAATGTATATACTTTGTAAGATTTATGGAAAAATAATTAAAAATACAAGAATATATTGAAAAGTTTAAGTGTCCCTATTAAATTTCCAGGCCTTTATTTTACAATTTTTTTAAGAATTTGGCAGAACTGGTCAAATATTTTTATTTTATCAGTTAAACTATTTGAATGCCTTTAATTTAATGTATATACTTTGTAAGATTTAGTGAAAAATAATTAAAAATATAAGAATATATTGAAAAGTTTAAGTGTCCCTATTAAATTTCCAGGCCTTTATTTCACAATTTTTTTAAGAATTTGGCAGAACTGGTCAAATATTTTTATTTTTTCAGTTAAACTATTTGAATGCCTTTAATTTAATGTATATACTTTGTAATCTTTATGGAAAAATAATTAAAAATATAAGAATATATTGAAAAGTTTAAGTGTCCCTATTAAATTTCCAGGCCTTTATTTTACAATTTTTTTAAGAATTTGGCAGAACTGGTCAAATATTTTTATTTTATCAGTTAAACTATTTGAATGCCTTTAATTTAATGTATATACTTTGTAATCTTTATGGAAAAATAATTAAAGATATAAGAATATATTGAAAAGTTTAAGTGTCCCTATTAAATTTCCAGGCTTTTATTTCACAATTTTTTTTAGAATTTGGCAGAACTGGTCAAATATTTTTATTTTTTCAGTTAAACTATTTGTATGCCTTTAATTTAATGTATATACTTTGTACTCTTTATGGAAAAATAATTAAAAATATAAGAATATATTGAAAAGTTTAAGTGTCCCTATTAAATTTCCAAGCCTTTTTTTTACAATTTTTTTAAGAATTTGGCGGAACTGGTCAAATATTTTTATTTTTTCAGTTAAACTATTTGAATGCCTTTAATTTAATGTATATACTTTGTAATCTTTATGGAAAAATAATTAAAGATATAAGAATATATTGAAAAGTTTAAGTGTCCCTATTAAATTTCCAGGCCTTTATTTTACAATTTTTTTAAGAATTTGGCAGAACTGGTCAAATATTTTTATTTTATCAGTTAATCTATTTGAATGCCTTTAATTTAATGTATATACTTTGTAATCTTTATGGAAAAATAATTAAAAATATAAGAATATATTGAAAAGTTTAAGTGTCCCTATTAAATTTCCAGGCCTTTATTTCACAATTTTTTTAAGAATTTGGCAGAACTGGTCAAATATTTTTATTTTATCAGTTAATCTATTTGAATGCCTTTAATTTAATGTATATACTTTGTAATCTTTATGGAAAAATAATTAAAAATATAAGAATATATTGAAAATTTTAAGTGTCCCTATTAAATTTCCAGGCTTTTATTTCACAATTTTTTTTAGAATTTGGCAGAACTGGTCAAATATTTTTATTTTTTCAGTTAATCTATTTGAATGCCTTTAATTTAATGTATATACTTTGTAATCTTTATGGAAAAATAATTAAAAATATAAGAATATATTGAAAAGTCTAAGTGTCCCTATTAAATTTCCAGGCTTTTATTTTACAATTTTTTTAAGAATTTGGCAGAACTGGTCAAATATTTTTATTTTATCAGTTAAACTATTTGAATGCCTTTAATTTAATGTATATACTTTGTAATCTTTATGGAAAAATAATTAAAAATATAAGAATATATTGAAAAGTTTAAGTGACCCTATTAAATTTCCAGGCCTTTATTTCACAATTTTTTTAAGAATTTGGCAGAACTGGTCAAATATTTTTATTTTTTCAGTTAAACTATTTGAATGCCTTTAATTTAATGTATATACTTTGTAATCTTTATGGAAAAATAATTAAAAATATAAGAATATATTGAAAAGTCTAAGTGTCCCTATTAAATTTCCAGGCTTTTATTTTACAATTTTTTTAAGAATTTGGCGGAACTGGTCAAATATTTTTATTTTATCAGTTAAACTATTTGAATGCCTTTAATTTAATGTATATACTTTGTAATCTGTATGGAAAAATAATTAAAAATATAAGAATATATTGAAAAGTTTAAGTGTCCCTATTAAATTTCCAGGCCTTTATTTTACAATTTTTTTAAGAATTTGGCAGAACTGGTCAAATATTTTTATTTTATCAGTTAAACTATTTGAATGCCTTTAATTTAATGCATATACTTTGTAATCTTTATGGAAAAATAATTAAAAATATAAGAATATATTGAAAAGTTTAAGTGTCCCTATTAAATTTCCAGGCCTTTATTTTACAATTTTTTTAAGAATTTGGCAGAACTGGTCAAATATTTTTATTTTATCAGTTAAACTATTTGAATGCCTTTAATTTAATGTATATACTTTGTAATCTTTATGGAAAAATAATTAAAAATACAAGAATATATTGAAAAGTTTAAGTGTCCCTATTAAATTTCCAGGCCTTTATTTCACAATTTTTTTAAGAATTTGGAAGAACTGGTCAAATATTTTTATTTTATCAGTTAAACTATTTGAATGCCTTTAATTTAATGCATATACTTTGTAATCTTTATGGAAAAATAATTAAAAATATAAGAATATATTGAAAAGTTTAAGTGTCCCTATTAAATTTCCAGGCCTTTATTTTACAATTTTTTTAAGAATTTGGCAGAACTGGTCAAATATTTTTATTTTATCAGTTAAACTATTTGAATGCCTTTAATTTAATGTATATACTTTGTAATCTTTATGGAAAAATAATTAAAGAAACAAGAATATATTGAAAAGTTTAAGTGTCCCTATTAAATTTCCAGGCCTTTATTTCACAATTTTTTTAAGAATTTGGCAGAACTGGTCAAATATTTTTATTTTTTCAGTTAAACTATTTGAATGCCTTTAATTTAATGTATATACTTTGTAATCTTTATGGAAAAATAATTAAAGATATAAGAATATATTGAAAAGTTTAAGTGTCCCTATTAAATTTCCAGGCCTTTATTTTACAATTTTTTTAAGAATTTGGCAGAACTGGTCAAATATTTTTATTTTATCAGTTAAACTATTTGAATGCCTTTAATTTAATGTATATACTTTGTAAGATTTAGTGAAAAATAATTAAAAATATAAGAATATATTGAAAAGTTTAAGTGTCCCTATTAAATTTCCAGGCCTTTATTTCACAATTTTTTTAAGAATTTGGCAGAACTGGTCAAATATTTTTATTTTTTCAGTTAATCTATTTGAATGCCTTTAATTTAATGTATATACTTTGTAATCTTTATGGAAAAATAATTAAAAATATAAGAATATATTGAAAAGTTTAAGTGTCCCTATTAAATTTCCAGGCCTTTATTTCACAATTTTTTTAAGAATTTAGCAGAACTGGTCAAATATTTTTATTTTATCAGTTAATCTATTTGAATGCCTTTAATTTAATGTATATACTTTGTAATCTTTATGGAAAAATAATTAAAAATATAAGAATATATTGAAAAGTCTAAGTGTCCCTATTAAATTTCCAGGCTTTTATTTTACAATTTTTTTAAGAATTTGGCAGAACTGGTCAAATATTTTTATTTTATCAGTTAAACTATTTGACTGCCTTTAATTTAATGTATATACTTTGTAATCTTTATGGAAAAATAATTAAAAATATAAGAATATATTGAAAAGTTTAAGTGTCCCTATTAAATTTCCAGGCCTTTATTTCACAATTTTTTTAAGAATTTGGCAGAACTGGTCAAATATTTTTATTTTTTCAGTTAATCTATTTGAATGCCTTTAATTTAATGTATATACTTTGTAATCTTTATGGAAAAATAATTAAAAATATAAGAATATATTGAAAAGTCTAAGTGTCCCTATTAAATTTCCAGGCTTTTATTTTACAATTTTTTTAAGAATTTGGCGGAACTGGTCAAATATTTTTATTTTATCAGTTAAACTATTTGAATGCCTTTAATTTAATGTATATACTTTGTAATCTGTATGGAAAAATAATTAAAAATATAAGAATATATTGAAAAGTTTAAGTGTCCCTATTAAATTTCCAGGCCTTTATTTTACAATTTTTTTAAGAATTTGGCAGAACTGGTCAAATATTTTTATTTTATCAGTTAAACTATTTGAATGCCTTTAATTTAATGCATATACTTTGTAATCTTTATGGAAAAATAATTAAAAATATAAGAATATATTGAAAAGTTTAAGTGTCCCTATTAAATTTCCAGGCCTTTATTTTACAATTTTTTTAAGAATTTGGCAGAACTGGTCAAATATTTTTATTTTATCAGTTAAACTATTTGAATGCCTTTAATTTAATGTATATACTTTGTAATCTTTATGGAAAAATAATTAAAAATACAAGAATATATTGAAAAGTTTAAGTGTCCCTATTAAATTTCCAGGCCTTTATTTCACAATTTTTTTAAGAATTTGGAAGAACTGGTCAAATATTTTTATTTTATCAGTTAAACTATTTTAATGCCTTTAATTTAATGTATATACTTTGTAATATTTATGGAAAAATAATTAAAAATATAAGAATATATTGAAAAGTTTAAGTGTCCCTATTAAATTTCCAGGCCTTTATTTCACAATTTTTTTAAGAATTTGGCAGAACTGGTCAAATATTTTTATTTTATCAGTTAAATTATTTGAATGCCTTTAATTTAATGTATATACTTTGTAATCTTTATGGAAAAATAATTAAAAATATAAGAATATATTGAAAAGTTTAAGTGTCCCTATTAAATTTCCAGGCCTTTATTTTACAATTTTTTTAAGAATTTGGCAGAACTGGTCAAATATTTTTATTTTATCAGTTAAACTATTTGAATGCCTTTAATTTAATGTATATACTTTGTAAGATTTATGGAAAAATAATTAAAAATACAAGAATATATTGAAAAGTTTAAGTGTCCCTATTAAATTTCCAGGCCTTTATTTTACAATTTTTTTAAGAATTTGGCAGAACTGGTCAAATATTTTTATTTTATCAGTTAAACTATTTGAATGCCTTTAATTTAATGTATATACTTTGTAATCTTTATGGAAAAATAATTAAAAATATAAGAATATATTGAAAAGTTTAAGTGTCCCTATTAAATTTCCAGGCCTTTATTTTACAATTTTTTTAAGAATTTGGCAGAACTGGTCAAATATTTTTATTTTATCAGTTAAACTATTTGAATGCCTTTAATTTAATGTATATACTTTGTAATCTGTATGGAAAAATATATAAAAAAAAAAGAATATATTGAAAAGTTTAAGTGTCCCTATTAAATTTCCAGGCCTTTATTTCACAATTTTTTTAAGAATTTGGCAGAACTGGTCAAATATTTTTATTTTTTCAGTTAAACTATTTGAATGCCTTTAATTTAATGTATATACTTTGTAATCTTTATGGAAAAATAATTAAAAATATAAGAATATATTGAAAAGTTTAAGTGTCCCTATTAAATTTCCAGGCTTTTATTTTACAATTTTTTTAAGAATTTGGCAGAACTGGTCAAATATTTTTATTTTATCAGTTAAACTATTTGAATGCCTTTAATTTAATGTATATACTTTGTAATCTTTATGGAAAAATAATTAAAAATATAAGAATATATTGAAAAGTTTAAGTGTCCCTATTAAATTTCCAGGCCTTTATTTTACAATTTTTTTAAGAATTTGGCGGAACTGGTCAAATATTTTTATTTTATCAGTTAAATTTTTTGAATGCCTTTAATTTAATGTATATACTTTGTAATCTTTATGGAAAAATAATTAAAAATATAAGAATATATTGAAAAGTTTAAGTGTCCCTATTAAATTTCCAGGCCTTTATTTTACAATTTTTTTAAGAATTTGGCAGAACTGGTCAAAAATTTTTTATTTTTTCAGTTAAACTATTTGAATGCCTTTAATTTAATGTATATACTTTGTAATCTTTATGGAAAAATAGTTAAAGATATAAGAATATATTGAAAAGTTTAAGTGTCCCTATTAAATTTCCAGGCCTTTATTTCACAATTTTTTTAAGAATTTCGCAGAACTGGTCAAATATTTTTATTTTTTCAGTTAAACTATTTGAATGCCTTTAATTTAATGTATATACTTTGTAAGATTTATGGAAAAATAATTAAAAATACAAGAATATATTGAAAAGTTTAAGTGTCCCTATTAAATTTCCAGGCCTTTATTTTACAATTTTTTTAAGAATTTGGCAGAACTGGTCAAATATTTTTATTTTATCAGTTAAACTATTTGAATGCCTTTAATTTAATGTATATACTTTGTAAGATTTATGGAAAAATAATTAAAAATACAAGAATATATTGAAAAGTTTAAGTGTCCCTATTAAATTTCCAGGCCTTTATTTCACAATTTTTTTAAGAATTTGGAAGAACTGGTCAAATATTTTTTTTTATCAGTTAAACTATTTTAATGCCTTTAATTTAATGTATATACTTTGTAATCTTTATGGAAAAATAATTAAAAATATAAGAATATATTGAAAAGTTTAAGTGTCCCTATTAAATTTCCAGGCCTTTATTTTACAATTTTTTTAAGAATTTGGCAGAACTGGTCAAACATTTTTATTTTATCAGTTAAACTATTTGAATGCCTTTAATTTAATGTATATACTTTGTAAGATTTAGTGAAAAATAATTAAAAATATAAGAATATATTGAAAAGTTTAAGTGTCCCTATTAAATTTCCAGGCCTTTATTTCACAATTTTTTTAAGAATTTGGCAGAACTGGTCAAATATTTTTATTTTTTCAGTTAAACTATTTGAATGCCTTTAATTTAATGTATATACTTTGTAATCTTTATGGAAAAATAATTAAAAATATAAGAATATATTGAAAAGTTTAAGTGTCCCTATTAAATTTCCAGGCCTTTATTTTACAATTTTTTTAAGAATTTGGCAGAACTGGTCAAATATTTTTATTTTATCAGTTAAACTATTTGAATGCCTTTAATTTAATGTATATACTTTTTAAGATTAATCAAAAAATAATTAAAAATACAAGAATATATTGAAAAGTTTAAGTGTCCCTATTAAATTTCCAGGCTTTTATTTTACAATTTTTTTAAGAATTTGGCAGAACTGGTCAAATATTTTTATTTTATCAGTTAAACTATTTGAATGCCTTTAATTTAATGTATATACTTTGTAATCTTTATGGAAAAATAATTAAAGATATAAGAATATATTGAAAAGTTTAAGTGTCCCTATTAAATTTCCAGGCCTTTATTTTACAATTTTTTTAAGAATTTGGCAGAACTGGTCAAATATTTTTATTTTATCAGTTAAACTATTTGAATGCCTTTAATTTAATGTATATACTTTGTAATCTGTATGGAAAAATAATTAAAAATATAAGAATATATTGAAAATTTTAAGTGTCCCTATTAAATTTCCAGGCTTTTATTTCACAATTTTTTTTAGAATTTGGCAGAACTGGTCAAATATTTTTATTTTTTCAGTTAATCTATTTGAATGCCTTTAATTTAATGTATATACTTTGTAATCTTTATGGAAAAATAATTAAAAATATAAGAATATATTGAAAAGTTTAAGTGTCCCTATTAAATTTCCAGGCCTTTATTTCACAATTTTTTTAAGAATTTAGCAGAACTGGTCAAATATTTTTATTTTATCAGTTAATCTATTTGAATGCCTTTAATTTAATGTATATACTTTGTAATCTTTATGGAAAAATAATTAAAAATATAAGAATATATTGAAAAGTCTAAGTGTCCCTATTAAATTTCCAGGCTTTTATTTTACAATTTTTTTAAGAATTTGGCAGAACTGGTCAAATATTTTTATTTTATCAGTTAAACTATTTGAATGCCTTTAATTTAATGTATATACTTTGTAATCTTTATGGAAAAATAATTAAAAATATAAGAATATATTGAAAAGTTTAAGTGTCCCTATTAAATTTCCAGGCCTTTATTTCACAATTTTTTTAAGAATTTGGCAGAACTGGTCAAATATTTTTATTTTTTCAGTTAATCTATTTGAATGCCTTTAATTTAATGTATATACTTTGTAATCTTTATGGAAAAATAATTAAAAATATAAGAATATATTGAAAAGTCTAAGTGTCCCTATTAAATTTCCAGGCTTTTATTTTACAATTTTTTTAAGAATTTGGCGGAACTGGTCAAATATTTTTATTTTATCAGTTAAACTATTTGAATGCCTTTAATTTAATGTATATACTTTGTAATCTGTATGGAAAAATAATTAAAAATATAAGAATATATTGAAAAGTTTAAGTGTCCCTATTAAATTTCCAGGCCTTTAATTTACAATTTTTTTAAGAATTTGGCAGAACTGGTCAAATATTTTTATTTTATCAGTTAAACTATTTGAATGCCTTTAATTTAATGCATATACTTTGTAATCTTTATGGAAAAATAATTAAAAATATAAGAATATATTGAAAAGTTTAAGTGTCCCTATTAAATTTCCAGGCCTTTATTTTACAATTTTTTTAAGAATTTGGCAGAACTGGTCAAATATTTTTATTTTTTCAGTTAAACTATTTGTATGCCTTTAATTTAATGTATATACTTTGTAATCTTTATGGAAAAATAATTAAAAATATAAGAATATATTGAAAAGTTTAAGTGTCCCTATTAAATTTCCAAGCCTTTTTTTTACAATTTTTTTAAGAATTTGGCGGAACTGGTCAAATATTTTTATTTTTTCAGTTAAACTATTTGAATGCCTTTAATTTAATGTATATACTTTGTAATCTTTATGGAAAAATAATTAAAGATATAAGAATATATTGAAAAGTTTAAGTGTCCCTATTAAATTTCCAGGCCTTTATTTTACAATTTTTTTAAGAATTTGGCAGAACTGGTCAAATATTTTTATTTTATCAGTTAAACTATTTGAATGCCTTTAATTTAATGTATATACTTTGTAATCTGTATGGAAAAATAATTAAAAATATAAGAATATATTGAAAATTTTAAGTGTCCCTATTAAATTTCCAGGCTTTTATTTCACAATTTTTTTTAGAATTTGGCAGAACTGGTCAAATATTTTTATTTTTTCAGTTAATCTATTTGAATGCCTTTAATTTAATGTATATACTTTGTAATCTTTATGGAAAAATAATTAAAAATATAAGAATATATTGAAAAGTTTAAGTGTCCCTATTAAATTTCCAGGCCTTTATTTCACAATTTTTTTAAGAATTTAGCAGAACTGGTCAAATATTTTTATTTTATCAGTTAATCTATTTGAATGCCTTTAATTTAATGTATATACTTTGTAATCTTTATGGAAAAATAATTAAAAATATAAGAATATATTGAAAAGTCTAAGTGTCCCTATTAAATTTCCAGGCTTTTATTTTACAATTTTTTTAAGAATTTGGCAGAACTGGTCAAATATTTTTATTTTATCAGTTAAACTATTTGAATGCCTTTAATTTAATGTATATACTTTGTAATCTTTATGGAAAAATAATTAAAAATATAAGAATATATTGAAAAGTTTAAGTGTCCCTATTAAATTTCCAGGCTTTTATTTTACAATTTTTTTAAGAATTTGGCGGAACTGGTCAAATATTTTTATTTTATCAGTTAAACTATTTGAATGCCTTTAATTTAATGTATATACTTTGTAATCTGTATGGAAAAATAATTAAAAATATAAGAATATATTGAAAAGTTTAAGTGTCCCTATTAAATTTCCAGGCCTTTATTTTACAATTTTTTTAAGAATTTGGCAGAACTGGTCAAATATTTTTATTTTATCAGTTAAACTATTTGAATGCCTTTAATTTAATGTATATACTTTGTAATCTGTATGGAAAAATAATTAAAAATATAAGAATATATTGAAAATTTTAAGTGTCCCTATTAAATTTCCAGGCTTTTATTTCACAATTTTTTTTAGAATTTGGCAGAACTGGTCAAATATTTTTATTTTTTCAGTTAATCTATTTGAATGCCTTTAATTTAATGTATATACTTTGTAATCTTTATGGAAAAATAATTAAAAATATAAGAATATATTGAAAAGTTTAAGTGTCCCTATTAAATTTCCAGGCCTTCATTTCACAATTTTTTTAAGAATTTAGCAGAACTGGTCAAATATTTTTATTTTATCAGTTAATCTATTTGAATGCCTTTAATTTAATGTATATACTTTGTAATCTTTATGGAAAAATAATTAAAAATATAAGAATATATTGAAAAGTCTAAGTGTCCCTATTAAATTTCCAGGCTTTTATTTTACAATTTTTTTAAGAATTTGGCAGAACTGGTCAAATATTTTTATTTTATCAGTTAAACTATTTGAATGCCTTTAATTTAATGTATATACTTTGTAATCTTTATGGAAAAATAATTAAAAATATAAGAATATATTGAAAAGTTTAAGTGTCCCTATTAAATTTCCAGGCTTTTATTTTACAATTTTTTTAAGAATTTGGCGGAACTGGTCAAATATTTTTATTTTATCAGTTAAACTATTTGAATGCCTTTAATTTAATGTATATACTTTGTAATCTGTATGGAAAAATAATTAAAAATATAAGAATATATTGAAAAGTTTAAGTGTCCCTATTAAATTTCCAGGCCTTTATTTTACAATTTTTTTAAGAATTTGGCAGAACTGGTCAAATATTTTTATTTTATCAGTTAAACTATTTGAATGCCTTTAATTTAATGCATATACTTTGTAATCTTTATGGAAAAATAATTAAAAATATAAGAATATATTGAAAAGTTTAAGTGTCCCTATTAAATTTCCAGGCCTTTATTTCACAATTTTTTTAAGAATTTAGCAGAACTGGTCAAATATTTTTATTTTATCAGTTAATCTATTTGAATGCCTTTAATTTAATGTATATACTTTGTAATCTTTATGGAAAAATAATTAAAAATATAAGAATATATTGAAAAGTCTAAGTGTCCCTATTAAATTTCCAGGCTTTTATTTTACAATTTTTTTAAGAATTTGGCAGAACTGGTCAAATATTTTTATTTTATCAGTTAAACTATTTGAATGCCTTTAATTTAATGTATATACTTTGTAATCTTTATGGAAAAATAATTAAAAATATAAGAATATATTGAAAAGTTTAAGTGTCCCTATTAAATTTCCAGGCTTTTATTTTACAATTTTTTTAAGAATTTGGCGGAACTGGTCAAATATTTTTATTTTATCAGTTAAACTATTTGAATGCCTTTAATTTAATGTATATACTTTGTAATCTGTATGGAAAAATAATTAAAAATATAAGAATATATTGAAAAGTTTAAGTGTCCCTATTAAATTTCCAGGCCTTTATTTTACAATTTTTTTAAGAATTTGGCAGAACTGGTCAAATATTTTTATTTTATCAGTTAAACTATTTGAATGCCTTTAATTTAATGTATATACTTTGTAATCTGTATGGAAAAATAATTAAAAATATAAGAATATATTGAAAATTTTAAGTGTCCCTATTAAATTTCCAGGCTTTTATTTCACAATTTTTTTTAGAATTTGGCAGAACTGGTCAAATATTTTTATTTTTTCAGTTAATCTATTTGAATGCCTTTAATTTAATGTATATACTTTGTAATCTTTATGGAAAAATAATTAAAAATATAAGAATATATTGAAAAGTTTAAGTGTCCCTATTAAATTTCCAGGCCTTTATTTCACAATTTTTTTAAGAATTTAGCAGAACTGGTCAAATATTTTTATTTTATCAGTTAATCTATTTGAATGCCTTTAATTTAATGTATATACTTTGTAATCTTTATGGAAAAATAATTAAAAATATAAGAATATATTGAAAAGTCTAAGTGTCCCTATTAAATTTCCAGGCTTTTATTTTACAATTTTTTTAAGAATTTGGCAGAACTGGTCAAATATTTTTATTTTATCAGTTAAACTATTTGAATGCCTTTAATTTAATGTATATACTTTGTAATCTTTATGGAAAAATAATTAAAAATATAAGAATATATTGAAAAGTTTAAGTGTCCCTATTAAATTTCCAGGCTTTTATTTTACAATTTTTTTAAGAATTTGGCGGAACTGGTCAAATATTTTTATTTTATCAGTTAAACTATTTGAATGCCTTTAATTTAATGTATATACTTTGTAATCTGTATGGAAAAATAATTAAAAATATAAGAATATATTGAAAAGTTTAAGTGTCCCTATTAAATTTCCAGGCCTTTATTTTACAATTTTTTTAAGAATTTGGCAGAACTGGTCAAATATTTTTATTTTATCAGTTAAACTATTTGAATGCCTTTAATTTAATGCATATACTTTGTAATCTTTATGGAAAAATAATTAAAAATATAAGAATATATTGAAAAGTTTAAGTGTCCCTATTAAATTTCCAGGCCTTTATTTTACAATTTTTTTAAGAATTTGGCAGAACTGGTCAAATATTTTTATTTTATCAGTTAAACTATTTGAATGCCTTAAATTTAATGTATTTACTTTGTAATCTTTATGGAAAAATAATTAAAAATACAAGAATATATTGAAAAGTTTAAGTGTCCCTATTAAATTTCCAGGCCTTTATTTCACAATTTTTTTAAGAATTTGGAAGAACTGGTCAAATATTTTTATTTTATCAGTTAAACTATTTTAATGCCTTTAATTTAATGTATATACTTTGTAATATTTATGGAAAAATAATTAAAAATATAAGAATATATTGAAAAGTTTAAGTGTCCCTATTAAATTTCCAGGCCTTTATTTCACAATTTTTTTAAGAATTTGGCAGAACTGGTCAAATATTTTTATTTTATCAGTTAAATTATTTGAATGCCTTTAATTTAATGTATATACTTTGTAATCTTTATGGAAAAATAACTAAAAATATAAGAATATATTGAAAAGTTTAAGTGTCCCTATTAAATTTCCAGGCCTTTATTTTACAATTTTTTTAAGAATTTGGCAGAACTGGTCAAATATTTTTATTTTATCAGTTAAACTATTTGAATGCCTTTAATTTAATGTATATACTTTGTAATCTTTATGGAAAAATAATTAAAGAAACAAGAATATATTGAAAAGTTTAAGTGTCCCTATTAAATTTCCAGGCCTTTATTTCACAATTTTTTTAAGAATTTGGCAGAACTGGTCAAATATTTTTATTTTTTCAGTTAAACTATTTGAATGCCTTTAATTTAATGTATATACTTTGTAATCTTTATGGAAAAATAATTAAAGATATAAGAATATATTGAAAAGTTTAAGTGTCCCTATTAAATTTCCAGGCCTTTATTTTACAATTTTTTTAAGAATTTGGCAGAACTGGTCAAATATTTTTATTTTATCAGTTAAACTATTTGAATGCCTTTAATTTAATGTATATACTTTGTAAGATTTAGTGAAAAATAATTAAAAATATAAGAATATATTGAAAAGTTTAAGTGTCCCTATTAAATTTCCAGGCCTTTATTTCACAATTTTTTTAAGAATTTGGCAGAACTGGTCAAATATTTTTATTTTTTCAGTTAAACTATTTGAATGCCTTTAATTTAATGTATATACTTTGTAATCTTTATGGAAAAATAATTAAAAATATAAGAATATATTGAAAAGTTTAAGTGTCCCTATTAAATTTCCAGGCCTTTATTTTACAATTTTTTTAAGAATTTGGCAGAACTGGTCAAATATTTCTATTTTATCAGTTAAACTATTTGAATGCCTTTAATTTAATGTATATACTTTGTAAGATTTATGGAAAAATAATTAAAAATACAAGAATATATTGAAAAGTTTAAGTGTCCCTATTAAATTTCCAGGCCTTTATTTTACAATTTTTTTAAGAATTTGGCAGAACTGGTCAAATATTTTTATTTTATCAGTTAAACTATTTGAATGCCTTTAATTTAATGTATATACTTTGTAATCTTTATGGAAAAATAATTAAAAATATAAGAATATATTGAAAAGTTTAAGTGTCCCTATTAAATTTCCAAGCCTTTATTTTACAATTTTTTTAAGAATTTGGCAGAACTGGTCAAATATTTTTATTTTATCAGTTAAACTATTTGAATGCCTTTAATTTAATGTATATACTTTGTAATCTGTATGGAAAAATATTTAAAAAAATAAGAATATATTGAAAAGTTTAAGTGTCCCTATTAAATTTCCAGGCCTTTATTTCACAATTTTTTTAAGAATTTGGCAGAACTGGTCAAATATTTTTATTTTTTCAGTTAAACTATTTGAATGCCTTTAATTTAATGTATATACTTTGTAATCTTTATGGAAAAATAATTAAAAATATAAGAATATATTGAAAAGTTTAAGTGTCCCTATTAAATTTCCAGGCCTTTATTTTACAATTTTTTTAAGAATTTGGCAGAACTGGTCAAATATTTTTATTTTTTCAGTTAAACTATTTGAATGCCTTTAATTTAATGTATATACTTTGTAATCTTTATGGAAAAATAATTAAAAATATAAGAATATATTGAAAAGTTTAAGTGTCCCTATTAAATTTCCAGGCTTTTATTTTACAATTTTTTTAAGAATTTGGCAGAACTGGTCAAATATTTTTATTTTATCAGTTAAACTATTTGAATGCCTTTAATTTAATGTATATACTTTGTAATCTTTATGGAAAAATAATTAAAAATATAAGAATATATTGAAAAGTTTAAGTGTCCCTATTAAATTTCCAGGCCTTTATTTTACAATTTTTTTAAGAATTTGGCGGAACTGGTCAAATATTTTTATTTTATCAGTTAAATTATTTGAATGCCTTTAATTTAATGTATATACTTTGTAATCTTTATGGAAAAATAATTAAAAATATAAGAATATATTGAAAAGTTTAAGTGTCCCTATTAAATTTCCAGGCCTTTATTTTACAATTTTTTTAAGAATTTGGCAGAACTGGTCAAAAATTTTTTATTTTTTCAGTTAAACTATTTGAATGCCTTTAATTTAATGTATATACTTTGTAATCTTTATGAAAAAATAGTTAAAGATATAAGAATATATTGAAAAGTTTAAGTGTCCCTATTAAATTTCCAGGCCTTTATTTCACAATTTTTTTAAGAATTTCGCAGAACTGGTCAAATATTTTTATTTTTTCAGTTAAACTATTTGAATGCCTTTAATTTAATGTATATACTTTGTAAGATTTATGGAAAAATAATTAAAAATACAAGAATATATTGAAAAGTTTAAGTGTCCCTATTAAATTTCCAGGCCTTTATTTTACAATTTTTTTAAGAATTTGGCAGAACTGGTCAAATATTTTTATTTTATCAGTTAAACTATTTGAATGCCTTTAATTTAATGTATATACTTTGTAATCTTTATGGAAAAATAATTAAAAATATAAGAATATATTGAAAAGTTTAAGTGTCCCTATTAAATTTCCAAGCCTTTATTTTACAATTTTTTTAAGAATTTGGCAGAACTGGTCAAATATTTTTATTTTATCAGTTAAACTATTTGAATGCCTTTAATTTAATGTATATACTTTGTAATCTGTATGGAAAAATATTTAAAAAAATAAGAATATATTGAAAAGTTTAAGTGTCCCTATTAAATTTCCAGGCCTTTGTTTCACAATTTTTTTAAGAATTTGGCAGAACTGGTCAAATATTTTTATTTTTTCAGTTAAACTATTTGAATGCCTTTAATTTAATGTATATACTTTGTAATCTTTATGGAAAAATAATTAAAAATATAAGAATATATTGAAAAGTTTAAGTGTCCCTATTAAATTTCCAGGCCTTTATTTTACAATTTTTTTAAGAATTTGGCAGAACTGGTCAAATATTTTTATTTTTTCAGTTAAACTATTTGAATGCCTTTAATTTAATGTATATACTTTGTAATCTTTATGGAAAAATAATTAAAAATATAAGAATATATTGAAAAGTTTAAGTGTCCCTATTAAATTTCCAGGCCTTTATTTTACAATTTTTTTAAGAATTTGGCGGAACTGGTCAAATATTTTTATTTTATCAGTTAAATTATTTGAATGCCTTTAATTTAATGTATATACTTTGTAATCTTTATGGAAAAATAATTAAAAATATAAGAATATATTGAAAAGTTTAAGTGTCCCTATTAAATTTCCAAGCCTTTATTTTACAATTTTTTTAAGAATTTGGCAGAACTGGTCAAATATTTTTATTTTATCAGTTAAACTATTTGAATGCCTTTAATTTAATGTATATACTTTGTAATCTGTATGGAAAAATATTTAAAAAAATAAGAATATATTGAAAAGTTTAAGTGTCCCTATTAAATTTCCAGGCCTTTATTTCACAATTTTTTTAAGAATTTGGCAGAACTGGTCAAATATTTTTATTTTTTCAGTTAAACTATTTGAATGCCTTTAATTTAATGTATATACTTTGTAATCTTTATGGAAAAATAATTAAAAATATAAGAATATATTGAAAAGTTTAAGTGTCCCTATTAAATTTCCAGGCCTTTATTTTACAATTTTTTTAAGAATTTGGCAGAACTGGTCAAATATTTTTATTTTTTCAGTTAAACTATTTGAATGCCTTTAATTTAATGTATATACTTTGTAATCTTTATGGAAAAATAATTAAAAATATAAGAATATATTGAAAAGTTTAAGTGTCCCTATTAAATTTCCAGGCTTTTATTTTACAATTTTTTTAAGAATTTGGCAGAACTGGTCAAATATTTTTATTTTATCAGTTAAACTATTTGAATGCCTTTAATTTAATGTATATACTTTGTAATCTTTATGGAAAAATAATTAAAAATATAAGAATATATTGAAAAGTTTAAGTGTCCCTATTAAATTTCCAGGCCTTTATTTTACAATTTTTTTAAGAATTTGGCGGAACTGGTCAAATATTTTTATTTTATCAGTTAAATTATTTGAATGCCTTTAATTTAATGTATATACTTTGTAATCTTTATGGAAAAATAATTAAAAATATAAGAATATATTGAAAAGTTTAAGTGTCCCTATTAAATTTCCAGGCCTTTATTTTACAATTTTTTTAAGAATTTGGCAGAACTGGTCAAAAATTTTTTATTTTTTCAGTTAAACTATTTGAATGCCTTTAATTTAATGTATATACTTTGTAATCTTTATGAAAAAATAGTTAAAGATATAAGAATATATTGAAAAGTTTAAGTGTCCCTATTAAATTTCCAGGCCTTTATTTCACAATTTTTTTAAGAATTTGGCAGAACTGGTCAAATATTTTTATTTTTTCAGTTAAACTATTTGAATGCCTTTAATTTAATGTATATACTTTGTAAGATTTATGGAAAAATAATTAAAAATACAAGAATATATTTAAAAGTTTAAGTGTCCCTATTAAATTTCCAGGCCTTTATTTTACAATTTTTTTAAGAATTTGGCAGAACTGGTCAAATATTTTTATTTTATCAGTTAAACTATTTGAATGCCTTTAATTTAATGTATATACTTTGTAATCTTTATGGAAAAATAATTAAAAATATAAGAATATATTGAAAAGTTTAAGTGTCCCTATTAAATTTCCAAGCCTTTATTTTACAATTTTTTTAAGAATTTGGCAGAACTGGTCAAATATTTTTATTTTATCAGTTAAACTATTTGAATGCCTTTAATTTAATGTATATACTTTGTAATCTGTATGGAAAAATATTTAAAAAAATAAGAATATATTGAAAAGTTTAAGTGTCCCTATTAAATTTCCAGGCCTTTGTTTCACAATTTTTTTAAGAATTTGGCAGAACTGGTCAAATATTTTTATTTTTTCAGTTAAACTATTTGAATGCCTTTAATTTAATGTATATACTTTGTAATCTTTATGGAAAAATAATTAAAAATATAAGAATATATTGAAAAGTTTAAGTGTCCCTATTAAATTTCCAGGCCTTTATTTTACAATTTTTTTAAGAATTTGGCAGAACTGGTCAAATATTTTTATTTTTTCAGTTAAACTATTTGAATGCCTTTAATTTAATGTATATACTTTGTAATCTTTATGGAAAAATAATTAAAAATATAAGAATATATTGAAAAGTTTAAGTGTCCCTATTAAATTTCCAGGCCTTTATTTTACAATTTTTTTAAGAATTTGGCGGAACTGGTCAAATATTTTTATTTTATCAGTTAAATTATTTGAATGCCTTTAATTTAATGTATATACTTTGTAATCTTTATGGAAAAATAATTAAAAATATAAGAATATATTGAAAAGTTTAAGTGTCCCTATTAAATTTCCAGGCTTTTATTTTACAATTTTTTTAAGAATTTGGCAGAACTGGTCAAAAATTTTTTATTTTTTCAGTTAAACTATTTGAATGCCTTTAATTTAATGTATATACTTTGTAATCTTTATGAAAAAATAGTTAAAGATATAAGAATATATTGAAAAGTTTAAGTGTCCCTATTAAATTTCCAGGCCTTTATTTTACAATTTTTTTAAGAATTTGGCAGAACTGGTCAAATATTTTTATTTTATCAGTTAAACTATTTGAATGCCTTTAATTTAATGTATATACTTTGTAAGATTTATGGAAAAATAATTAAAAATATAAGAATATATTGAAAAGTTTAAGTGTCCCTATTAAATTTCCAGGCCTTTATTTCACAATTTTTTTAAGAATTTGGAAGAACTGGTCAAATATTTTTATTTTATCAGTTAAACTATTTTAATGCCTTTAATTTAATGTATATACTTTGTAATATTTATGGAAAAATAATTAAAAATATAAGAATATATTGAAAAGTTTAAGTGTCCCTATTAAATTTCCAGGCCTTTATTTTACAATTTTTTTAAGAATTTGGCAGAACTGGTCAAATATTTTTATTTTATCAGTTAAACTATTTGAATGCCTTTAATTTAATGTATATACTTTGTAAGATTTAGTGAAAAATAATTAAAAATACAAGAATATATTGAAGAGTTTAAGTGTCCCTATTAAATTTCCAGGCCTTTATTTCACAATTTTTTTAAGAATTTGGCAGAACTGGTCAAATATTTTTATTTTTTCAGTTAAACTATTTGAATGCCTTTAATTTAATGTATATACTTTGTAATCTTTATGGAAAAATAATTAAAAATATAAGAATATATTGAAAAGTTTAAGTGTCCCTATTAAATTTCCAGGCCTTTATTTTACAATTTTTTTAAGAATTTGGCAGAACTGGTCAAATATTTTTATTTTTTCAGTTAATCTATTTGAATGCCTTTAATTTAATGTATATACTTTGTAATCTTTATGGAAAAATAATTAAAAATATAAGAATATATTGAAAAGTCTAAGTGTCCCTATTAAATTTCCAGGCCTTTATTTTACAATTTTTTTAAGAATTTGGCAGAACTGGTCAAATATTTTTATTTTTTCAGTTAAACTATTTGTATGCCTTTAATTTAATGTATATACTTTGTAATCTTTATGGAAAAATAATTAAAGATATAAGAATATATTGAAAAGTTTAAGTGTCCCTATTAAATTTCCAGGCCTTTATTTTACAATTTTTTTAAGAATTTGGCGGAACTGGTCAAATATTTTTATTTTATCAGTTAAACTATTTGAATGCCTTTAATTTAATGTATATACTTTGTAAGATTAATCAAAAAATAATTAAAAATACAAGAATATATTGAAAAGTTTAAGTGTCCCTATTAAATTTCCAGGCTTTTATTTTACAATTTTTTTAAGAATTTGGCAGAACTGGTCAAATATTTTTATTTTATCAGTTAAACTATTTGAATGCCTTTAATTTAATGTATATACTTTGTAATCTTTATGGAAAAATAATTAAAAATATAAGAATATATTGAAAAGTTTAAGTGTACCTATTAAATTTCCAGGCCTTTATTTCACAATTTTTTTAAGAATTTGGCAGAACTGGTCAAATATTTTTATTTTATCAGTTAAACTATTTAAATGCATCTAATTTAATGTATATACTTTGTAAGATTAATCAAAAAATAATTAAAAATACAAGAATATATTGAAAAGTTTAAGTGTCCCTATTAAATTTCCAGGCTTTTATTTTACAATTTTTTTAAGAATTTGGCAGAACTGGTCAAATATTTTTATTTTATCAGTTAAACTATTTGAATGATTTTAATTTAATGTGTATACTTTGTAATCTTTATGGAAAAATAATTAAAGATATAAGAATATATTGAAAAGTTTAAGTGTCCCTATTAAATTTCCAGGCCTTTATTTTACAATTTTTTTAAGAATTTGGCAGAACTGGTCAAATATTTTTATTTTATCAGTTAAACTATTTGAATGCCTTTAATTTAATGTATATACTTTGTAATCTGTATGGAAAAATAATTAAAAATATAAGAATATATTGAAAATTTTAAGTGTCCCTATTAAATTTCCAGGCTTTTATTTCACAATTTTTTTTAGAATTTGGCAGAACTGGTCAAATATTTTTATTTTTTCAGTTAATCTATTTGAATGCCTTTAATTTAATGTATATACTTTGTAATCTTTATGGAAAAATAATTAAAAATATAAGAATATATTGAAAAGTCTAAGTGTCCCTATTAAATTTCCAGGCTTTTATTTTACAATTTTTTTAAGAATTTGGCAGAACTGGTCAAATATTTTTATTTTATCAGTTAAACTATTTGAATGCCTTTAATTTAATGTATATACTTTGTAATATTTATGGAAAAATAATTAAAAATATAAGAATATATTGAAAAATTTAAGTGTCCCTATTATTTTTCCAGGCCTTTATTTTACATTTTTTTTTCACAATTTGGCACAGCTAGTCAAATATTTTTATTTTATTAGTTAAACTATTTGAATACCCCTAATTTAATGTATATACCTTGTAATATTTATGGAAAAATAATTAAAAATATAAGAATATATTGAAAAATTTAAGTGTCCCTATTATTTTTCCAGGCCTTTATTTTACTTTTTTTTAAGAATTTTGGCAGAGCTAGTCAAATATTTTTATTTTATTAGTTAAACTATTTGAATACCTTTAATTTAGTGTATATATTTTGTAATATTTATGGAAAAATAATTGAAAATATAAGAATATATTGAAAAATTTAAGTGTCCCTATTAAATTTCCAGGCCTTTATTTTACATTTTTTTAGAGAATTTTGCAAAACTGGTCAAATATTTTTATTTTATCAGTTAAACTATTTGAATGCCTTTAATTTAATGTATATACCTTGTAATATTTATGGAAAAATAATTAAAAATATAAGAATATATTGAAAAATTTAAGTGTCCCTATTATTTTTCCAGGCCTTTATTTTACATTTTTTTAGAGAATTTTGCAAAACTGGTCAAATATTTTTATTTTATCAGTTAAACTATTTGAATGCCTTTAATTTAATGTATATACTTTGTAATATTTATGGAAAAATAATTGAAAATATAAGAATATATTGAAAAATTTAAGTGTCCCTATTAAATTTCCAGGCCTTTATTTCACAATTTTTTTAAGAATTTGGCAGAACTGGTCAAATATTTTTATTTTATTAGTTAAACTATTTGAATACCTTTAATTTAATGTATATAGCTTGTAATATTTATGGAAAAATAATTAAAAATATAAGAATATATTGAAAAATTTAAGTGTCCCTATTATTTTTCCAGGGCTTTATTTTACATTTTTTTTTAAGAATTTGGCAGAGCTAATCAAATATTTTTATTTTATTAGTTAAACTATTTGAATACCTTTAATTTAATGTATATAGCTTGTAATATTTATGGAAAAATAATTAAAAATATAAGAATATATTGAAAAATTTAAGTGTCCCTATTATTTTTCCAGGGCTTTATTTTACATTTTTTTTAAGAATTTGGCAGAGCTAATCAAATATTTTTATTTTATTAGTTAAACTATTTGAATACCTTTAATTTAATGTATATACCTTGTAATATTTATGGAAAAATAATTAAAAATATAAGAATATATTGAAAAATTTAAGTGTCCCTATTATTTTTCCAGGCCTTTATTTTACATTTTTTTTTAGAGAATTTGGCAGAGCTAGTCAAATATTTTTATTTTATTAGTTAAACTATTTGAATTACTTTAATTTAGTGTATATAGCTTGTAATATTTATGGAAAAATAATTAAAAATATAAGAATATATTGACAAATTTAAGTGTCCCTATTATTTTTCCAGGCCTTTATTTTACTTTTTTTTTAGAGAATTTGGCAGAGCTAGTGAAATATTTTTTTTATTAGTTAAACTATTTGAATACCTTTAATTTAGTGTATATATTTTATAATATTTATGGAAAAATAATTAAAAATATAAGAATATATTGAAATTTTAAGTGTCCCTATTATTTTTCCAGGCCTTTATTTTACTTTTTTTTAAGAATTTGGCAGAGGTAGTCAAATATTTTATTTTATTAGTTAAACTATTTGAATACCTTTAATTTAGTGTATATATTTTGTAATATTTATGGAAAAATAATTAAAAATATAAGAATATATTGAAAAATTTAAGTGTCCCTATTATTTTTCCAGGCCTTTATTTTACTTTTTTTTTAAGAATTTGGCAGGGATAGTGAAATATTTTTTTTTTTTATTAGTTAAACTATTTGAATACCTTTAATTTAGTGTATATATTTTGTAATATTTTTGGAAAAATAATTAAAAATATAAGAATATACTGAAAAATTTAAGTGTCCCTATTATTTTTCCAGGCCTTTATTTTACTTTTTTTTTAAGAATTTGGCAGAGCTAATCAAATATTTTTATTTTATTAGTTAAACTATTTTAATACCTTTAATTTAGTGTATATCTTTTGTAATATTTATGGAAAAATAATTTAAAATATAAGAATATATTGAAAAATTTAAGTGTCCCTATTATTTTTCCAGGCCTTTATTTTACTTTTTTTTAAGAATTTGGCAGAGCTAGTGAAATATTTTTTTTATTAGTTAAACTATTTGAATACCTTTAATTTAGTGTATATATTTTGTAATATTTATGGATAAATAATTAAAAATATAAAAATATATTGAAAAATTTAAGTGTCCCTATTATTTTTCCAGGCCTTTATTTTACATTTTTTTTAAGAATTTGGCAGAGCTAGTCAAATATTTTTTTTATTAGTTAAACTATTTGAATAACTTTAATTTAGTGTACATATTTTGTAATATTTATGGAAAAATAATTAAAAATATAAGAATATATTGAAAAATTTAAGTGTCCCTATTATTTTTCCAGGCCTTTATTTTACATTTTTTTAAGAATTTGGCAGAGCTAGTCAAATATTTTTATTTTATTAGTTAAACTATTTGAATACCTTTAATTTAGTGTTTATTTTGTAATATTTATGGAAAAATAATTTAAAATATAAGAATATATTGAAAAATTTAAGTGTCCCTATTATTTTTCCAGGCCATTATTTTACTTTTTTTTTTAAGTATTTGGCAGAGCTAGTGAAATATTTTTATTTTATTAGTTAAACTATTTGAATACCTTTAATTTAGTGTATATATTTTGTAATATTTATGGAAAAATAATTTAAAATATAAGAATATATTGAAAAATTTAAGTGTCCCTATTATTTTTCCAGGCCTTTATTTTACATTTTTTTTAAGAACTTGGCAGAGCTAGTCAAATATTTTAATTTTATTAGTTAAACTATTTGAATACCTTTAATTTAGTGTATATATTTTGTAATATTTATGGAAAAATAATTTAAAATATAAGAATATATTGAAAAATTTAAGTGTCCCTATTATTTTTCCAGGCCTTTATTTTACTTTTTTTTTTAAGAATTTGGCAGAGCTAATCAAATATTTTTATTTTATTAGTTAAACTATTTTAATACCTTTAATTTAGTGTATATCTTTTGTAATATTTATGGAAAAATAATTTAAAATATAAGAATATATTGAAAAATTTAAGTGTCCCTATTATTTTTCCAGGCCTTTATTTTACTTTTTTTTAAGAATTTGGCAGAGCTAGTGAAATATTTTTTTTATTAGTTAAACTATTTGAATACCTTTAATTTAGTGTATATATTTTGTAATATTTATGGATAAATAATTAAAAATATAAAAATATATTGAAAAATTTAAGTGTCCCTATTATTTTTCCAGGCCTTTATTTTACATTTTTTTTAAGAATTTGGCAGAGCTAGTCAAATATTTTTTTTATTAGTTAAACTATTTGAATAACTTTAATTTAGTGTACATATTTTGTAATATTTATGGAAAAATAATTTAAAATATAAGAATATATTGAAAAATTTAAGTGTCCCTATTATTTTTCCAGGCCTTTATTTTACTTTTTTTTAAGAATTTGGCAGAGCTAGTGAAATATTTCTTTTTATTAGTAAAAATATTTGAATACCTTTAATTTAGTGTATAAATTTTGTAATATTTATGGAAAAATAATTAAAAATATAAGAATATATTGAAAAATTTAAGTGTCCCTATTATTTTTCCAGGCCATTATTTTACATTTTTTTAAGAATTTGGCAGAGCTAGTGAAATATTTTTATTTTATTAGTTAAACTATTTGAATACCTTTAATTTAATGTATATATTTCGTAATATTTATGGAAAAATAATTAAAAATATAAGAATATATTGAAAAATTTAAGTGTCCTTATTATTTGTCCAGGCTTTTATTTTACATTTTTTTTAAGAATTTGGCAGAGCTAGTGAAATATTTTTATTTTATTAGTTAAACTATTTGAATACCTTTAATTTAGTGTATATATTTTGTAATATTTATGGAAAAATAAGTGTCCCTATTATTTTTCAATTACGGATTACGGATTACAATTCGGAAGCTTAGTTTTTATATAGTACTCAATGTCCTCGATCGTAGTCTCCGAAGCCAAGCGAGAGATAAAAATGCATTTTCTAGGTGGTATAACTTTCAACGGCTTTGTTGACACTTGTTGGGCAACGCTTATATCAGGACGAGGAAGTTGAGGAACGATGACAGTGGGTGAAATTAAATTAGTTGGCACTAAGTTGGAATTATACGACTGGGTAGAATCATAAGACGAGGTAGTTGGAGTATTTAGGGGATTTGATGAAGCCTCAATGGAACAAGTTGGATTATTAGCTGGTTTTGCAGCATCCAATGATGACCCAGCAGAAGGAACAGATGTATTAGAACCACTAGGCAACAAGTTGGAGATATTTTGAGAAACTGCAGATCTTAATATCGTCTTTTTGGACTTCTGTAAGGCACGTTGTTCATTATTAATAAATTTATCCAAATTAGGGTACTTATTAAATAAGTGCCCAAACTGGCAGAGCTATTGAAATATTTTTATTTTATTAGTTAAACTACTTGAATACCTTTAATTTAATGTATATACTTTGTAATATTTATCGAAAAATAATTAAAAATATAAGAATATGTTGAAAAATTTAAGTGTCCCTATTATTTTTTCCAGGCCATTTTCAAATAAATTATATTTTTTTTAAGAATTTGTTAGAACTAGTCAGTTATTTTTATTTTATTAGTTAAACTATTTGAATACCTTTAATTTAGTGTATATACTTTGTAATATTTATGGAAAAATAATTAAAAATATAAGAATATATTGAAAAATTTAAGTGTCCCTATTATTTTTTCCAGGCCTTTTTCAAATAAATTATATTTTTTTTTTAAGAATTTGGTAGAACTAGTCATTTAGTTTTATTTTGTTAGTTAAACTATTTGAATATGCTTTTTAGGCATATACTGCTTCAACCCAGTTTTTGATTTGCATGGTATCATCATTACATCACAGCAGCAGTTTTCATCATTTGGAATATATTAAGTTCTTTTCAAGAATGTATTTATAAGTGGACGAACTTTAAAAAGTTTGTCGGTTGAGTTCTCCTCTACACTAAATTTTAGACTTGTGCGTATTAAATGAAACCTATTTTTTGTCATGTGCTTACGAAAGGCTGGTATTTCGGTAGCACCAGTCCAGTACATTGCTAATCGAGGATATCCGATTGTTCCAATTATAATTTCTAATCCCATTAATGTCAGAATCTTTTCTTTTTCAACGTTAACAGCAGTTCCACTATTCATAGGAGAGGCTTGATTTGTTGCCGCAACAATAGTGTCAATAAAATCATATGGAAAATACTTTAAAAAATATGAAACAGGAGTTTTTACATCTTGATTTGGATAACTTTCAAAAAATCCTGAGCTTGGAGAATTCCATTCTCTCTTTGCCCATCGATATGTAAGAATCCATCAAATCATCTAAATTTTTCTCAAATTGATCAGTATTCCCATTCGTATTAATTAACTCCTCGATTAAAAAAGCATTGTTATTATTATCATTTAAAGTTTCCAATAGTGACCCCAAAACACAATTTTCTTCTTCTTCCTCATCGCCAAAATCAGATACATCTGAGTTATCAAAACTAATTAAAATATAATCAATTTCTTCGGAGTTTAGTTTATTAGGCATTGTCAATACGTCTAGTCACTATGAACTTATAACAACAAAGTAAAAAATTTCCGTTGGGAAAAATCTATGCCATATGGCATAGTATGAAATATAAAAAATGAACTATATTTCGGATTTAATCATTTTTTTTAATTACTAAGGCAATTATTATCTACTAAATTAATTGCATAAAGTTAACAAATAAACCAATCAATAAAATATTCTAGCTCAAGGTCAATTTCTTAATTATCAATTTTCTTTTTATATATCAATATTTCGATATCCATCGGATATCATCTTCAGGAAAAAAAAAGAAAATTGATAATTAAGAAATTGACCTTGAGCTAGAATATTTTATTGATTGGATTATCAATGGATTATCAATATATAATTTGAAGTTAACCAAATAAAGAATTTTTTTTAATAAAATATATAAAAGTATAAAATGGTATTTTTTTTTGCAAATTGTGAATCTCACGAGGAACGCTCGCTCTCTGAAACATAACAATGTGAAGGGTCCACCAATCAATTTTTTTTTCATTAATTTTTAGAAAAAACTTCAAAGAAAAAAATAGAATTATTAAAAAAAAATGTACCCATAAGTATTTTGCCTTAAAACGGGCTTCAAAAACTAGCTATGCTATATGGCATAGAAAAACCGAAAGGGTTAGTAGAATACTTAATTCATTTGCCTAAGGAATATTTAAATATAAAAACTTTTAGTAACACTCTAAGGGAGAAAGCAAATGAAACATTTAAAAATTAAAAAGAACAGAAACATAGTTTGAAGATAAAAAACTTGTGAGAAGCTGAATGAATGTGATACACCTCGTTCACCTTAATGCTATGTTCGCACGAGCCTTCGAATTACTTCGCTCTTTGTTTTGAATTACTTATATGAATTATCATGTTCACACGGCAACTTTGTAATTCCTTTTGATAGTTCTTCTATTTTTCTTCTTTTTATTGCTAAATTATTTGCTGTAAAATTGTGTTAACAATGGAAAAAATAGCTACAAATACTTTCAACAGGTTTTCTACACACATAGTGGCTTCCTCCGCTAATTTTTCGAATAACTTTCTAATGAATAATACTTTTTTTAAAATCTTTTTTTTGGATTCCATTATTGTTTATTGTTTACAATATTTATTTGTTTATATTTTTGTGCTTTGACAGCTGGTGATGGCAAAAATACGATAAAATTTAGAGATTACATTGATTTTTAAGTAATTCACAGGGTAATAGAAATTGAATTACATACAATTTGGGTAATTCGCTCACAAAATTTTGTATGGCGAATTACGTTATTCAATACATAATTGGACGTTGAATTACGAATGAGAGAGCGAATTACGAAAAATTGCTGCCGTGGGAACATAGCATAAGAATTAAATTGATGAAAATGTTCAAAAAATTCAACCCTTTTGCGCTCTAATTCATTAAGTAAGTTCTATGAAGTATTATGAACTCTTTCATCCTTCAAGTATTCGAATTTTTCTCATTGAATGACAACCCTAGTATTTGGTATATGACAGATGTAGAGCATAAAATACGGTTACAAGTTTATTGTTGTGCTTGCAATTGTATTTGTTTATTTCGTTCCGTTATTTTTTTTTTTTTTACAACATTTACAGTTCGTTTATTTTATTATCATTAACGGTGTGATTGCAAAAGTATGAAAAGTATTAAAAACAAACTTTTTATTTCAATTGTTATTCTTATTTCTCTCATTTTCTTATTGTCTTCTTGGTTATTGTTTTCATTTACGTGGGTCTAAACAGCGATGTAAAAGAAAACACAGTATGTATACATTTTTATAATTGTAAATACATAATACATACTTACATAATATACATAATAAATGTGTATACAAATATGACCACGAAAAATGTGGAACTAAATTCGATTGATAAACAAAAATAATGATCGTGCATCATTATGAAGGTTTTATTATTAAGACAGGTGCAGAAAACTATATATTGGAAGATGGGAAAATAAGAACGACATTTTCATAAAAGAGCAATACGACAGCAGATTTATATCAATAGCCGCTGTATAAGCAGGGAGAATAACACCCCAATAAAACTCAATATTAGTGAATTTTTTTAAAATTTAAATGTTAAGATCAGGTAATTGGCTGAGACAATCCCCAAAACAAACGTATTATCACATAATTTATTTATAATTTAAAGAAATAAATCAGTTTTCACTAGTAGGTAGTGTGTTGGCTTAATAGACTTGAGCTACAAATCGCAGGTCACACATCAAAACAAAAAAACATGAAAAAATATTTCTTCGGCGACTTCGCCTCTCAGCAGATTTCTGGCAAAAAACTCTCAGAGTAAATAAAATTGCCAGTGAAAAGCATATCTGGACATCAAAGTATCCAAGTAATTTTGTCTACTAGTATCGCCGAAAACTAGTATGTAGCGTGTTGGCTTATTAGACGTAAGGCTATGGTTCAAACCCCAGGTGTGACATGAAAACGAAAATACATATGAAAACATATCTTGGGCGACTTCTTTTCAGCAGATTTTTGGCAAAAACTCTGACAGTAAATAAAAATTGCTATGAAAAGTTTCTTAAAAATCTTTCGTTCGGAATCGACTTTAAACTGTAGGTCTCGCCATCATGTCTAAAAATTAACGCACACAACATCAGTGGTGTGAGGTGCTAGGACGTAATCCTGACTAAAGGGTTGTAATGATCGTGATCGTCGGTGAGATACCTATTGACATACTGGCATTTGAGCGAAGAAGATCGTGGAAAACAAAAAGAGAAAATCTCGCCATTAGTAGCGCAGATCTCAGATCTCAAACACTACGGCGATGACAAAGTAGATGGAGCGAGGAAACTAGCGGAAGATGGACTTGTAGGCTTATTCCGTCTATAGGGACATGGATACGGAGAAATTTTGGTGAAATAAACTATTTTCTGACCCAGTTTCTTTCGGGTCATGGTTATTTTCGAAAATATCTATACCGCATGGGCAAGGTGATTGATCCTGGCTGCATTTATTGCGAGAAAATGAGTGACGACGCTGAACACACATTCTTCCATTGTACCAAATGGCAAGACGAGAAGAACATGTTGATAGAGCAAATTGGTGAATTTACACCCGACAACATTGTGGACGCAATGCTCGAAAGTGAGACGAAATGGAGCGCTGTGAGAAGATACGTTGAATGTGTACTCCGCAGGAAGAAGGTCGACCTTGACACAATACAACGAAATGATACATGAGAAGACGAGCCAATAGCATGAAGCTGGCTTCAAGTATGGCGTACCCAGACGTGGGAGAGTAGACAACGGTCCCTAACGGGACGTCGTTCTGGGCCCTTCCCGAAGTAATGCAGATAGCCCTCCCGGGAAGGGAGTATCCCCAGAAGAGGAGGAGGGATTGTTTTAGTGGAAGCACCACTCGACGCAGTTGACGACGGTCGCTGTAAGTGCGAAGGCATTTTGAACCCTACCTCACACGCCAAAAAAAAATTTATGTAAATCAGTTTTCATTGCAAAGAAAATTAACGACTGAGAATTCGAAAGGGAATGTATTCTTCTACTTACAACTTCAATAAACACCTGAAACAATCCCATCAACTTGGGATTTTTATCCAGATACAGAGTGAATACAGTAAAGAATTCTAAGTAGATGTGGATAGGCTGAAGAAAGAACAGCTCATTACGGTAGCATAGGTCTCTCCAAAAAAAAAAAATCAAGATTAAGGACTATCTAAAACACTTCTTAGAAATCTTAGAGTTGCAATGAACTAAAATATTAAAAAAATGGCTTGTTTGTCTTGTTCATTTGACAAGTTTTCGTGTCATTTTTAACCTGTTTCATACTTGTTTTTATTTGAAAACACTAAATTGTTCGATAGTGTGTTGTTATTTAATAATTTTTGTATTTATTTCATCAGTATCGTGGTTTTACGCAATTTTTTTGTGTGAAATTTTGTATTAAAAATATCCTTGTCATTTTTGCTATTCATTTATTCTTTTTATTACTTTTTCAAGTTGTTCTTGTTGTATTTTCTTTTTCCTCTATCGCTTTTTCTTTTCTTTTTTTTCATTCATGCTGTATATTTCTTTTCTAACTCAATTATTAAGTGAGAGCTACAAATAAACATCCGTTCGTTTCAATATAAAGCTGTCAGTTAAACGTCAAGCAGGATGTATAAAAACATAATACATCCGTTAACAATATGAATGTTGTACTTTAATAATACCATTACTAATCCTGCTACTGCCACCATCGCAACAACAACAACTGCCATGACAAATAAAATAACAACAAAAAAAAAAGAAACGAAAAATAAAATGCGCCAAATGATGTTGAAAAAGAAAACTAAACTACAACTATACGTTGTTGATTCACACACTCACACTCCCACTAATACTCATACGAATACGAACATAAACGTCAAATAATCGTAAAAAAATTTTGGATTGTTTGACATTGAGTATAAACTTTTTTTTTCTAGTAGAAAATGTCATCGATTACAATGTAGAACAAGAATTTGTTGCTTTTTATTTTCTTTTCAAACACTTCCGTCAAACATTTACTAGTGCAAATATGTATGTAAGTGTGTGTGGTATACCACGTCAATATGGTTTTAGGAATGTTGATGCTCAAATTTAATCAAATATTTTATTGTCACACAAATATGCATACCAAAGGAATACAAAATTCATACAGGGAGAGAGAGAGAATATTAAAATTAATGAAAAACTGAGTTAACGATTGACTTAGTGACTTAACTATTCGTTTATATGTATCCTGAATGTAAAAAGACTGATAATTATCGTCTAGTAGCTGTATTTATCTTGAAATAAGGTAATAATTTTTCAAACGATCTCATCTCTGCGAATATCTAATTGAAAATGAAAAAACTTCATAATCTGTTGTTCATAGTCCACGTTAAATTGTCCTATTAAGTTAAAATAAACATTTACAATATGCCTGCTGAGCAAAACTAGACCGTAACCGACAACAGATAATAATACAGAATAAATCACTTAAAAATATATTGTGATATAACGTGTAATATTGGACTCTAAGCTTTATTGAAAGTTGCATGTAGAAGAACAGATGAAAAGCTGACTTTTTCCTGCTTATCACCAACATCATCTCATCTGATTTGGTTGTTCCCCAACATCAATAAATTATCTTCAATACTTTGTCTTGTATCAGTAAATAATTTCCAATCGATGCATAATGATTACGGTGACCATCCGTCCACTATTATAGTGGACAGTCCAATATTTTAAAACCTCCTGACCGCTATTTTTTTCGCGTCCGCTATTTGTCCACTATTTTACCACACGTAACTTCTAAAAAGTATTTATTTTCCAAAATGTCCGCTTTTCACTAATTCGGTAAAAACGCTTATATTAGCTGGAATTACATATGAAATTGAGTTTGGAAACTCTATATTTTGTCTATGTTGTAGATGCAATTCCATCTTGGTCTTCAGTTGAAAAGTCGTTAATAAAGATAACAGAAATCAGAAATGATTTAAATATAAATAATAACGAAAGTTTTGATGCATTATGTAAAAAATTATGCAAATGCTGAACAAATAGAAATACGGAAACAATCAGCATTAAATCCCGATAAAAAGTGGGTTGAAATTTCCAAATTTTTCGAAAAAAAAAATTTTTTCTTTATAAAAACATTCTGAAATTAGTAGATTTTTCATTTGCTTTGCCAGCGTCAAACGCACCAACAGGAAGAGATTTTTCTATATCTAACTATGTATACATATTTGGTTTTTCGAAAAACTTAGAAACTTTAGAATCTCTTTTGACCATAAAATGCAATTTTGAAATGGACTGTTTGGAATTTAAAACATTTTTATCTAACAGGCCCAACACTTAAAAAAATAGAGAGAAATACCAGAAGTAAATTTACACATATGTATATCCATATGTATGTATAAATTTATGTTTGTTTATATTATTTGTACCTATTTATGTCTGTATTTGAAACATTTTTATATAAAATATTAATTATAATAAATGAATTTTTTTTTGTTTTTCAATTTTATATATTTGTCCGCTTTTATCTCATGGAAATAATGGTCACCGTAATAATGATACACAATAAAGCATAATAAGTCTAAGGGCCATTATTACAAATTGTCATTAACTAACGGCAGGATTTTAATGGGTAGCTAAATTGTTTTTCATTATTATAAGTGGACAATAACGTGGAGGTGAGCGTTAAGCTAAAGAAAGGATCATCCTATCTGTAACTTTTAAGGTTAAGTTTATGTTTGATCTTGCTATATTATATACTATTTTCAATATGGCTATACTATTTTCAATTGAAATAAAATGAGCAAACACAACAAAAAAATAAAAGAAGAAGCCCGTCGTGGCCACTGCGTTAAAAAAAAAAACTTGTTTAATTTAACTTTAACCTTATAACTTTATTTTATCTGTAGGTTATAATAACGAAAAAATTAAAGTCTACTTTAAAGTTCACTTTAGTTACCTTTTACTAAAGTTACCATTCACTTTCGTTACCTTTTACTAAATCCAACTTTAACGGCAAGTTGTAATAATGACCCTAAGTATTACAAATATTAGTACAAACTAAATATTTTTCTTTTCTTTGCGAATGAAAAACAAACATGAGAAAGTACGATGAATAAATTGGTAATTTAAAGAAATTTTATATTCTTTAAACCTTCATTACGTTAACACGTTTAATTTTTTGCTTTTAAGATAGTAGATATCTATATCTATATCTATAGTAGAATATCTGAATTCTCGTACAAAATTTACAATATTTCTTTTGAAAATTTGTTAAAATGTCGTACACTTGTATATCTGCACAAAATTGTCTACACTGCCCAACCCCAATATCTTTATAGAAGGCTAACTTTCTCAAGATCTAATAGAGGACGCAAGATTAATGTTATTGGATATCGCAAACTACTTTCTGAAAGACACTTTTATATAAACTCAATTCATCTCTGGAATGAACTTCCAAACCATTTACAGTTATTAAGCAATGCTAAGCACTTCAAAGCTGCAATTTTTACACATTTAATTAAGAATATTCAAGTAATGTACATATTTAACTATTAGCTATTATCAGTATTTTTTTTAATTTTCTAATTTTTTTTTTTATTTTTTGTTTTATTATTTCTAATTTTACTCTACTTTTACTCTATTTTTAATTTTCTTTATTATATTATTTCGATACTATACTGTACCTCTTTCTTACCAGTGCTGTTAAATAAGATTGTATCTTGTTGTACTGTGTTCACATTTAAATAAATAAATATTAAATATTAATATTCATTTATTCATCTTATTGTCACTGAACTAAAAAAGATGAACTAAATGTTGTTTTTCTATCTATTCTAACGATTATAAATTTCAAATCTCTGAATGAAGCAAAATAAGAAACTTTAATCAATAATGTTTTATGCTTTGTGTTTCCATCAGTTCAAGAGTTATGCTAGACTGCGTTTGTGACACTCAGAGAGGCTTATTATTGCACTCGAGGGAAAACTTAAATAAAACTTTGAAATTAAGATTAATAACCAATTCCTAAAGTGAAACATTGTGGAAAAACAATTTATTATTGACTTTGTAGCATTAAATCACTGTCAGAATATTTCTTTACATATTTTAGAGTAACAAGTCAATTGAAGATCAAAAACCAAAACGAGTTAAAAGTATAATTCATAATTCATCAGTTCTGGTACACGGTATATTATTAGTTTCATATTTACATGCTTAACCTTCCTATACCCGCGCGTTGGTCTGTGAGACCAATTTTTTTATTATTGCGATTTTTTTGTAAAAAAAATAGTGCCAGTAAGTTGATATCACTGGTAGCTTCATTATTCGTAATAAGCTTCGTTTTTGCATCAAAAAAAATTTTTTGAAATAGTACCAAGGATATAGGATTTTCCATTGTCGGTCTCACAGACCAACGCGCGGGTATTGGTGTTTCACTTTTTGGCGCGGGTATAGGAAGGTTAAAGCATGTGCTGTTTATTCCCACTTTTAGAGAGATTTTCATCGTTTTTATTATAACTGACAATAGGAACTTATATGTCGGTAAAATTAAAAACTGAACGATGTCTGCAATCATGTCAAAGGTTTACAACGATTATTGCCTGAAATTTGGAGGAAGATAAGGATCAATGGACTTCTACGCAATTTGAAAAAGTTTTCTTTTGTCACTAAGCCTCTTGGGATGGCTCTAACTCGATAGCACGGTTGGTAGCGGAGTCTACTCTCTCGTCAACGGTATTTCTTTCACCCGCATCTTGAACTTCTCTGATAGTCAGGTTGCCATAAGATCTCTGTCGAACATTGTGGGTAACTCCAGTATCGTCAGAGAATGTCGCCGCTGTCGCGACCTACTTTCTGGGCGCTTAGTGTCACACTTATCTGGGTCCCCGGGCACAGTAATTTTCCGGGAATCTGCTTAGACGAGGTGCTCGCCAGGGCTGGTGCACTTCTGTCGTTGGTGCAGATCCGCTGAGGAAGAGGCGACAGTTATCCACTTTCTCTGTCAATGCCCATCTCTTGCGAGGTGCAGATTATTTTGCTCTCCAATCCTTGTCAGCTTGACGGAGCTATCATTCATTGATGTCAAGGATATAACTTCGTTTATTAAACTGTTGGGCTGCTTTTCCAGCGCGGTGTAGTCGTGCTTTAAATGTACAGCCCTTTCGCTGACCAACTTCTTTTCTTCCCTGGTTTGAAGGAACTTGGTCAGTACAGAGACTGCGTTCACCTGTGGCGTCACAATGGGCCGCTATGTGAGCTTTTGGTATCAAAGCTACTGCTCCAACCTACCTACCTCTTGGAAGCATATGGCTTCCTTAACTCATCTCCATCTTCCAATAGATGTGAAACTTCTTACTCTAGTAATCTATGTGGAGATTACTTCATAAGCGAATGGAAAATTAAATGATTTTCAATAATCACAACTGTTTGTGAACAATTTTATTTCTTAAATACCATGTTCTACTAATATTCAGAGGATAGTTCTTGTCTTTGCAGTACTTTGTGTTGCAACAAAAATATTAGTTTCAATATCAATTAAGTTTTTTTATTTCTTTCGAATATACTCGTGATTGATTTATGGCAATATCAACAAATCAAATTTGTAAATGAAATTATATATATTTTCCCCCCAAGGACTCTTTTCGTATTAAATGTGCTATTACCAAGTATACCACAAGTATTCACAGGATATCTATTCAATTCAATTTAAATCAATTGAAATAAGTCCAGATAAAGTCATAGTATTAACCACAAATTGATTTCTGTGTAGATGGATTGGTAAACGTAAATAAAATCAATCCGCAACTCACTAAATAATAATTTATAAACAACTAGACATTGAAAAGTTTTGTTTTTTTATTGTTGTTGTTGTTAACCATAATTGTAATAATATGTTTGTATATATGTACATATACATGGTGTATAGAAGATTATATCTCTACATGTATGTATGTATGTATGTATTGGGATGGCTATCATTTAATGTAACTGACATTGACAGATTGTCAAACAGCTGCTTATGGTAACTTGTAAAATTAGTTTCATTCTATTTTAACTTACTTTGCGAAACTTCATTAATCAATATTTGAGGAAATACTTACTAAACACAAACACAAACAAGAACAATAACAATAACGACCACAACAACAATAACAACAACAACAACAAATTAAGTACAGCCTAAACGAAAGGTCCTTGACAATGTATTTTTAGAGCTGAAGCAAGTGCTGACAGCAAAACGTTTTTAATTGGATGTAACGAATCAGTTAATTGCCTTATATTTCATGCTAAACTTAATCCAAAAGAGGAATTCCGAAGAACATATCCAAGTATATGGCACTCTACACTACAACGTAACAACGATAACGTCAGACTTTTAGTTTAGAGTTGTGTCTACGTTAAGACATCTTATAGGTGAATATTAAATATAATTGAAGAGGTTTTAATTGTATGGTACATACTTACTGTGAGCGTCAAAAGAAAGTGTACAATTCAAAAAAATATACATTAATAAATTACCGTTATTTTTTTTTCAAATTATTTTATTGCCAGTTTTTAAAATTGAAACAAGAAGAAAAGAATTTGAAAATTTTGGAAATATTTTAAAATTTTTTCGGGCACTCTCCTTAAGTGGAAAACTTGAGTTGAGATTGTTAGAATTTTATCCATAGTATACACTTTATTTTGACGCTTAATGTATATGATTTTATTGTATATTTTTGCTTTCTTGAAAATCGATCTTAATCCAGTATGTATGCATAATGAGGCATTATTTTCTATGAATTTTTGCCACTTTCGGTCATCATTTTTACCGAATGGATGCTACAGATTTTACTGACGGGTAAAGAGCTATTACAACAGTAGCATCGACGGACACAAGGTCTGGGACTGTTTTCAACTATAAGAAGGCGTATTATTTGTGTATCTAGCCATCCAAAAGTGGTATGATAGCTACCGTTAATATAGCTAGAGAATGACATGAAATAAACTTGGGTTCGATACCCACCAGAGGCTCTGGTCTGTGACACTACACCGAGCATATGGTCGAAGTTACTCAGCTCTTATATAATTAGAATATAATTTGTAATTGTATTGTAATAAATAAATAAATAAATAAATAAAGACTTTCGCAGCAATAAAAGCAAGTTTACAAGGCGCACAGTACGTTGTAGAATAATACTACAGTACACTTGATGCTCCGGATAGTAGTTTGATGCTGTGCTGTATATGGAAAAATCCATGAGCTTCTTACGTCTAGATCACCCTGTTCAGTCTAAGGTTGTTAAGTCAAATGATATTCAGCCGAGTAGATGTGACGTGTTCGTCGCAACGTATACAGACAAGTGAAATGGACACTACTTATCTAAGAGGAAAGGATTTTAAGAAATAGGAGTACATAATTGATACACGATATGCATTTCTTAAGAAGTTTACATACATAATACCCTTTAGTCAAGATTACGACCGAGTTTCTCACACCATTTATATTGTGTGCGTTAATTTTTAAACATGATGGTGGAACCTACAGTTTAAAGTCGATTCCGAACGAAAGATTTTTAAGAAACTTTTCATAGCAATTTCTATTTACTCTCAGAGTTTTTGCCAGAAATCTGCTGAGAGGAAGTCGCCCAAGGTATGTTTTCATATGTATTTTCGTTTTCATGTCTCACCTGGGGTTTGAACCATAGCCTTACGTCTAATAAGCCGACACACTAGCTACTAGACTACGGCGATACTAGTAGGCAAAATTACTTGGATACTTTGATGTCCAGATATGGGAAAAATCATGTGCTTTTTATGTCTGGATCACCCTGTTCAGTCTAAGGTTGTTAAGTCAAATGATATTCAGTCGAGTAGATGCGACGAATACAGCAATATATACAGGCAAGTGGAATGGACATCGAAACCAGAAAACACTTTCTTTATCATTCCAAACACTTCTTATCTAAGAGAGGAAAGGATTTTAAGAAATAGGGCTAATTGATACACGATATGGATTTCTTAAGAAGTTTACTTGTTTGATGTTACCTCATTGATGAGTTTGTCCTACAAGCATGTGAAAAAAGGATGTTATGAACCTTGAGACGACATTATCTTTGCTTTCTTACAACACAATTCCTCCAATCCAATTGACCATTGTTTTGATTTTGGCCTTCTCTCCGATGTGACATGGTGTACCCATATTTAACCTACAATTACAAGCACAATTTCTTATGTTTAAATTTTCTCCTGTTTTCTCTCATGCTTCACGAGTTATTATTGACCGTCCAGTGCAGAGTAGATGTGTAAACTATGATTGTGTTATTCAGATAATTCAAAATACTTTCATACAGTTTCATACACTTTGACCGATGTATGCGCAGGATTCAGCTTAATTGTGAAAAAAAAAAACAGTGGAGACTGATGTTTGCAATACGCTTTTAAGCACGTTACACAGAATGTGTCCCTTCTTAGCACAAATTCTTTAACGGAGTTTTGAGATTTAATGTTTCCACATTATATTGGAATATGGACTAGCTTTCATTATAATCTCCACGAATAAAGTATTTCATTGGTTAATCTTAAAGTCAATGAGGTTGTAATGTAGAGTATGATTGTCCATTAAATTTTTTGCAGAGACTATTTGCTTTAAGTGACAAACAATTATTTATTTTTCTCTTTTTTGGAAAAAAGGACTTGGTTTTGGGTTCATTTCTACAATTTGAAAATGTTAAAATTGATGGAGTAGAGTTTTGAAATATTAAAAATCGTAAATACTGTTCAAAAGGAAAAGTTATATGAATTTAAAGTAAATCGTTAAGTTATTAAATAATTCTTTAATTTATTTTATTTGCTTAATGAAATCAAAGATTTAATGCATTATCCATTATTATTAAGAGCCAGATTGGCATTGTAAAGCTATAATTAAGTTGCTTCAATAAAATAACGATTATTTTCAATAAAAAGAACTTAAGTACATATAAACAATGATGTGGTTAATGTACAGTAATAGGCACAGTTTAGTGTATTCATTTCATTAAAAGTTTTATAAAATAAGGATATTCTGATTACAAAATAATGTAGAAAAGTGAACAGTTATTCTATGTACTGATATAGACTTTTAAAAAATCATTCAGGATACTTAAAATTTAATTCCATTTTAAAATCGGTTTCTTGAAGTACGTTCGTTGGATATCGTTCAAGGCAGGACAGGATAGCTTAATAGGAACTGTGATTTCAGATTCATTAAGGTTACAGTGTAAAATAAAATTTGAAATTCTTCACATAAAAGTGAACGGGAAATAAAAACTCTTTGATTTCTTGATTTTTTTCCGAATAGTTTGCACTAATTTAAGGATTTATTTAATAATTCTGTGTTTCCTTCTGACCCTAAACATTTTTCTGACATCGTTTTCGATCGTTTACTGTATTCGACATTATTTTAATGGCGGCAATTAAAAACGGAAAGTAGTGTTAACGATTTTTATGACATACAGTATTCCCTCGATTTACGTCGTAGAATGTTCCGGAAAAAGGCGACCTAAATCGAAACGACGTAAATCGAATTTCAAATAACTCATACTATCAGATGCATTTATTTATCCACATTTTCCAAAAAAAACTAAAATAATTCAATTATTATTCTGTATTACTAAGTACACACATAAATATAGATGAATTTTTTATTTGTTATAAAAATTTATTTCATATGTTGTTCACAAAAAGTTTAATAAAAAACAAAAAATTATCCATTAGCACTTAAATATTTATTTTTTTCAAAACTCTATTTATATTTTATTCAAATAGTTACACACAAATATTGAATTTTTTTTAAAGAGGGAATTCCCCTGATTTTGTTTATAAACAACAGAGGCGACGTAAATCGAATGACGACTCCAATCGAAGTTGAAGGGAACAAAATTTTTGACGACGTTAATCGAAACAACGTAAATCGAGACGACGTAAATCGAGGGAATACTGTAATGTGATTGGGTAGAAAGCAATAGAATAGAATCATAATTTAACATAAACTAGCAAAGTAAGTTGCTTTAAGAGCATGATAAAGTGACGTAAAGTTTGTTAAACATACATAATTGGTCATTACAACCTTTCATTAAGGATTACGACCTAGCTTCTCACCCCACTTATGTTGTGTGCGTTAAATTTACACATGCGTTGCGGGCATAGCTGCCAGATTTGACGATTTATCGTCATTTTAACGATTTTGTGCTCCAAAAATATCATATTGACGATGTAACGATTTATACCCTTATTTTGACGATTTTTAGAAATTAAAAATTTATCACATTCTTTACTTCAGTACATTAAAAGCCACTTTAAGCTTTCTATTTACTTTGCAGTTAATACTATTGCAAATTTAAGTGATGATTTCTTCCGTATCTTATGTCTTTTTCATCCCTTAACCTTCCTATACCCGCGAGTTGGTCTGTGAGACCGATTTTTTTATTATTGCGATTTTTTTTGTAAAAAAATAGTGCCAGTAAGTTGATATCACTGGAAGCTTCATTATTAGTAATAAGCTTCGTTTTTGCATAAAAAAAATTTTTTGAAATAGTACCAAGGATATAGGATTTTCCTTTTTCGGTCTCACAGACCAACGCGCGGGTATTGGTGTTTAACTTTTTGGCGCGGGTATAGGAAGGTTAAAAGCCAAAAAATTACAACTTCTGCATGAAGGGAGTTCCACATACGAATAGTCCGACTAAAGAACAAATTTTGTCTGTAATGCAGTGTGCGATGCACTGGCCAATTGACCACATAGGAAAGGCGAGTATTACGTAGGAATACATAATTCTTGTGAACAAGTCCCTTATTTCGCACGAGCAAAATCCATTGAAATAGCGATAGAACACAAACCACATTGCAACGATGCTCCAATGAATCAATGGAGTTCGATACCTTGCCGTCATTAAGGGGCAACTTTGCCCTCTCCTGTACGCAGTCGATAAGTCTCATGTACATGAGAGTTGTATTCTATTCTCTTTCGGAAACACATAAGTGGTGTAAATAGTAAGAAGATTAGATGAAGTGAAGTATTTCTTGCACTATCTTAAGAGGCTAAGTCACTGAAAAATGTGTAGGATCTAGCGAACATCACACTGAATTTTCATGCCGATTTTGTGACGGTTATTTTAGCGATTTCCATGAACGTCTTTGACGATTTTGACAATTTTTTCTAATATTTGACGATTTGGTGCTTTATTTAAATGGCAGCTATGGTTGCGGGACCTATAGTTTAAAGTCGACACCGAACGAGAGATTTTTGAGAAACTTTTCATGGCAATTGTATTTGCTCTCAGAGTTTTCGCCAGAAATCTGCTGAGAGGAAGCCGACGAAGAAATATTTTCATATTTTCGTTTCGTTGAAAACATCTGACCTGGGGTTTCAACCGTGGCCTCACGTCTAATAAGCCAACACACTACCTACTAGACTAGGGCGACTTCATATTTTGTTAAACAACTGCTGTAAATTGAAATTTAAATTGTCTCTTTCAACTTTAATGTTTAAACTCTTCAAAGTTGTATTAAACATACGTTTTTGTCATTTCATCATCCCCATATTATTACGTTCTCTGTCCTATTTAATTTAATTCAACTTTTTTTTGTTCAAATTAGTTGAGAATTTCCCAAGAATGTAAAATTGTAACATAAAATAATATTACAATGCATGTAAATGTACAAATTAATTGTGAAAGAAGTGATAGAAGAAAAGAAAATTCATATTTTTTTATTATTTCAATGATTTTTAATGATCATATCTATCCTTGTCTGTTCATATCTATCCTTTGTCTGGCATTTGGCCATTTCAATAGCAAAGTGCGTAGTACAATTTGTAAAAGTTGTCATAACTTCCGGTTAAATGGTGCATGTTTTTATTTTATTTTATCTTTTCATTCATAACTGTATACTCGTACAGGTGTATTTGTGATTTTTTTTTATTTCATTTTATTTTCTTTATTGTTAGTTAACCATTTATAATTGTAAAAGTGAAAAGTGAAAAGCGGAAAGCGGAAAACGGAAACATAAAACAACTTGATAGTGTTAATTGTATAATTCAAGCATCACGGATCATAAATAAAAACAAATTGAAATGATGAATGCAAGAGTCAGAAACTAACATCAGAAGCTAATAATAAATGAAAACAAATAAGGGCGTATTTGTAAATCAAATGAATTTGATGAGAATGGATTCATAGTTGACTCAGGTGATTAGAAGAAAGATGAAATGAATGTTCTTTTGTTCTTCTTTCGGAAATAAAAAAAAAAAACTTTAACACTGCAACGAATTTAAGGAATATTCATCTAAATTTAAACTACTCTGCCAATAGTACATACATAATCGGTCATTACAACCCTTCAATCCAGATTACGACCTAGCTTCTTAATCCACTTACGTTGTGTGTGTTGATTTTATACATTCGAGTCCGAACGATATATTTTTAAGAAACCTTTAATTGCAATTTTATTTACTCTGAGTTTTTGCCAGAAATGTGCTGAGAGGAAGTTGTTGAAGATATATTTTTTCATATTTCCTTTAGTTGGAGATGCATGACATGCGGTTTGAACCGTGTCCTTACGTCTAATAAGCTGACACACTACCTACTAGGCTACTGCGACTTCATTATTATTCTCTGTAATTACTTCTGCAGCTATAGTTTTCCATTCTCCTCTGAGCTTCAAAGCTTTTTGTTTGTGACTATTTATTATTAAAGTCGCTGTATAATTAAGATCATGTAAGAAATTATGTACCAAGAACTACGGTCTGGCAAAAGATCCTGCGATGAGTGTCAGGCAGGCAGTGTTGATATTTTGGGGACTTAGTTCTGTGAGAAGTCGCCGTAGTCTAGTAGGTAGTGTGTTGGCTTATTAGACACAAGGCCACGGTTCAAACCCCAGCTCAGACGTCACCAACAGGATGAAATATAAAAAATTATTTCTTCGTCATCTACCTCTCAGCAGATTTCTGACAAAATCTCTGAGAGTAAATCAAATTGCCATGAAAAGTTTCTCAAAAATCTGTCGCTCTGATTCGATTTTAAACTGTAGATCCAGCCACTCATGTATAAAATTAACACAAAAACTAGGACGTAATCCCGACTGAAAGGTTGCTATGACCAATTATGTATATACATATATGTGTAGTCCTGTGAGAGTTTGTAGTCCTGTGAGAGCTATACCGATGGCTGACAAATAATCTGTTCTTATAAGCCGAACAGAAATGTATCGATGCTCCTAGTATTTCAAGACGCACTTTTACACGTTTATCGAATAGAGTTGGGTTTTTATTTTGGAGTTCAAACATAAAACCGATTCTGTGGAACTCTTTTAAGGAGTTTGTTTACTAACATATTAAATTTTTAAGGCAGCAGTTAGTTACATTCCTTAATAATCTCGAACGCGCGGTGAAAGTTGGTGAAAATTGGAAAAAAAAAACTGGAAAATATTATCAAATGATAATATATTTAACGCATAGTCATGATCTTGACCGTATCGAAAATTTGTGATTTTCGTGAATAAAAATATTGTAAATATCCACTCACTTTCGCCTGCTACTGTGTGTGCTATCCCCTGTGTCCAATGTAAGAGAGGTCGTTAGCATTATAACAGTGGAACTTACGAAATACATCGTTATTCATGCAAGGTTTCAGCTTATCTTCAAATAGCTTGTGAACACTAAAACAAACAATACTATATGGGCGCCCATTACGCATAATCTCTCTGCTGCAAACTTATTTATCATAATCGTCTATTTTCTGTTTAATTTTTCGAATTCATTTATAAAGTTCATGAATAGAAAAAAATATCATTTTTCAAATGAACTATGAATTGTTTACACCACATTTGCTTGTGTTCTTTTCGCGATGTACTAAAATTTTAATCCGATTCTGCAGATGCAATGATTCAATTGCAATAAAATTTTGTTTAAAATTATTCATTTGCATAAATTTAATGCGTTGCATGCACACTTAAAACTAAAAGTTTATAGAAAATTTGCAAATGAATAAACACACATTCAAACAGATTAAATATTTATTATGAAATTAGAATTAAATTGCTTATGCGAACGCAATATTCCCCTGACATTTGGAGAAAATATTTTCATAATTTTGGTAAAATTTTTCATTATTTTTTTTGCAGTAAATGAGCTATTATAAACGGACAGAATTTTATGTTTACCAGTATAACGCATTTTTGCAAATGATTCTGAAACAGTTCTTCATATTTCCCATTTAAATTTTGATAAGAGGGTCTTAATTTTATGCCCTTCAATGCGTAACCCAACTGTTCGACAGGGTCACACAAAAAGTCTTCTTAATTTAAAGTTCGATTCTCTTATAACTGTAAGTTATTTAGTAGGTTTTTAAAGTAAAAATGAAGTAATACCGTTATGTCATTGATTTCAAAGTCGTTGCCGTATATGTCGTTGTAATGTTTGTCAATACATATGTAAATGTCAATGCCATTCTGATATTGATTTGTGGTTTTCATTCGTTCCGAATGTTTGGCGAAATTTGTTGGTCTTCATAGTATTTAACGTTACAAAGTATTCACCATGAATTCTCATAATTGAATGGGAATAGAACAGAGATGATGATGATGAGCAACACATTCTGTAAATGATTATTGTGTGTGTGGCATATTCTATCACATTCTTGAAAATTTTTACATTTTGCCAGAAATTTTTCAAAAAAAAAAAAAAAAAAACGACAAATTTAAATGCAAAAACATCCTTCAACACAGTGTATTAATTTCCTTTTTTTTCTTTACAAATTGAAAAGTAATTGAAAAATATAAAGCTTATTTAAATACCATGACACCTCAGTTTACCTAAACAATCATTACAAAAGTTGTTTACTGAAATCCATCATATAACAACGATACTTTTGAAAAAATCGATAGATGTTGACCTCTGTGATATAAGTTTTGTTTAGGCTGAAATGTGACTTAAGTGTGCTGAACTTAATTCCCATTTTAAAGATTAGCAACCGTTTGAAGTTATGCTAACCGACACATTAACCTCATTTTTTCAGTATTTATTTGTAATTCCACAGAATGACTTAGAAATCTCCGTAGTCTAGTAAATAGTGTGTTGGTTTATTAGACGTGAGACCACGGTTCAAACCTCAGGTCAGACACCTCGAACAAAACGAAATATGAAAAAAATATTTCTTTGGAAACTTCCTCTTAGCAGATTTGAGGCAAAAACTCTGAGAGTAAATAAAACTGCCATGTAAAGTTTCTCAAAAATCAAAATCAGTCGTTCGGAGTCGACTTTAAACTGTAAGTCCCACCACTCATGTATAAAATTAACACACACACAACATAAGTGGTGTGAGAAACTAGGTCGTAATCCTGACGAAAGGATTAATAATCCTAATTATAAATAATTAATCCTAATAATAATTAAAAATGAAGTAAGTAAGTAGAGACTGTCGTAGTCCTTATAACCAGGAGCACAATCCAATGAAACGTTGTTAAAGTTGCTTCAAGTGTTGAAGTTGAAGTGTTTGAGATGGACGTGAATAAATTCTGAAGGGAAGTACAGTGATCCCAAAACACCGAACTAAACATTTTGCAGTCACGCTTTTATGATAGTGAAAGTGAATGAAGATGGATAGAATACACTTTACGAAAGCCAATAAACCACAAAGTGGCATCCCTAAGGATCTTAAATTAATTTTTCTTTTTTAATTTAAACGGCTGTTTTTGCTTACGATTCTTTGTCTATTAGCCCACTTTAGGAAAAACCAAATCGTCATTTTTATTTCTGTTATTCACCACAAAACTTGAAATTGGCTTGGCAACGCCTGCATACAACTTTAGTAGCGCAGACAAACTGCGCAGATGATGTTTTTCGCAGATAAAACTAAAGCTTTTCTTTCAAACTGTAATATTCGAAAAAGTGGTGGCACTAAAGCTTTTATGGAAAATAAAATTTTTGAGCTAAAAGTTATTGTACTGTGAGGCAACAAAATGTTGTAAAAGCAAATGAAATAATAATTGAAGCAAGATAATGAAAACAATCAAACGATGGTAATGGTTAGTGGTGTTGTCGAGCCGAAACGCTCCGGAACGTCGTTCCGGTACTTCCTTTTTGTACAGGAACGCGTTCCGGAACTAAAGATGATTTCTGATAACGAGAATTGGCTGACGTTTTGAAAAAAAAAAAATTAAAAAGAATTGCTGATTTTTTTTTTTCTAATTTTTGACGAATTTTTATATGTATTTTTATAAACAAGGGTTTGAAACGAACCCGAACCGGAACAAAAACCGGAACGAACCGGCTTGTTTTTCCGAACCGTGAACCGGAGTCCGGAACGTTTTTTTCTGCTGAACCGGAACTCGACCCGAACCGAAACAAATACGTGAACCCGAACCCGAACTAAATACTACTTAAGAATTTGAATTGGGGGAAATCTCCCTCCCCCCGTCGTCAAATTTGGGACATGAGTCCTAAAAAAAACGCCGCCGCCAGGATTATCATGGAAAATCACCCCCGTCGTTAAATTTGGGACATGAGACCGCACAGAGCGGCCGCCTACCCAGGATCGGCCCTGTCTATATAATTATATATAAAAATTAGCACAACACCACTGGTAATGGTAGTAATGAAAATAATGTTAAACACTCAATGACTACGGCTTCGTAGCGTAACCTCATATTGTCACTTTGATTGTCAAACAACTTGCATGAGTTTAGCTCATCTTTATTACACCAGCTTACGTACATTAAATACGAGAGAGACATTAAGAGCCTTCTACAGATTGATGCTATATTTAAACAATTTTTAAAGCTTTTAACATTCCTTTCCACTTGAAAAACATCAGCGATGCATTAAACAAAAAATATCGAAAATCGATTGAGATTCTTAAACTTCAAAAATTCTTTACATAGAATATACATAACAACACATACAATCGATATTTTTTATTTCATTACGTACGCTTGGCATTGACTATTTAGATATCTAGGATTTCTATTGGCATTTTCAATTATTTTTTGAGGCAAAGAGAAAAATATATAAAAATTCACAAAATCAAATTCAGTGCAGTACGACATATAAGACGTGACTGAAGAACTAATTGTTAATTTCTGCTTTCAGATTTTCAGGATTGAATTGAATCGTAACAAAACAACAACGATCCAAATAACTATACAAGAATATGACAATAAACTGCATTATAATCAGGCTGAGACTTTAGTTATCCCTTAATAATCCATAATCATTCGAATTTTTTCATTCAATACAAATAAATTTAATGAGAATACATTACAGGAAAGGAGGTGGATGGATAAATTGATAAAAAATATTTCTGTGGTACTTTAACTGCCCAAATGGTTTTGTTGTACAATTTAAGAATAAACAAAATCAATAAAGACTACAAAAATAAGTAAATACACAAATAATTTACTTTGACTTGTTTTTGCATGAAAACATATAAAGGGTCCGCCAAATAATTTTTCTTTTTTTTTTGAAAATGCTTTAAAAAAAAACTACTGAATATTTTCTCAAATTTCTTTTTTTTATTTGAAAGTACAATCCTTCCGGTTAATAATGGAAAATAATTTCATTCAAATGGCTGCCTCGGCTGGCCATGCAGTAGCCTACACGATCGGTCAAATTTTTAAGCACATTATCGATTGTGTGCAGCTGTATTTCACCAATGGCTTCACGAATATTGTCCTTTAAAGCGTCAATTGTCTCTGGCTTGTCGGCGTAACACTTATCTTTGACGGCACCCCACAAATAATAGTCCAACGGTGTCAAATCGCAGCTCCGAGGTGGCCAAACGACATCAGCTCTGCGGCTGATAATGCGATCTTCAAAACAGGACGCAAAAACATCGAGTGTAGCTTCGGCTGTGTGGCACGTAGTGCCATCCTGTTTTTTTTTTTTCGAACGTCCCCGGCCACACACTAACCCACCCTCACCCGACCGCGGAGGGCTCGTCCCCATTACGTAGGGACACGTACACACTACAGTCCGGACTGTAGCGGGTAAAGGAAAAGTAATGGCAACGGGAACACAAAACAGCTACAGAACCCAATCACAAGCTGAACAAAGCAACAATAAACTACGTAAGACAACAACGAAAACACATTTTTATATAATAATTTACAAATTAATGCTAGCATATAAGCTACGTTTAATATTACAAACATTACAATTAAAATCAATAAAATCATAATATAAATTAAAATCATTACATAATCTACGAAAAGGAAAATTAGCTCCATAGTTCGTTCTATAGAAATCTAAAGAAAGAGGACGATAGTGCCGTGAAAATCTTGCTGGAATACAGAAATTCAGGTTAGAAAGCAACAACTCAGAATCGATATCACCTTTAACCAGATTAAAAACAAAACAAACCGCTAAGACAGCCCTTCTACGTTCCAAAGTTGGAAGTTTCACCAAATCTAATCTAGCCTCATATAATGGAAACCCATTGCCATAATCCCATCCTAGGCCACGTAAACAGAATAATACAAACTGCTTCTGCACAGACTCTATTGAATCACTATAACAACGATAGTATGGATTCCAAATAATAGACGCATACTCCAAAATAGGTCTAACAAGTGAAATGTACAGTAGTCTTGTTATATAAGGATCAATGAATTCCCTGTTGAAACCAAATGTTGCCAATATCCTCCTCTTCAATTTTTGTGAACAAAATTCGTTCAACATGGCCTGTAACGGCCACTCCTTGCTCATTTTCGAAGAAAAATGGCCCTATTATGCCTCTGGAACACAATCCGCACCAAACAGTGACTCGTTTTGGGTGCGTCGGCTTTTCAATGTATGCGTGCGGGTTTTCTGTGCCCCAAATGCGATAATTTTGCTTGTTTACATACCCGCCAAGATCAAAATGAGCTTCATGTGAAAAGATGATTTTTTTTTTGGCACACATTCTGCAACATTACCATGATTTTCAAAGTAATATCGCAATATTTCCCAGCGTTGTTCAAGCGTATACACAACCATATTCGTTCAGCGGAAGGATAAAACTAATTATCTGTCAAATCAGACATGAGCTAAGTGTTACCATTCACGAAATAAGCACTAGTTGAAAAAAAAAAAGTAAGATGGCGGACCCGATACAACAAAAAGGCTACAACCGAAAACCAAATTGGTATTGCAATTGTAACAATGGTTCTTGCTCCAACAATTGTCACGATCTATGATATGTAATGTTTTCAATGTGTTTTCGTTTTCGTTTGTTATTATTGTTATTTTTACTTCATTTTTCCATGGCTATAGTACTTCGTCTGTGTTTTAGATTTTTTAGTTTTTCTCTTACCTATACATACTGACTCAAAATTCAATATTTTTGTTGAAAAAAGACAATTCCTTGGACAATTCCGATTAATTTTTTTAATAAAACAAAGACTATTCCTTGGACAATTCCTAACCACAATATCCAGTGAACATTTATGGAAGTTACGTATTACAGGATTTTGGTAAATTACGTATTACAGGATAGTGGTGGACAGAATTGATGGTTGTTTTAATAACACTTGGTGTAACTTATCGCCCCATCACAACGATGTATTGAGGCTTTTTTTTTATTGATCAACTTTGACAAAACATTTATGGTTTTTATTCGATGTATCGAAGATAAAAATTTAATACAAATCCTTAAAGAAATACAAAATGTGTACTCACGTTGGTGTAACCATGAGACAAAGGAGACAAAAGTAACACTAGGTTCATCAGGATGCAGTGTGAACGAATGGCTGATGGTTTTCTCTTTATCTGTCATCTAGACAGAACTAGTAAACTAGTGGTATTCTTTTAAGGGAGGTACCATTCTGTGGTGTACAGGTGGGTATAGGACATGTTGGGGGCAAAGAAGCGATGGTACTCGACGCCAAAGAGAAATATTCAGAGCCCTTGGAGAAACCTGTAAACAACTTTCTAGTGCAAGTTTATGCTATGGAAAGATGTAGCTAATTTGACTTTAATAGAGGACGGAAAATAGTAATGCTATCTCACATTTAGATCGCAATCACGAACACTCAGCTCCGATGAAGTTCACTCGAGATTGGATGGAAATCTCATTTACATACGATGATCGCTGATTCATTTCAACTTAAAATTCCTTAAAATAAGAAGAAGGAATAACAATCACCGAATATGGTTCTTCCTTCGCTTTTTTTTTAGAAAAAGTCTTAAAGCCGCCAAAATACTTACTAACGCCATCAAAAAACACTCTTTAGATTGAATACAGTATTCCCTCGATTTACGTCGTAGAATGTTCCGGAAAAAGGCGACGTAAATCGAAACGACGTAAATCGAATTTCAAATAACTCATACTATCAGATGCATTTATTTATCCACATTTTCCAAAAAAAAAAAACTAAAATAATTCAATTTTTATTCTGTATAACTAAGTACATATGTTCATAAATTGAGATAGAGTTTTGATTTGTTATAAAAATTTATTTCATATGTTGTTCACAGAAAGTTAAATAAAAAACAAAAAATTATCCATTAGCACTTAAATATTTATTTTTTTCAAAACTCTTTTTATTCAAATAGTTACACACAAATATTGTTTTTTTTTTAAAGAGGGAATTCCCATGATTTTGTTTATAAACAACAGAGGCGACGTAAATCGAATGACGACGCAAATCGAAGTTGAAGGGAACAAAATTTTTGACGAAGTTAATCGAAACAACGTAAATCGAGACGACGTAAATCGAGGGAATACTGTACATTATTTTCGATTAGTCTGTACTGTAGTAATGCTTAATCACTTTATTTTATATCACCTTCTCACGATGATGTAATAAAAAAAATGGTTTTGTTCCTAAGCTTGAGAGGAGAACAAAGAGAATTCTCTAAATGTTAAAGATTTAAAGAAAAGCAATAAAATTTTATTTAAACATAAAATTAAAGAAAAAGAAATCGAAATTTGATTTATGATATGACAGACAACAAAAAATTCTTATTCTGCTGATACTGTGAACTGTGTGGTCTGAACTTGTTAAGCAAAGGTTAATAGAATGATTCCCAGGATGGCTTGGCTATTGGCAGAAATCACGATCTTCGATTTTAAAGTTCAGCCACCACACAAAACATTACACTACTTCTGAATAAGACCACCTACAATGCAATGAAATGAATAATCTGTCATAAATCAATACTTTTTAGTACTCTCAAAAATGTCTGTCAAAACATAGCACCACCAATATGCAGCACTTCTTTTCAGTGTTGTCTTACTGCTTACGGTTGGTAAAATGAAAAGTTGACAAAAACTGTGATTAACAAATATTTTTATTGTGCGGCAACAGCAATAAAAGAATCATAATAGAAAAGAGATTGAAGTGAAGTTAAGACAGAAGCATAAAAATTGAATTTAATTGTTATAGTTATTGACAAAACGAGCAAATCGCAAGGAGACAAATATTATGTAAGACTCCAAATCCGATATGAACAATTCAAATGAATTGTTCTCATACACTCAACACCTATTAGAGTAAGGCGATGTGGAAATTAGAGATTAATTCACATGGATTTGTTGACATTATTAAAAACGTTAAAAATATGAGTTCGTAGATTGCAAATAAAATAAAAATAAATCTGTGTTTAATTTTAAGTCTATTCTTTATTATCTGCACAACTTTTGTGCCACTGTTCGAACTTATTCTACGTATACAATGATAACTTTCACAATATGTGCTTTTGTTCGTGATATTTCCCTGCTTATAACCTTTTTTATAAGCAACAACAACACTTGCTAGTTATTCTTCTTTGCTCACAACCTTTTTTGTAAGCACAACACTAACAACTGTTTTCTTCACTCAACTTGTCTGCACACCAGTCTGACTGAATTATAACTCGATCTCGTATCGTGAAGACACACCACTGGTTGAATTCTCACTCAATTCAACGCGACGTCGTCACACGACTAACTTAACTCGAACTCCGAGAATCACGTGTCTTCATACACGACTGACTGAATTCTAACTGAATCATCGTTGCTCGCTTTATCTTGCCTTTTATATCACTGGATCAACAGTGTGATGAATGCCCTTGAAGGATGATGACGACCTTCGGGAACAATCCAAAAATGTAAACAACTTGTTTCCATTTTTGTTGTTCGTGTATCTTGTTTACTTTCGTCCAGGCAGAGTTGTTGTTGTTTTGTTTGTTTGTCTTTCCGCTATATTTTTTTTATACACGGACGTTGTTGCTATATTTTTGTTTATTCATCGATCTTGTAAACAAGCCTGTGGTTTTTGTTGCTATATGTTTACTCATTCGTAGATCACGTGAACAACTGCATTGTTTTGTTTTTGGAGCTTTTGCTTATTATTTTAACAACACCATTTCCATTTTCGTAACAATACTTTAAATTACACAAAACATTATTTCCAATTTGTATAAACCTAGAAGTCGCTGTAGTCTAGTAGGTAGTGTGTTGGCTTTTTAGACCGTAAGACCACGGTTCAAACCCCAGGTCAGACATTTCGAACATATATTTCTTCGACGACGTCCTCTCAGCAGATTTCTGGCAAAACTCTGAGAGTAAATAAAAAACTGGCATGAAAAGTTTCTCAAAAATCTGTCATTCGGAGTCGACTTTCACCTGTAAGTCCCGTCACTCATGTATAAAATTAACACACACAACATAAGTGGTGTGAGGAACTAGGCCGCAATCCTAACTAAAGGGTTGTAATGACCAATTCTGAATGTTATATATACATATGTATGTATGTAAACCTCTGTACTGCGGAATTCATTATTCATTTTGAATATTTTTGGTGAAAATTGATCATTGAACGCTCGCAGAAAAGTTCTGCTTTTTAGAACATTCTGTATAAAAATTTTGCCCAAAGATATTACAAAGTTTTGGGCCTTTAATATTCAATTAATTTCAGTACATTTTCTTGTAATTTTTTAAACAATCATTAGCGTATTGCAAAAACAAAACTTTTAAACAAAAAAATGAAAAAATCGGTCAATTCGGTCTGTATGAGTGTAATTGCGTGTGTACGGCTTTGATCAACGATCTAAGACAACCTTTTTAAGCCACACATTGCACACTGTATGGCAATTGCAGGTTTAAGAGTGAATGATATTTGAAAGGCAATAACAACTTATTTGTGCATTTTTCTCTTGTTTTTACCTGGGTGGGTAAAGTGTAATTAAACGTTTTTATTGGTTTTTCAGACTGTTTGCATGATTCTTTGTTTATTTGTTTTTAAAAATGTGTGGAATTAAAAGTTATTTTATTTTGCTTTCGATTAATAACATTGGTACGCTGGTGGAATGGTGTCTTGTATACAACACTTTTACTGTTTTGTACAGTGGGCATCCAAAGAAACCGTACAATAAAAAATATACACTAATAAATTACCGTTATTTTTATTTTAAAATTGTTTCATTGCCAGTTTTTAAAATTGAAACAAAATAAAAATATTAAAAAAAATTTCGAAATATTGTCAAATTTTTTCGGGCACTCTCCTTAAGTGATAAAAGTTAAGTTCGGTGATTGTTATAATTTTATCCATGGTGTGTAGTTTTTTTTGACACTCACTGTATACATGAGGTGGTTGTTTGTACCTTCTTCCCAATTTGGTAATAATTCTAATTGAATCAAATCAAATTTTTGTGCAAATGTATCGCCTGAATACCATCCTTAGAAAAGTTTTTCATAATCTCTTTAATTGTAATTTTTTTCATTTAATTACATTTCATTTCCATAGTTTTCTATCAATATTTAGTCGGCAACGGTCTACGTAAAAGAAGATTGTACTTATCATAGCACAGTTTGTGCAGGTGTCAGTAGACATTCACGACTTTCATATTAAACCCATACAATGCTGTTGCTACTTAAACGTTCAATGACTTCACTCTTGTCTTGTGCTGGATACTTGTCTTTAATCTTATTTACTGCTGAGACAATATTTATCGCATTGTAGCCAGTTTTAGGCAACAGAATTATGGTTTTTCTTTATGCCAGTCAAACAACTGAACACTTTTAATCGATAAGTTTAGATATTCTAGAATATGAAAGTAATTTTGAAGGTCATTAACAGAAAAAAATGATTTTCAATTTGTTTCAATAACGTCACTAGTTGGTATTGAACTTTTGATTTTTCTAAAAATTATTTCCTTTTTTATAAAAATTTTTGTTATGAGTTATAGACACTATTTTTCTTACAATAAAATATTTTTAACCCTTAGAGTACGAAGCTCGTTTTTTGACATAAAGTACACAGTGGGGTCACTAAGGTCCCCCAAATAAAAATGGACCTAAAGAACTAAAAATATTATTTTGAAAGTAAAAAGTTGTTATTTTATTTGTTTTCATTTAATAAGTACTCCAAGGAATGCATCCAATTCACATTCAGTTACCAGTTTCCATATTTTTTTTTTGCCTCTCAGGATGTTTTTCATTATACTTTTCAAACACTCTTTTGGCTTCTTCGTTAGTATGAAGACAGATTTTGTTTTTGATAGTCGGTGTTATAAGATGGTTGAATATTTCATCAATTTCGCTAGCGTCACTCATGTAAAAAGTTACTCCTGTGGTAACATTCACAATATTGCATGCTAACCTACGCGTTGGTGGAAATAGCTTCAAAGTCCAAACTCTGCCAGACTTAGCGGTGCAATATTCCGTATTCAAATGAAAATCATCATCATTTTCAATTTCATCAATATCCGGAAGAATATCCTCTGCTTGTTCTTCTTCTTCTTCAATCTCGTCTTCTGTTTCACTATATTCACTTACATAATTACTACCTATATAATTAGAATTGTCACTATCCCAATCTAATCCTATATCATTAGGATCCTAATCAATGTCATATATATAGTGTTCTATCTGTCGCTGGGATAGGTTTTTTTTGTATTTTTCCATTTTTGGTCCTAAAAAACCAACGAAAATTTGTAACGTAAAGTACGACGTGGGGTAACTTGGGTACCCCGAACGAAAAACTTACCTTCCAATTACAAACAGGTTGATATTTTAATGCCACTTATAAGTTTTTATATAGTATTCAAAATAAAATTAGACTACCTAAAGGGAAAAAGACATTAAAAAAGTATTTGCGAAGTTATTCAAGAAAAACTATGATTGGGGGACCTAAGTTACCCCACTCCGTACTCTAAGGGTTAAATACTACGTTCAGTATTTAAAAAAAAAAACACGTAGTATTTAAAACTGCTTTCACATTTTCATGAAAAGTGTTCTGCGGAAGGCGGTAGTGCATCGCAATGGCACTATTTTTCAAAAAAGCGTCCAGTTGCTTGCATAGGACGTACCAAGCGAGATGTTACTGCTGCCTTTAGTGCTATTGAACGGGAGCCTACTAAGATGGGTGTGTTAATAAATGGGGGCAAAACAAAGTATATGTTATCGACAAGTAAGGACGTGCGGTGTATTGGATCTCAGATTACGGCCGATAACTATACTTTAGATATAGTCAAGGAATTTATTTATCTTGGCTCTGCCGTTACCATCAAAAATGATGCCGGTCTGGAGATCAAGTGCAGGATCACTCTATAGTCTCACCTCTCTCGTACGACAAAACTAATACTCTACAAGACGCTCATCCTCCCCGTGCTTACTTATGGTGCAGAGGCATGGATCCTATGGAAGAACTGATGCAGCAGCCTTAAGAGCATTCGAGAGAAATGTCCTACGTAAGATCTTCGGTCCAATACGAGTTGGTGATGATTTCCACATCCGATCCAACAGTGAGCTGTATGAGCTAATCAACGACATGGACGTTGTGCAGCGTATTAACATCCAAGGGCAGCGCTGGCTTGGCCACGTCGTTCCAATGGAGAAGGATGCTCCGGCGAGAAGGGTATTTGATGCGGGGATCTGCGGAAGTTCGCGAAGAAGACGACCTTGTTTGCGTTGGAAGGACCAAATCGATTAAGCCCTGTCATCGATTGGTGTGACCAACTGTCGTTGGCGCGTAAGAAGCGGAGGCGCCTGGAAGGATGTGTTACGGTAGGCCGAAATCCGTTAATCGGGTTGTTAATGGCCAATTAAGTAAGTAAGTAATTACGTTCATATTTATTTACATCCATAAATTTCTCATTAAAATCTGTACGTACATACATACATAATTGGCCATTACAACCCTTTAGTCAGGATTATGACCTAGTTTCTCACACCACTTATTATGTGTGCATTAATTTCATACATTAATGGCTGGACCTATAGTTTAAAGTCGATTTCGAACGACAGATTTTTGAGAAACTTTTCATAGCATTTTTTTTTAATCTCAGAGTTTTTGCCAGAAATTTGCTGAGCGTAAGTCGCCGAAGAAATATTTTTTTCATATTTCATATTTTGATGTCTGACCTGGGGTTTGAACCGCGTCCTTTCGTCTAATATGCCGACACACTACCTACTAGACTACGTCGACTCTGTACTTGGTATTCTTTAAATAGAAAACGTTTATGCAGGTCAAGTATTGATAAAGTATTCTCGATAAATTCTATCCCAATTAAACTCAAATATCGATCTAATTATTCCGTTATGGATTGTTATTCTCTTCAGATTGGTTTATTTGTTTATATTCTCTCCAAGAGGAAAATTTTTTTTAAACTGAATTTAAGTGTACAAAACTACGCACAATTTTAACGCCATTGAAAAACGCTGTATCTCCTCTCTACTGACATCAAATATCTTTATTTAAAAGTGCATAAGTAAATACGAGTACACAGCTAAAGGAGTGCAGCAGCCTCGAATATGGCTTATACAGTTTATATGTATGGTATGCATACAAACAATTTATTTTGGCCCAGTTATGTCAAGTGATAAATACGTACTCCAATTGCTTTATGATTTTTACCACCCATGTTTTCTTAACGGCTGCGTATAAAAAATTTGCAACTCAGTGGCTCAATGTGTTTATGGTAGATGCCATAGGTTATCGTTTTGTTTTTATTTTTCAATTTATTTTATGTAAGAGTATATAATAAATAAATAAATAAATAATACAGTATTGAGTACTCATATGTAAGGATAAATGTAAGTTGTTTGTGCATATTTTTCTATTTTTTTAAACGCATAGCAACTCTGGTTATACTTGACGAAGTATAACAATACACGAAATGAAATGCTAACAAATTGATTTTGTTTGTATCTGAAATAACGACAAGAAAGACTATAATTTTACATGATTTATGTCTTTTTCTTGGCATATATGTTTCCAAGTGCGGTCCTTTGACTGCAATTGGCTGATTGACACCACTGCCCTGTTGCTTTCTGCAACTAATTTTTAAGCTGCTGCTGTTCGATCACATTTTGCAAGTTTTGAAGAACATAATTTAAACGTAAAAGAATTCATAAAATAAGGAATTTGAATTTAATTTTGAGTTCAGATCTTGACTTTTATGAGTTATATGTCGTACATAATTACATATGTACATACATAATTGGCCATTACAACCCTTCAGTCAGGATTATTGACCTAGTTTCTCACACCACTTATGTTGTGTGTGTTAATTTTATACATAAGTGGCGAGACCTACAGTTTAAAGTCGACTCCGAACGACAGATTTTTTGAGAACCTTTTCATAGAAATTTTATTTACTCTCAAGAGTTTTTTCCAGAAATCTGCTGAGAGGAAGTCGCTGAAGAAATATTGTTTTCATATTTTCGTTTTGATGTCTGACCTGGGCTTTGAACCTGGGCCTTACGTCTATTAAGCCAACACACTACCGACTAGACTATGGCGACTTCAATATGATATGTCATACTATTGTTTAATCTATGTTTTGGTCGTTATTTTATTTCGGTTTTAATTTTTTTAATTTCGTTTGTTTTCTTAAGCCAAACTTGAGACTTTCACTGGCAAACCGAAACTGAAAGTTCTGTATTGACAGTCTGCAAACTATTTTTTTTCCTTCATATTCGTTTATTATTTTTGGTAAGTTCAGTCACCATATATGTGAACTTGTCTGATTGGCTCCTATTTCTTTTATGGTTGCAGCATTTAGTTTCAGTTGAAGCTTCTCTAACTTCTTTGTCAATTTTGGGGACAATGGGAAATATGGAAATTTGAATGGAAACAAATAAATAAACAAAAAATTAAAAGAGAAAAATTAAATAAACAATGGAAATACACATTTGCAATGACATATATTTTTGAATTGTGGTGGTTACCACCAAATAAATGAAAATGTTTAAAAAAAATAATGCTTTCAATATAGTTCTACGTATAGAACAAGAGTGTCAAATGGTGCCAGATTTAGAAGAATTAAAGAAAATGGAGACTACTACTGCTTTTTTTTTTGGACAGAATCTAAAAATACAGTCAAGAGGAGTATTTCATCAATGAAGCTTTCAACCAATGTGTTAGCCGAAGATATGATGCGCAAGGCAAGATCTAAGGATTTGAAGTCATTTCTCAATGAATGCTTGAGACAAAGATTTGTTGAGAGTAAGTTGTGGATCAAAACCCTGGGCAGATATCTCCAACAAAAATGGAATATGAAAAGAATATTTCTTCGGCGACTTCTTCTCTGTAGATTTCTGACAAAAACTCTGAGAGAAAATAAAATTGCCATGAAAAGTTTCTCAAAATTCTGTCGTTCGGAGTCGACTTTAAACTGTAGATCCTGCCACTCATGTATAAAATTTAATTTAATTACCTACATACTACCTACTAGACTACGGCAACTAAAGGGTCCGCCAAATAACTTTTTTTTTTTGAAAATGCTTTAAAAAAAAACTACTGAATATTTTCTCAAATTTCTTTTTTTATTTGAAAGTACAATCCTTCCGGTTAATAATGGAAAATAATTTCATTCATTCATTTTGCCTCGGCTGGCAATGCAGTAGCCTACTTGATCGGTCCAATTTTTAAGCACATTATCGATTGTGTGCAGCTGTATTTCACCAATGGCTTCACGAATATTGTCCTTTAAAGCGTCAATTGTCTCTGGCTTGTCGGCGTAACACTTATCTTTGTCGGCACCCCACAAATAATAGTCCAACGGTGTCAAATCGCAGCTCCGAGGTGGCCAAACGACATCAGCTCTGCGGCTGATAATGCGATCTTCAAAAACAGGGCGCAAAACATCGATTGTAGCTTCGGCTGTGTGGCACGTAGCGCCGTCCTGTTGAAACCAAATGTTGCCAATATCCTCCTCTTCAATTTTTGTGAACAAAAATTCGTTCAACATGGCCCGATAACGATCGCCATTGACTGTAACGGCCACTCCTTGCTCATTTTCGAAGAAAAATGGCCCTATTATGCCTCTGGACCAAAATCCGCACCACACAGTGACTCGTTTTGGGTGCGTCGGCTTTTCAATGTATGTGTGCGGGTTTTCTGTGCCCCAAATGCGACAATTTTGCTTCATCGGAAAAGATGATTTTTTTTGCCAAAATCGGCATCTTCTGTAAGTCGATCGTAGGCCCACTTAGCAAAGCGAAAACGCATTGGATGGTCAATTGACTTCAACTCCTGAACCAATTGGACTTTGTATGGCGTCGTACCAAGGTCTTTATGCAAAATTCGTCTCAATGATGTCTCCGAAATGTTCAATTGTTGAGAACGGCGGTGAATTGATGTTGATGGCGCTTCACGCACACTTTCTGCCACAGCAGCAATATTGTCGGGTGTACGCACTGTTTTTGGCTTTTCACGCTTTGGTTTATCGATGAGGATGCCAGTTTCTTTCACTTTTTTCACAAGATAACGAACATACGGAGCTGACGGTGCTTCTCTTCTTCCAAAATCCGTACGCAATTTTCGCACACATTCTGCAACATTACCATGATTTTCAAAGTAATGTCGCAATATTTCCCAGCGTTGTTCAAGCGTATACACAACCGTATTCGTTCAGCGGAAGGATAAAACTAATTATCTGTCAAATCAGACATGAGCTAAGTGTAACCATTCACGAAATAAGCACTAGTTGAAAAAAAAAAAACGTTAGATGGCGGACCCGATATAAGGCTCTGTACTATGTTGAAAAAAAGAAATAAAATACCCTAAATATGTATAAAACCTGTTTGTCATTGAAAAACTCACAAACTTACAAATCCACCATCGTACAAAGTAATTTTTTTGTTCAATTCTCTGCATGTTTAAAATAGTATTTATATACCAGTACTGACCGACAAACAACCACATTTTTCTTTTAAATTCATTAAATCGTCAATTAATTACCAGCTGAGTTGTTGTGAAAATTAAATTTAAGTTAAATTTGTTTACAAAAAAAAATTATACTCGAGACTTTAATTTTTAAGAAAGCATTTTCTCAAGCTTTAAATGTACAAATGTGTCCGTCCATATGCACGTTTCATTTTTGGAGTATTTTTATTCCCACTGCAATTAAAACATAAAAAATCATTTTGTTTTCATGTTTTCGATAGCGCGCCATTATGATAATATCAACGCAAAAGTCTCACTTTCCATCTACACTCACTGCATCATTAACTTTGAAAATTATTATCATCACCGCCAACATTGTCTTTCACCTGTCCAACATGTTAAATTTCTTTTGAATTTGGCCAAAAACTTAAAAGTTATGTGGTTAAATACCAATTGACACCCAATGTAATCCAGTATCTTATACGATACAGGGAATGTACATCCATCCCTTTTATGACAAACATTTGTTCAATTGTACTATATTTTCAACGGAACTAGGACCTGAATGATGGCAGGTTAAATTTCTAATCAATATTTCCAAGTCAGCCAGCCAATGGTCTTTAGGCAGAGTAAAATTATTTTAATGGCTTAGTCTGCATATAGCAGTACATCTTGCCGGTGTTTTGGATGTACAACTACCGGTATATTATCGGTTTATCATGTAATGATGCCCATCCAAACTAGGACGCCGTCACTTGTATTCCGCAATAGTGGTCTTTATTGGTCACCATGTTATCATGACCACGATCATGATCACTCAAATCAGGTACTTACATAAAATTAACCACATCAAGTTAGAATCAGGGGCTGATAAAATTGCCAAATTAGACATTTGAATCCATACATACATACATACATATATAATTGGTCAATTGGTCCTTCAGTCAGTATTACGACCTAGATTCTCACACCACTTATGTTCTTTGTGTGTTAATTTTATACATGAGTGGCGGGACCTACAGTTTAAAGTCGACTCCGAACTTTTCATGGCAATTTTATTTACCCTCAGAGTTCTTGCCAGAAATCTGCTGAGGGGAAGTTGCCGAAGAAATACTTTTTGTATTTTGTTTTGATGTCTGCCCTGGAGCTAGAACCCTGGCTTTACGTCCAATAAACCAATACACTACCTACTAGACTACGGCGACTTCATACATACATACATATATACATATATAATTCGTCAATTGGTCCTTCAGTCAGTATTACGACCAAGATTCTCACACCACTTATATTCTGTGTGTGTTAATTTTATACATGAGTGGCGGGCATATTTTATGGCAATTTTATTTACCCTCAGAGTTCTTGCCAGAAATCTGCTGAGGGAAAGTCGCTGAGAAGAAATATATTTTCAAATTTCGTTTTGTTGGAGATGTTTGACCTGGGGTTTGAACCGTGGCCTTACGTCTAATAAGCCAACACACTATCTACTAGATTATGGTGACATTTGAATACCGTGATGATATTTTAACTCGTAAATATTTTTTCAATCAACTCTCTAGAAAAAATTAAAGAAACTTATCAAACTAATCCAATATTTATTTCAATAAAACTGTGAATAGAGGCATTGGTTTAAATTATATCAAGAGATGAACACGAAGATATGATATCCTTTTACATCAAGTGTTTATGTGATGAAACAAAACTATCGATTAGAGAAGCGATAACATTTACAACTTGCTTTAGAGATGAAATTACACAGTTACAATAACAGTAAATCAAATCAATTGTAGCTTTCAAGATATTAATGGGAGTGGACACTTATCGGCTGCATTAATCGTTTTCATTTTGTTTTAGATCAACCTTGAGACGTTGAAATTGATTTCAAATCAAATGACAACGATTGATTAAATTGGTTACGTTCAACAGGTTTTATGGGCTCAATGATCTTTTTTTGATGTTGGCAGCAGCTCTTCTATTAGACCGGCATTTGTGTGATTTACAAACTTATTTGCCAGTCATTGTGATGACAAACTTGTCATGATAAATACATTTAATAAGTCAATGAAATCGTTTTAAATCTTTTACAAACAAAGTTAGTAATACAAATAATCCCAAAGGCCATCTTTGAACAACTGGTTTTATTAATATTTGTTTTAATTGTTTGTTGCATGTTTATTTATTTATCAAACCTTTTTTTTTTTTGCATTTGTTTTACAACTTAATATTATTCTACTGGGGCTTTTATAAGTTTCTTTAATCTATTCGATTTAGGCCTGTATATGTCACGAATTTGTTGATTAATATGATCAATTTCCCTTTTTGATTTCAATCAAAACAAAAATGCCACATGGGAGTGGCAATTTGAAGCAATAAATCCGTGTATGTAAGTAGTTAAGCTAGCATGGCATGAGAGAATAAAAATATTTTGGAAATTGTTTCAAGCTATTTCAAGCTATTTATAAGACCATGTAGAGTTAAATGTGACAAAACGGATATGTTTAACAAAAATAATTGGTGTTTGAGATAAAACAGAAAGTTATCGGAGAAATAAAGTAAAAATAAATTATTTGAAGCAACCTAATTACGGATTATATTTATAGTAACATAAACAGATGTACCTGCAAAGAAGAGCCCAAAGAAAAAGATGGGCGTTAAGGATAGCAAACTGTAAAGGGCTGTAAAAAAGGAAATAAAAAAGGACCGAAAGAAAATGGTAAACTAACGATCAGAAGCATTTATCATTCACTCAACTGGAAGGAGGAGGATTATATGGAGCAATATAAAGTGGAAGGGAACGGAGGTTGCGATATGCTCTCATATATATATTATATATATATTTTTTACGTATATTTTTATATCTTTGTTAGCTAACATACATAGGTTTACAGTCAAAAATCAGAAAAACTCCATAGTTTGCTTTTCATAATTTCAATTTATTTCCTATTTATTAACATGATTTCTTGGTCGTACTATATTTTAGAAACCCTCTAAAAGTTATAACGTATTGTTACGAAAATGAAAAATCGCTTAACATTAAAATTATAAACAAAAGCTACAAAAACAAAACAATGCAATAAACAAACCTGTTTACAAATTATCGTACTGCTTAATATACAACAAACACCAGCATAAAAAATGGTAAACAAGTGAACAAAAATACACAAACAACACTACAATAATAAATGTAAACAAAATACACAAACAACACTACAATAAGAAATATAAACAACGATGTTTACATTTATAGAGATTTCAAGAAGGCGAGGAGAAGAAGGAGAAGACTTTCAAGAACATTCATAAGACTGTTTACTCTGCCATATAAAAGGCAATGCAAAGCAGGCGACTGAGTTAGTGAAGTTCAGTCAGTCTTGTGTGAAGACACGGTGTGTTTGAAGAGAGTAATCGTGGTTTGAAGATTTCCGTTACAAAGATCTGTAGAATCTGTCTAGTAATTGTTATTATTTATGCAAAGGATATTTATTTATTTATTTATTTATTTAATAAAGTCTATAGATATAATATCCTTACAGACTAGACAAATACTTAATCAATAATTATTATTTAAATAAGAATTTAAATTACATTTAATAGTATTGACATTTACAGAAAAGTCAATGTAAGAATAAAGTTTATTAAATTCAGTACAAATTCTCATTAGCGGATCAGACTTGGCATAATTTGTCCTATAAACATTAACGGAAAGAGGACAGAAATGACGTGTAGGACGAGACGGAACATTAAAAGATATATTATTAATTAAAAAATCAGAACATACGTTTCCTTCTATCAAGTTTAAGACAAACGTTACATTTAACATAGATCTACGGCTTTTAAGAGTTGGCAGCTTTATAAGGGCAAGTCTACTCCAACATGGCGGCAAGTTGAAAGGATCAAATTGCAGGCTCCGAAGACAAAATAACAGAAACTGTTTCTGCACGGATTCAATGTTGTCAGTATGAACCTTATACATAGGGTCCCAAATAATTGAACCATATTCCAGAATGGGCCTCACAAGACTGGTAAAAAGCTGTTTCGTTATATATGGATAAAACAGAGGAATACCAAAAAAAAATGTCAATTATTGTTGTTTACATAAATGTCTTATTATTCATAGAGCATATTATCTACCATAATATAAAATTTTTTTTCTCGAAAGACAGCATCCAACACAGCCCCTAATGACAATAATCGTATTGTCTTGAAAGGTAATTTTTTTCTGTCTTCATTGTTGATAAAACACCATGAAATTTTTAAAAGAAGTTTGAAACTATCAAGTAAAAGATATAATTTTTCAATTGAAAAGTGTTAAATTTTTATTATTAATTATTGCAATCTACACTGTGCCACAAATAAAATGATTTTAAATTGCTATGGCAGCAAATGTGAAATGCACCACAAATTGTTTGAATAGGAACGATGTAATCATTAAATTAAAAACGAAACATACAAAATACAATTATAACCATTTTTTAAAACTACCGAGAGCTGATTGATATTTCTCCAATAGCATAACAAATTTTGGCAGTAGAATTCATATATAAAATTTGTTTGTAAATATGTACGTTATCTAGTGTTATTTTGTTTTCTTTATTCTAACAACTGTGAGTGTAAAGCAGCCTGTTATTCATGGCAGTTCGGTAGTATGCCTGTTGGTCCATCTAAAACTATTTAATTGTATAGAAAACCGAAAATAGTAGCAAGAAATTGTATGAACAATTCGAAAATAAATTACAAAATCAACAAAGATGCCAAAGAGCGTAAAAATATTCATTTATTTTAAGGTGCTTTATTAAAGGATCCATGAATAGCATGGAAGGTTAAATAGATGAATGAATGAATGAATTCCTACAGTTGTAAAAACTTCAATCTACGATACAATGAATGAAAAAAAATCATACAAGAATTGCAGCATGAACGTACGGAACATACGGCCATTTACTGTGAATATCTTTTAATATTGAATTTTTTTTTATACTTTTACATAAAACAGCATATCATTGTGTGTATTTAAGATATTTATCATCACTGCCTTTATTCATTGTAATCTTTTGTTGAACGATTTTAAGCTGCTGTTACCAGCCTGCCGCGATGTAAACTGCTTGCCAAGCGATTCGACACAATGCGGCTCCCAGCCAGGCTTACCACGACGATAACACTGTGTGTGGCTGGCTGGCCAATTAAAATTTAAAATTTTTCCATGTTATTATACTTTATAGAGCGCTTTAAATGAAAATTTACCAGAAGGAAACAACATTAAAAAATTAATCAAATAAATTATTATTTGTAGCAGTTGAAATGAAAAAGTTGGTAAATTTTTTCAAAAAGAAAACGAAAAAGAAAACCTAACGATTTGGGTTTTCGATGTGCATTGTATAATCGAAGGTGCTTTTAAGATTAATTACTTGCGGATGAAAAAAAAATTTTCTTATCATCTGTTATCGAAAGAAAAGTAAAATAAAATGTGAAAACTATTAGGCGGAATATTAATAAATGTATAGGGTGATTTTTTAAGACCTACAGGAAAATTTTTCAAAAAAAAAACACATAAAATTTAAAAAAATGCATGAAATCTTTATTTGAATCGATAGTACGGTCAACATAATTAAATGTTTGAAGATTATTTCATGCAAATGTTGACCGCGACTGCGCCTCAAATGGTCCATCCGCTTTGTCCAATTTTGGCATACTCTTTCCAACATTTCGGCCGGTATCTCACGAATAAATGCTGCAATGTTATCTTCCAATGCATCAATTGAAGTGGGCTTGTCTGTATAGACATGAGCTTTAACATAGCCCCACAAAAAATAGTCTAAAGGCGTTAAATCGCACGATCTAGGCGGCCAATTGACCGGTCCCGAACGTGAAATAAAATGTTCACTGAACTCGCCTCTCAATAAGTCCATTGTTACGCGTGCTGTGTGGCATGTGGCACCGTCTTGTTGAAATCACATGTCATGCAAGTCAAGCTCTTGCATTTTGGGCAAAAAAAAGTTGGATATCATCTCACGGTAGCGCTCACCATTCACAGTTATGTTACGATTCGCAGCATCTTTGAAGAAGTACGGTCCAATGATGCCAAATTCAATGATTTGCAAGCGTTGTTCTTTTGTAAGACGATTCATGGTTAAATTATAGTCCAAACTGAAGATGTTTGACAGTGAAACAAAACACGAAACGTGCGTGAGCTGTTTAAACCAGTGTTGCCAAAAAGATAATAGCTAAAAAATCACCCTTTATTTGATGTGTTACAGGTTTTATGATACATGATGAGAGGGGTTAAGTTAAATGGATATGAATGGCAGCAACACTTCTTTTTTATGAAATACTGGAATGTAATTCACGGCATTGTTAGAGGCGTTCTTGATTTTTGCTAATACATAAATTTTGTTTTTCCTATGTTATACTAAATTTATAAACAATAATCGAATTTACAATGTTGTTAATTTGTATAATTAACATTATTTAAGCCTGTTTAGCTAGACTATAATCATTGCAGTCAAATTCTATTTTAAAACGAAAATAAATACTTCCAATGCTATATTAATCTCCAAAAATTTGTAATAAAAGGCAATAATAGTTGATATCGAAAATAAAGGATATGATTTTGTGATCTCCTGGTGAAGGTATTTGACTGTGACGTCTTGTCTTGAAATCACCGTGGTCTAGTAGGTAGTGTGTTGGCTTATTAGACGTGAGGGCTCGGTTCAAACCCCACGAAAAATATGAAAAAAAAATATTTCTTCTCAGCAGATTTTTGATAAAAACTCTGAGATCAAATAAAATGGCTATGAAAAGTTTTTTAAAAGTCTGTCGTTCGGAATCGACTTTAGACTGTAGGTCTCGCCACTCATGTTTAAAATTAACAAACACAACGTCAGTGGTCATAATCCTGACTGAAGGGTTGTAATGACCAATTATATATGTATGTGTATATTTCCTGTCTGAAAAATTTTATAGTTTCAACTGATCACTTATTGAAACTCCTCTTTAATGAGTTTAACATTAATCACTTCAAATATTTCAACTTTTAAAATCACAATAAAATCTCTCCAACATTACTGCTACAGAATAATGTAATAACGTTTCCTTTACCTCGTACCAGCGCTGTTAAGCTGGTTGAATGCTACTCTGTTTCTGTATTAGAGTTAACATAACACTTAAAGCTCTCTTACAGTACGACAACAAAATCCAAACTCCAAATACTGGAAATTCCAGATTATAATATGTATACAACCGCATATACAGAGAATAATAGACCCCAAATAACACAGTAAAACAACACACACAAACAACAATAAAAAAAACAAAGTGCCAATAATTCCAATGAATACATTGGGTTTGCATGTTGCCACAAATGATGTAGTCGATCAGCTGCATTTGCTTAGCTTAGTTGAATCGTTGCTGAATGTTCGCATCTAAAAGTTAAAGTAAAAAAAAAAAAAAAATAAGTGAAACAATAAACTACGGTTACAGGATTGAAAATTTTAAGGAGACAGCAGTTAAAAATCTTTAAGAAAGTGGAAATACAATGTGAATATACAAGAACACATGTAAACAACATAAAGTCCTTGAAATTTAAAATTATTTTCTATCAAAAAATAATTTAAAGAACCTAAAAAACCTACGTAAATATCGGAAATAAAAAACCAATCATCATTAGCTAACTTTAGAAAATTGAAAATCAATTATGTTGTATTGAAATTGCACAATGTAATCTAGACTGGGAAGAAATATTTCTCACCACCTAAGCGCTCGTATACTAATTGACTCCTTCCTTCAATTGCTTTCTGAGTATTTTTGTTAGGTTAGGTTTGTTAGTTAGAGGACGTGTACTTGTCGACTGAGACAAATACAGAACCCGGAGGTTGAATTGACCCATTGCATTTTCGTTACTCTCTTCGCTTTATGGTTACAAAAAAATTTGTTCAAATCATGTAATTAATTTCAGTTTTATTACATCGTGACTTGTGAACTTATGTAGAAATTAATTAAAAAGCAAAATTATGCTATTTTACTTTCCTTTCGATATCTGCACACACAAAAATATGAGTGAATTCTTTTATCAGCTTTTTTAACATTTTTTTAACTAATTTTTGGACACCCATTTTCATATGAACTTACCTACCTGTGGCCTAGCTCTGCTTACTTTCATTGATGTAATTCATGATCTTCTTTAGTTCATTAAGATTTTCAATAAAATTACAAAATTGTGGGTACTCACGTTAATTCATTTGCCAATGGAAACCCCATTTTACGCATAACATAAGCTCCTATAAAAAAACATCGCTTGCTTATTATTACCATGGAGCAGGATGCATCTTGGGTATGTAGGCCAATGTCTGTCATCAACAGTGCTGATGATGATTCGAAACACACCCTGTTGAGATCATCGATTTCATGCTTTAACACAATTTCTATTCCTCCTCGTCAATGATGGAGGTAAACCGTTTAAATATTTACTGCAAATATGCAAATAAAATTCTAATTAAAAGTAATCTTTGTTATACACAACATCATGAAGAATTTCTTCACTTTTGTGCTTGTAGATGGATGGTGTTTTGGCAAACTAGGCGGGAGCTTCTAGTTACAACACTAGTTCTGATAGTATAGAATAGGAATTAAAATAATTTTTTAGACGAACTCCACTCAGCAGTCTCTTGGCAAAAGGTCAGAGAGTAACTAAGTAAGTGACACGTCTTCATGGTAAAATAAATAACACACGTAACATATATAATTGGTCATTACAACCCTTCAGTCAGGATTACGACCAAGCTTCTCACATCACTTATGCTGTGTGCGTTAATTTCATACATTAATGGCTGGACCTACAGTTTAAAGTCGATTTCGAACGACAGATTTTTGAGAAACTTTTCATAGCAATTTTATTTGTTCTCAGAGTTTTAGACAGAAATCTGGTGAGAGGAAATCGCCGAAGAAATATTTTTTCCAATTTCGATTTGATGTCTCACCCGGGATTTGAACCGTGGCCTTATGTCTAATAAGCCAACACACTACCTATTAGACTACGGCGACTTCAACGCAAATGTTATGGGACCACGATATCCTGACTAAATTTTTGTAATGACCCATAATGTCCACATTATTTTGTGATAAATATTTTAATTTGTAAATCTTTATTTACAATTTATTTTTTTTATTTTTTTTATTTTTTAAATTTCGTATTTTCTCATTTGTTCTAATTAATTTCGTTTAATTGTGAATTGTTTTTGTCTGTTTTATATCATTTCAGCATCATCACCATCATCATAATCTTCCATAAACTCCATTCTAAAAATGACCTTTGTTGAAAATCTCAGCAAATAATCTTCAGTTAAACACATTCCTTAGAACGTCCTTAATATTGTGTGATCCTTCTTTGTAAGGAATATAAGGAAATACAAGAGTATAAATCACTACTAATTTAAATTGGTTATTACTCACAGAAACCAAAACTACACATTTCTTCAGGACGCTACTTCAAACGTACATACATACATACATAAGACTACTGTGCTATGGTTTCTGCTACTACTTATTCCTGCTACTGCTCGCAGCATATTTATAATAATATAAACATTACCTACGAAAAACATATAATATCGGTCCTTCTCAGGGCCTAGACATGTCTATCAATAAGAGACGAAAATTGTTTGTTTTTAAAAACTGATCCAGTTACTATTCACCAAAAAGGATAGCTACAGTATATCTCGTTAGGATAATAAAATACAATTAAAAGCACAGAAAGTTATAAATAACAAGAGAAACTCTTCAAATAACTTTTTGAAATTTTAATTAGCACAACTAAATTTACTGAATGACGTTGAGGCACAGTCCAAGTGATGATATATTGTCTATCTGAAGCTATCTACACTGTTTATTATACTTATGTTTACTTTTGAGAAACTTTTCATGGCAATTTTTTTTTGATCTCAGAGTTTACACCAAAAGAAAGTCCCAACTCTGTTAACTGTAAACACCTGTTATCTGTTATTTTATAAATGTTTTCTTGTTTCGATTTGTTTAGTTTTACATGTTTGTGGACTGGCCATTATACTTGGTCACTAAAATAAGCAGAGGCGTATTGCTTGTTACCTATCGTCACAGTTTTATTTTTCATAATTTCTACATCGCCATAAAGTTACACAAAATATTTGTTCAAATATCTTCGGTTATACATCTCTTTAATGTCCCATGGTTGGACGGACATACATATGTATGTTGCATATGTTGACTTTCAAGTAAAGGATTGAATCTTTTTTTTATTCTTAAATTCAATTAAAACGACATGCTTATGGTAATTGAGTGAAATGGAAAGTGTTAAAATGAAAGAGAAACAAAAATTAATTGTTGAAAAAAGGCGTTTAATTACACTATGCGACAAAATAATACACCCGGCTAATGACATAATGTTGAGTAGATCTCAAAAATATTTTTTTTATACTTCTCCAACCCTCCATACTTTTTTTGTTTGACAAAAGCTGTTTATTTTTTTACTTTACGCACATATTTCTGGATTACTCAAACACTTCTGACCCGATTTCCAAAATTTCCAAATCTTATTAGAAAGGGGAGAGATGGACCTTTAAAACGGTACACATACAGTAGGACCTTGATTATCCGTGATTCGATTATCCGGCAACATCAATTATCCGGGGTGGAAAAAGAAAATTTTTTGCATCGACTTAATTTTATTCTGTATCGACTTAAATTTTTCTGCATCGTTTAACCGTGATTACCTCTATTGTCCGTGATTATAAGCAAAAAAATTTTTCTATTATTTTGGAAAAACAAGCGAAAAAGGGGAATTCCCTCTTTAGTACATGAAATCCTTATCTACTGTTCACTGTTTTCTGACAAAATTATTTTTTTTTATATTTTTGAAACATGTATGTATATAAAATCCTTGAATTATTTAGTTTTTATATAAATATGTACATACATATTCATTTATTAATTAATAAAAATATCTATTAAAAAACTAGCCAAAATTGGAACTCAATTAACCGGGAAAATCGCTTATACAGAATGCTTCCGGTCCCGACCATCACGGAAAATCGAGGTCCCACTGTATATCTATTATTCGACTTAATATGCTATGAGATTTGATGAGGTAAACTTTGAAAATTCGAATTTTTTTCATATTTTTCAAGTTTGCACATTCATAGCAGCAAACTTTAATAAAAAAAAAATATGAGATAAGTGATAATATTCTTAAAGTCTGTTTTCTTGTGAAGAGATTGAGTCATCATTTGTTAAAATGGGATAAAAATTACCGTAGTTATTATTTAAATAGTATAACAGTCGTGTTATACTTTTTATATATGTCATGTCATCAAATGAACTTTTAGTTCAAAAATTTTCAGAATTTTTGATGGATTTTGATTGTTTATCACAAAATGTGTCAATTTCACGTTTGCACAACTTCAAGAAGTCGGCTAATATTTGTGTTTTTTGCAAATATTATTATTTCTCTTTGCGCAAACATTGGCCAACTTCTGGTGGTCGATCAAACGTGAAATTGGGAAATCGGGCCAGAAGTGTTTGAGTAATACAGAAATTTGTGCTAAAGTCAAAAAAAAAAGTTTTTGTCAAATAAAACAAGTTCGAGAAACATAAAAAAGGTATTTTTGAGTTCTACTCAACTAACTGAACAACGTGGACTATGTAGTTACTCGGGTGTATTTTCACTGTCCCACCGTGTTTAAAAATCTTTAATATTTAAATATTGTTTCTTACTAAAAAAAAAAACAAAAAAATGTTGGTGAATGCTTCTGGCTTAGAGTTTAAAAGTTGTGTGCATTTCAGGTACATATTTAGTTAAAGAGAAATTAGATTTTCAATTTTCATAGTTTTACCAGAAGCATTTAATATCTACGGATGTATACTAAATATATGCATGCCAACAGATAATGATCATCTAGGGCCTAACTCCGTATTTATGTACACACTAAACTGATTGGTGAAGCCTTTGACTATGTTATTATACGGATTATTCGTAGATTTAAATACAAATTAATTCATTATTCTGAGGAGTACCGAAGCAGTATTATTTCAAAGCCAGAACACTAAACTCGCCCGTGCAAGCATGTGCAGGAATTTGATTTACAGGAAATACTTCAGTTCTGAAATACTTCAGTTCAACGACTTTTTTTTTTTTTTTTTTTTTTTATGAAACCAGCACTCAGGGGATGGCCCCTACTCATGCAGTGCATTGTGCAGGTTTTTTAGGAAAGGTGGAAAGGGGGAGGATGCGAACGGCAAGGAAACGAGTTGCTGCTAGGTGACTTTGTTATTGTATCCAAAATTTAGTGTGCGTATGGTGATGAAAGGTTCTCTATTCGTTAATAGCATTGTTAAGATATCAGATACAATCAAATTAGGTAGTACGAAATTCGGGCAAGGAGCTCATATCATAAATGTAAATACATGTAATTCATTATGATTAAATATGATTTTGTATACTGAAAAAGCTGGAAAGGGAATTAGTTTAAGATTCATAGCCAAGGTGAAAGAATTGATTAAAATGTGGTTTCAGAGAAATAGTGCCAGATACCACACCGATCGTACTACTAGCTACCTATTGAAAGGCTGATTTGGTGAGCGATTAATCTCACGTTTTAAAGCACCATATTTTTTTCGAGTGGGAATACGTAAAGTCGCCGTTGTCTAGTAGGTAATGTGTTGGCTTATTAGACATAAGTTCACGGTTCAAACCCTTGGTCAGACATTTCCAACAAAACGGAAATATAAAAAAATATTTCTTCGGCGTCTTCCTCTCAGCAGATTTCTGGCAAAAACTCTGAGAGTAAATAAAATTGCCATGAAAAGTTTCTCAAAAATCTGTCGTTCGGAGTCGACTTTAAACTGTAGGTTCAACCACTCCTGTATAAAAGGTTAAGACACACAACATAAGTGGTGTGGGAATCTAGATCGTAATTTTGACTGAAGGGTTGTAATGACCTATAATGTATGTTAAAGCCGTCCATTATTTCTGAAGTGATTTGTGGCTACTATACTTTTTTCTTGTGGTAATACGTGAAGTGTTTTGAGTACAAACTAGGCACTTTCTGAATCCTGGAAGACAACATTACAGCTTCTAATGGGGAGATGATTTTTTACAAAGTAAATTACATTAAAATCACGTTATAAGCTTTTAATCATCAATGTGATGATCAACAAAGTACCTATCGTATAAGGTTTCCACAGTTCGTTGCTGCCAATACAAAAAAAAATTGCTTCTCTTGATTCGCATTTGCCTAAGGTAGGCTTACATGGCAAAAATTGATAATGCAGTTTAGGCAGGCAAGTATCATAAACTCTTCAGGTACATAATAAATCGTTCAACTCATTGTCAGTGGCAGCAGTTACTTACACTTTCTAGCGTAGTATCTCTGCTATAACCACATATACCATATACATGCATATGTACGTGGTGGATATCTTTGGTGACATTTGATGCCATATGAATACGGATGGTGTGCATGGTTTACACTCCTCCTCGTATTTAATCGCTTTAGCGAGTGTGGTGAAACTGATTGATTAAGTGGGTAATTTAGTTTAAAGCCTTAATATATTTCAACAAGACCAACAATAGCAATATGACAACTGGACCATAAGTTTGAAGGTGGTAATGGTGACATATGCAAATGAAGATAAATTTTCTGCCGTAATTGGTGTATTGGTGTTGATTGGTGTCTCTGGCAATATCGTTGTCGCTACCGGTGGCCTTTCTTGAACAAGGTTGATTGCTTTTTTTTAACTTATTTTCTTATTTTTTTTTTTAACTGAAAGTGGATATTAAAATAAAAAAAATTAATTTTTTACTTGTTGGGAGGTAAAATTTATTTTTTGATTTTATTTTTTCATTGTTGAACTTCAGCATGTTATTTGACTCTTTTATAAATTAAACTGAATACAATAAATGTATGTATGTATGTCGTACCATAAAATGCTTGTATTTTATAATTTTATAATAATTTCCATTCAACTTAAATTTCTAGTTGCTTTCGTGCGTCTGAAAAACAAGTAAGAAATTTAGAGTCGATTAAAAATTAATTAAAATTTGTTAAAAAAAAACAAGAAAAACTACAATTCATTGATACAAATTACTGTGCAACAATATTGCCTAAGTATTTAGCAATCAGCAACTCAAAAAAGAAGTGTAGTAGCCTATGACTAATGAAAATAAAAAAAAAAAACAAAACAAAACAACAGATACTCCCTTTTCATTGCAATTTATTTTTTATTTGATTTTATTTGTTTTGGTAAAAACAAATTTTTAAAATGTATTGAAGAACAAAAAAATGTAAATGTTTTAAAGAAACAGGCGAACGAACGAATGGAAATCTATTAAACTGGGTTACTGGCGCCTGGTTTAGGCCAAAAGATCGTGTCATACGATTTTATCTCAAGTTGTTTAAATAGTAACAACAAACTAAAACAAAACAACACTGCACACAATGCAATATATCGTTGCAGCAACAACAATTGGAATTATAAAGACAAAAAAGCAACAATAGTAGGGAAAAAACATACCTACTACAACATCATACACATATAGTTTCAGTCTCATTTATACCATAAACAATGTACATACATATAGGTTAGAGAATTTTGGACTTTGAGATGCGATCCTTCAAAACATTTAAGCATTTCGTTACGGATAATGCAAGATCGTGCCAACAAGACTGCAAAGAAATCTAAAATATCTGTTTGTTGGGCTATTGAATTGTGCTGTGCTTGTATGTTGGTTGGTATACATACATATGTACATATGTATGGTATGCTGGTACGTATCAGTATCTACTTTTCATTTCAATGTGATCTTCATGTAGGCAGTAATGCAAATGAAGCGACTACTTATTTAAGATCTAAACGATTAGTTTTCATATTAAAATATAAATAAAAAATATATGTTTTCTAGTTAATAATATTTAACGGATACCATGTACCATATTTAAATTACCATATTTAAATTACTTTAAATTAAATACAATTTTTCTCTGAAGTTGAATTGTAAATATTGTTGTCCTTAGTAAGATAATATGAGTTGATTTAGTAGGTTTACGCGGATTAGGTGCAATTAATCGATCATTAATAGCCACATTTAATATGTTAACTAGAAGTAGCCATAGTCTAGTAGGTAGTGTGTTGGCTTATTAGACGTAAGGCCCCAGGTCAGACAACAAAACGAAATATAAAAAAAATATTTTTTTCGGCGACTTCATCTCCGCAGATTTCTGACAAAAACTCTAAGAGTAAATATTTCTCCGACGAGAGAGAGAGAGAGAGAGAGAGAGAGAGAACGAGAGTAAATAAAATTGCCAGGAAAGGTTGCTCAAAAAATATGTCGTTCAGAATCGACTTTAAACAGTAGGTCCCACCACTCATGTATAAAATTAACACACACAACATACATGAGTGGTGTGAGAAGCTAGGTCGTAATCCTGTCTAATGGGTTGTAATGATCAATTATGTATGTAATAACAAAAATTATTGTAATGTCCTATCCAAGGAAGTCTAAAATTTATTTCTGTTCAAACCATTTTCTTCCTTTTCGTAATTTGTATTTTTGTAATTATTGCTAACAATTATAAAATGTTGTTAACACTGTAATTGTTCGTTAAAGAAATTTTTTTATAATCATTTCAATGGATTGTATGAAAACATTTAATATACATTTGTATACCTTTCGTTAACAATTCAACATTTAAGTCTGACTCACATCACAGTTGTCATTTTGTACAACATATTGTTACACCCGATAAAGAAATATTAGTTAAAATGTTATTATTTTTAAGGGATATCGTACTGAATATAAGACATAACATTTTAAGTTTTAAATTTACTCTGAGGCCTTCTTGGGCGTACCTACACTTTTGTGGTGCAAAAATTTCGTTCGAGTCGTCAGTAATTTTTTCGTATTTTTTTGTTGTATTGCGATCACATATGTATGTCCAGAAAGTTTAAACAATCTGGGAATTAACGTAAACCTGTAACCAACCCAAAGTAAATAGTAACACCAACACATATAGGATCATACGGCAAGGGGAAAATTCTTATAAATTAGCGTATCAATGGATTGCTTTTAATTTTTCTGTGAATATTTTTGCTTTTTTAATATCCTTTTCGAGTGACTTGTTCACGAGATGGATGGACCATCTAGGCTGCAACTTCTCTGTTGATTGGAAGCAATCCAATATAGTATCATTTTTTCGAACGTCTCCGGCCTCACACTAACCCACCCTCACCCGACCGCGGAGGGCTCGTCCCCATTACGTAGGGACACGTACACACTACAGTCCGGACTATAGCGGGTTAGGGAAAAGTAAAGGCAACGACAACATAAATCAGCTACAGAACTTAATCACAAGCTGAATAAAGCAACAATAAACCATAACTACCTAAGACAAGAACGAGAATATATTTTTCTATAATAATTTACAAATTAATGGCAGCATATAAGCTACGTTTAATATTATAAACAGTACAATTAAAATCAATAAAATCATAATACATGTTAAAATCATTACATAATCTACGAAAAGGAAAATTACAACCATAGTTTGTTCTATAAAAATCTAGGGAAAAAGGACGATAGTGCCGTGAATTTTGATTCTTTCTTGAAGTTAATCTAGGTTAGAAGACGTGTACTTGCCAATTGAGACATGTACAGTAGCCGGAGGTCCAGTTGACTCATTGTACGAAGTAAATCTATCTTGCCCCAATTCCGATTCATGACATTTAAAATAATTGCCGGTTGGTCTGTCAGCACCCATAGTCTTATTTACATTTGGCTAGTGAGAGTAACGAAAAAGATGAATAATTTAGCTACTTAACATATATCAACTAATTCGTATTTATACGGAACAATTTGTTTTTCTGGAGGAGTATTTAAACATATTTCCAAAATAAAAAAATGATTTTAGATTTTCAATTACTTTTTAAAGCACTCCACATACTAATATTATTTCTTCGAGTGTAATATAGAAGCGGGTGGATTGCTAAATTGGTTTTCTATGTTAGTTTACCTTTTCGTGGCCCTTGTTGTCTTTAGGTTTACTTGCTAAACCTTTTTGTTGTTGTTGCTGTTGTTGTTGCTCTACAAAAATACAAAAACAATTGTAACAATAACATTGTAGGAAAAACAAAAATTCAACGAATAAAAAAAACAAATAAATGATTTACTTTGACAATTTCTGCATGAAATGCAATACGATTTTCCTCTTCTATTCCGGTGAATAGAAAACAAAGAAAGAAACAACGTTCACTGCCCTGATGCAAATAGAGGACAACAGTTGTTGTTACAATAGTTCTTGCCACAAAAAATTGTCACGAACTATAATGTTTTCAGTTTGATTTCAATTTCGTTGTTTTAGTATTTTTGATCGTAACTCGCCATGTTTATGGTGTTTTTTTATGTTTCAGTTGCTTTCCTTTAATTTTCCGACTTTAAATTCGATTTCTTTCTGGATGGAGACAAACAAAAAAAAAAAGGAAAAAAGAAGGGAAAAAATTGTAGCAAAAAAGGCCCACATATTCCCTATGAAATATAAACATTTACGTGTAACGTAGCGAAAATTTCTACAAAGTCACCTATTGCAGGACATAAGACAATATTGAGGCACACATATGTATGTATGCATGTACTTACAGCCATATGCACTTATAAAGGTAGACAATATTAATACACGATTATTGTCGAGCTGTGATGAAAGCGAAATGATAAGAAAAGAAAAACAAGAAAGAAAATATTTTCTTACATCTGTGTCCGTATATAGCGAGACATAAAAGTGGTTTACAATATGACTTACATACCATATATACATACATACATATGTGTGATAAAAAATATTGTAAAAACAATAATTAAATATCAGAATCGAATTCATCGTTTGGTATTTATTAATTTAAGCTACCATATCTTTTTAGAAGTCGCCGTAGTCTAGTAGGTAGTGTGTTGGCTTATTAGACGGAAGGCCCGAGTTCAAATCCCAGGTCAGACATCAAAACGAAAATATGAAAATATTTCTTCGGCGACTTCCTCTCAGCAGATTTCTGGCATAAACTCTGAGAGTAAAAATTGCCATGAAAAGCTTCTCAAAAATCTGTCGTTCGGAGTCGACTTTAAACTGTAGGTCCCGCCACTCATGCATAAAATTAACGCACACAACACGAGTGGTGTGAGAAGCTAGGACGTTGTACAATGGGTCAATTCGTCCTCCGGGTACTGTACTTGTCACAGTTGACAAGTACACGTGCTCTAACCTAACCTACCATACCATTCAAATACCCCAACAAGTTTTCATAAATTTTCTTTTATTAATAATGCCGGTAATATCAAATGTGAGAAAAAAACACGTGTTATATTTGCTTATTTGAGATCTTCCAGTCTTCAGTACTTGAAGCTGACATAGTGATTGTTATTTTTGGATTTAAAAAAATCAATAACGTTTTTCAAGAGTGCAAATTGATGTCCATCACCTAATATTTCTAAATATTTTTGCAATTTCTAAATGCTTGTCTTATAGTCGCCGTATTCAACTGAAACATTTATGTTACAATCATATTTATATGAATACATATTTATTTTATCAAAAATTTAATTCTATTCATTATTTACTTTCAATACATTATTGTAGGATCAAATGTTATCCCGACTTTCAAGTTATGTTGTTAAGAGAGAAAATAGATTTTCAAGCAACAAAATGAAAACATTGCGGAAAATTACGAAACAATTCTATTAAAAAGATCGCTGTTTGAATGCCGAGATGCTGTTGATGCCTATATATCAGTAAATCTTCATTTAATTGCACCAGACGGAAGTAAGATGCCATTGTTATTATTGTAGAAAATAATGTCAAAAACGTACTTGATTTGTACTTAAATTTCAATTTAATTCAATTAAAAAAATAACTGAAAATAATCACGATTAGTTTTTGTATGTCAGTCGCTGTAGTCTAGTTGGCAGCGTGTTGGCTTATTTTTTTTTTTTTTTTTTATGAAACCAGCACTCAGGGGATGGCCCCTACTCATGCAGTGCATTGTGCAGGTTTTTTAGGAAAGGTGGAAAGGGGGAAGATGCGAACGGCAAGGAAACGAGTTGCTGCTAGGTGACTATAAAATGGCCAGTGCTATACCTTCACCATTAGACAGTCTACAGGCAATCAATCGTCCCCAAGAAGCCCTCAGTTTCTCACACCACTTATGTTGTGTGTGTTAATTTTATACATAAGTAGCGGGACCTACAGTTTAAAGTCGACTCCGAACGACAGATTTTTGAGAAACTGAGAAGAAATCGCCGAAAAAATACTTTTTGTATTTTTTTTTTTATTTTTTGATGTCTGGCCTGGGACTCGAACCCTGGCTTTTACGTCTAATAAGCCAGCACACTACCTACTAGACCACGGCGACGTAAGGCAATGGTTCAAACCCCAGATCTGGCTGAAGGATTGTAATGTCCAATTATGTATGTATGTATGTAAATTCTTGCCTACTGCAAATTCTTTCGCCTTTATTATCTCAACCTAATTGTTTCAAATAAAAGATTTCAAAAGTTCCAATATGTTTACAGATAATATCTTAATTTCACCTTTTCTTCAATGGTTTTATCTGAGCATTTACGCCGCACATATTTACTGGATGTGCTAGTTTATGACTTAACCATTTACCTGTTCATTCATTTCTTTACTGTAAAGTAAAGAGAAATTACGCAGAGAGGTAAAAATGAAACGTATTTATAATACATAGCCTTTCTTTGCTATTCCTTTGTCTGTTACTTGTTTAAGGTGAATTTTTTCACATTTTGCATAACGCAGGTCACGACGGAAATCAACGGCCGGCAGCTTGCCATCTATCAATAATATTTTCAGTTTTTTTTTTTTAATTTTTTTTTTACTTTTTTTTCTTTAATTTTGAATATCAACAAAATACAAAGAGGAACAAAATTATATGCAGTCTATGAGAATTACAGGATACTCTATACCAACGTGTACATATTTTTTACAGCTAGATATAATTTGAATCAATTTTCATGGAAATGTTGAGTGATAAACTATAACAGAGAAATTTTAGTATCGTTTATTTGGCTTCTGATAAAAAAAACTCTGATAAGTTTTATTTCAAAGTAGGTTTAACGCCACAACAAATTCCATTACAAACTAAATAAACTATTACAATAAGGAGTATTGCAATGTAGGGTATAAACTTAAACTGTAGTAGAGAGAGAGGAATAAGGCAACATTTTTTGAGTGTGTTTTGTTTGCCTTTAACCATGTGAATAAACGAAAAAAATATTCCTACATATGCATTAAAATGACCGAAAAATTTTCATACACATTCACACAATGAACTTTTTAAAATAGTTTCGCGTATGTATGAATAGGCCTGTCTATACAAAAGTGCAATAAGAAAAAAGACCGCAATGCCTAACAACATGGTTTTGGATGCTTGAAACATTTCCTAACATGTTGTGCTTTTATTTTGTTTCTCTATGTAGTTTTTTTTTAATATTTTTATTATTGTTGTACTAAATGACCAAAACCACTTGCTAAATATTACGGTTAATATGCTGACGCAATTTAAAAAGAACTGGTGGCTGATAAGTTTCATAGTGGTTTCCCTTGGGGTTGGAAATTAAAAATATCTGAACTTATCATACAAAAACTACATACATAACATAATTGGTCATTACAACCCTTCAGTCAAGATTACGACCTAGCTTTTCACACCACTTATATTGTGTACGTTAATTTTATACATAAGTGACGGGACCTACAGTTTAAAGTCGACTCCGAACAATAGATTTTTGAGAAGCTTCCCAGCGGTAAAAATACCCATTATGTACTCGCTTAACTAAGCGATATTTCGTGGCTGTCAGTAGTGATACTTTCATTTAGTTTCCCACTTAGATTTAATATAAAAGTGTCATAGGCTGCCACATCGGTGTGCTCTCGCTTAGAATGTAAACCACAATATCATTAGGCTCTATTAATTAAGTGGAGTTCTAAGCGATGTTGATGAGATGCCTATATAGACTTGCAAATTAGAAAGTATTGTATGTAGATTACAGTCCTACTTGCATTTGTAAGTTAAAATACCAGCAAAAAGGATTTTTTATTAAAAGAAAAATATTTTTTATTAATACAAAAATTAAATTAAATAAATACGAACTATTAAACATCGTTAATAAAATAATTCAATACAAATTCTTATTCAAAAATTATTTTATATAAAAAAAATGAAAAATGCTGAAAATTGTGTATATTTTTAAAAAATTCTAATTTTGTTTTTTCTTTTCCCTTGATTTTTTCGAAAATAATCTATTTTTAAACTGAAAAGAAACATAAATTTAGTTTTTCATTTATTTCTGCTGACTTAGGCTCTGCTCACGGTCCAATAATCTTAATTTAAATCGTAAGCGAAGATGCAATTAGTGTGCATTATATGTTGGATTACATAGATCATACTCTAAGTACTAGATCGCTCGCTTAGAATCTCATACTCACGTCATCGCATATTGTCTAAGAACTTAGTTTTATTTACCGCTGCCAGAAATCTGCTGAGAGAAATCGCCGAAGAAATATTTTTTCATATTTTCGATTTTATGTCTGACCTGGGATTTGAATCGCGGCCTTACCTTTAATAATCCAACACACTACCTACTAAACTATGACGACGCAAGTACATACGTTTATGACATTATATTCACATCTGGTGCAATTAAATGAAGATTTCCTGATAAATTGTCATCAACATCATCTCGGCATTAAAACCGCGATTCTTTTAATAGAATTATTTCGTAATTTTCCGCTATGTTTTTATTTTCTTTTCTCTCCTGAAAACATAAGGTTTACAAAAATTAATCAGATTTACTTGAATATTGGATCCGCCATATTGGATCCGCCATTTTGAATTTTTTAAATGTGAATGAAGATCTGTAATCAGCGATCCCAAAAACCCCTGAGTAACAATTTTCAAGTAAATCTGATGAGTTTTTAAGGACCTCCGTAATGTGTTTCTTTTTCTATTGCATCCCTTGACATAAACCCACCCCCTACTTTAAGGGTGCATGCAAAAAATTTGGCTTAGGGCTCATTTTAAAGAGCAAAGATCAATTGTCAATTTCTGATAATAGCGAAGGTTCTAGCACGTCAGTGTTCAGCTCTATAATTCTTCAAAAATGGCCAAAAACGCTATTTTTAGGGGTTTCAGCCCCCTTTTTCTCGAAAACCTGACGTGATGGAAAGTTTTTGAATACAGATTCGTGTTCAGCGCGCAAAATGCCTTCGGGAACACCTGGAACCATTTTGGTTGCACAAAAAAAATTCCCATTTGCAGGGCTTGGTTATTGACCACACTTATAATGCCTTCAAAGCTTTAACTGCAGCAGGGTTTCATTCAGAGTCGAAACTAAATGTTAACACCACTGCAATGGTTACGATCAACATGATAAACATAACTTTAATAGCAACTATGTACAATTACAGTCATGGCTAACACTGTAACAATTATTGTAATCATAGTTATTTGCTTAAATTGTTGACGTTGTTGGCATCTGAAGTAAATATTTGTGTAGTAAACACGAAAAATAATTTGTTATCCCTCTTTGAATATAGCACATGTGGTGTATAAATAATAATTTAAAAAGCTCAGCAGATTAAAAATATTAAAGACAGGAATATTATTAAAATTAAAGAAATCTGGAATTTAAGCAAATTTACTTAGCATAGGTATAAATAATACAAAGCTTTTGTGTAATTTTTGTACAAGTGACCAGACGAAATAATAACTCTTAATATGTATAAAAAAGCCGTAAATGCGTCGCGTATTTTACATTTACTCCGGTGGTGTTAAAAGATATCTCAGAGATTGCCTTCACTACAAGTGACCAGACGAAATAATAACTCTTAATATGTATAAAAATTGTTGTGATCTCTTTTGGTTTTTCCTTAAATTGTCAGCCTAAATACGTAATACTTCCTGTTTTGACATTCCTTCTATGGTGATATAATAAAGAATGGTTGTGTTTTAAGATGAGGATGAACACCAGTAGTTTCTATACATTGACTTAATAAAATCTCATAAAATTTCGTTACAAACAAGTAAACAAACAAACGTAATATTTGATTTATGACATTTAACTGAATATCTAAACTATTCATTGTGTGAACTGTGATCTGAACTTGTTAAGTAAAGGTGAATAAAATTGTTCTCAGGCTTCATATTTGCAGAACTCACGACCTTTAATGTTAAAGATTGAATAGCTACTTTAGCTACCACATGCATACATACATAGTATCTGTCATAAATCTGTGCTTGAAGCCATGACTACCAACCAAAATATTAACGCTTAACAAAGCTAAACTCAATGTTTTTCTAAAGAATATTTAAGCACAGTACCTCCATTCGTTAGTGCTCCAATTTACCTTATTGTTGTCAAACTTATATTTGTAATAAAATAACAATTTGACATCTTAAACTGTGATTTACTGAAAGAATTTTTTTCAATTCGTTATAATAATCGTTGCTATTGTAAAAGCAAACAATAATAATAAAATACGTTAAAAAGTTGAGACAGTGGGTTGGTTTTAGAGGTCGTTCAACTGTAATAGTCTTCAATAAAACAAATGCTTTTAAGAGACACACGAAACCAATTGATGTAAACTGTTCTCACACAGTCAAAATATGACGTTAAGAAATTTAAATTTAAATTAAAGTATAATTGTATTGCATTAAAAATTGTTGGAATAGAGCCATTGTATAATAATTTTATTCATGTGAAACTTGATCCACAATAGTAATCTTCGAGGTTAATTGCAAAAGACATTTCCCCTAACGTTTGATTAATATCAGCCTTTCATTATCAGTGTTAGGTAAAGTCGACGTAGTCTAGTAGGTAGTGTGTTGGCTTATTAGACGTAAGGCCTCGGTTCAAACCCTAGGTCATACATTAAAACGACAATATGAACGAAATATGTCAACGGCGACTTCCTCTGAGCAGGTTTCTAGCTGAGAGAGAGGTTTCTACTCTGAGCGTATAATAAAAATAAAATAATAAAATTGCCATGAAAAGTTTCTCAAAAATCTGTCGTTCGGAGTCGACTTTAGACTGTAGGTTCCACCACTAATGTCTAAAATTAAGACACACAACATAAGTCATGTGAGAAACTAGGTCATAATCCTGACTGAAGGATAAATAAAGCCAAACTGTATAATAAAGCGTTCCAAACGATCACCCAAATGTTTTTGTCGTATAACCTTTAGAGGTGGTAAATTATCATAAAACTGACTCACCTCCCATGGAGAACAGTTAAATAAATTATCAGGGAATAATTATTGACAGAATATTATCGATCAGAAATTTTTTAAAGTCTATTTCAAATATAAGAAAAAGGCCTTTTTTCAGATTATATTTGTAACCGCACTTATTCTAACATGCAAAATAATAGAAGTAACTTTCGCTAGAAGTGCAGCTTTTTCAGTTCTATTAAATGCGTTGAAAATACTTTGAATCATAGTCTTGCCTGCATCAAAGTGTTTCGAAGAGTAATTATAATATATCAACAATGTATATAAATAGATCCTAAAAATATAAATAATGGGAGACCATAACATCCACAAACGTATTAAGTATGGCAGAAAGAAGATCCGTAACATACATGCACTGAGCGCTAAAAGTGAATAAACACCACTGAAATAATTCATTTTCTTAGGATAACGAAAAAATAAAATGAGAATTGTCGAATAAATTTCCAAAAATAAAAACGTTTATTTATTAATTATAAAATGTTAAAACAAAAACAGCAATTCAATTATTGTTGTGCTACAAGTATATATTTTATAATAGAAAATTTAAAATTATAGTGGGTGTTGACTCACTTATGGCGCTCAGTGTATGTACTAAGGATAATTGACGATACATTTCGGAGTTCAGGCTGTGGCTGCATAACAAAAAACTACATCAGAGTGAAGTTTATGATCCTTGAATGACCATGAATTAAATATTTTTTTTTTTATTATCTTCTATTTTCAATAAGTTTATTTTTTTTTAATTTTTCATCCATCGTCAGCCACAAAATTATATTGACTACGTACGTTTTATGCAGTTTTCAAATGATATTTTCAAATATTTATAACACACAATTTATCTTTCAATATCATCTAATGCACATGCAACAGTCGAAAGTAATAAAATTCTTTATAAATATTTGAATGATTTTAGTTTATTCGTTTAGTATTTTGAACGTTTATATGGTAAGTAAATGAAGTTTTCTTGTAATAATAATATTTTAATAAATAACAAGCTTAAATGGCATGAATATACAGGCTGGCATAATAACTTGAATGCTTTCAAATGTTTTTAAAACTCAAAAAAGAGAAAAATACAAATGAAAACTAACTTTAATAAAATTTAAATATTGACCCATGAGCGTATAACTGCGAGTGAATGTGTATCAAAAGCGTGGTTTACTGACCAACAAAAAATTTATGACGAAAACGTATGCAAAGAAATCCATTCTACTCTGGGCTATATACAGTTGAAATATTCACGATTTAGAAGTGAAATATGCAAATTTCTTTAATGCAAAAATAAACAAGAAACGATACAATAAGATTGTAAAATGAAAACAACTAAAAACACTTAAAATTCTTGCAAGTTAACATTTGTAATTGTTTTTCAATGTTTGCATAATTTTTTACGTTTATTCCTTAAAGGCAATACCAAATACCCCATGTTGGTCGAATTGAGTTTCCATTGAATTTAGAAATAAAAACAGTATGTGAAACCAAAGTAAGCATATTTCTTGACATGACTAGATTCATGTTATCAATGTTTTGAATAAAGCGGCCTGCAAATCTTCTACTATCCTGTAGGAGATTGAATTAAAGTTGAAACTGAAAGTATGATTGCTAAACAATTACCTACAATACATACCTAATTGGTCATTACAACCCTATAGTCTAGATGACGACCTGGTTTCTCACACCACTTATGTTGTGTGCGTTAATTTTTATGCATAAGTGGCGGGACCTGCACTTTAAAGTCGACTTTGAGCGACAGATTTTTGAGAAACCTTTCATGGCAATTTTATTTACTCTGAGAGTTTTTGCCAGAAATCTGCTGAGAGGCCTCACGTCCAATAAGCCAGCACATACTACCTACTAGACCACGACGACTTCAAAAAATCGGCGAAAAAAATCAAACACAAACTAAAATTTGTAATCGATCATGTCGAGTTATTTAAATACTTTCAGTGGCACAATTGAATGATGATATTTTAAGCCGTAAATGCGTCCCGTATTTTAGATTTACTCCGGTGGTGTTAAAAGATATCTCAGAGATTGCCTACACTCCACAGTATCTAAAATTGGTTATTTATGGTGGTGTTTAAATTATTATAATACAATTAAACATTAAAATTTATATGATTTATTACAAAGAAATGTCTTGGTTTTTTTTTTTTTTTTTTGCTTTTCAAATGATCTCATAAATAATACATGTTGACATGAATTTTTAGAGTTTTAAAATTATAATTTATGCTCTATGTACTGTAGCGATTGTTTGAAGAAATACTCGTATAACTCACAAGCGTATAAGAATTCTTAATCCTAATATATATTATAAATCTTTCTGTAAGTCTGTTTTTTTGTTTGTTTGTTTGTTGGTTTGTTTGTTAGTCAATCACGTCTAAACGCCTGGACCGATTTTCTTGAAATTTGGGATATTAATCGAGCTTTTGTCGGTGCAGGTTATAGGCTATAAATCTTTTCAAAATTTTGACCAAAAGGGGAAAAAATGGGACAAAGGGAGAAAAAATGGGCAAAAATTAGTACTTTTATGCATAAGTGCTGTATTTTATCTGTTTTATAGGTAATTCTTTACGATTTAGCTTGGTTAAGTTTCCCAAATAGCTATTGGAGGTGTTCCGTTTCTAAAGTTGAACCAAAAGGGGTCCAAAAAGGGGGAAAGGGGCCAAAAGCGGGCAAATTGAGTGCATAGCCAATCACGCCTGAACGCCTGGACCGATTTGCTTGAAATTTGGGATATTGATCAAGCTTTTGTCGGTACAGGTTATAGGCAATAAATCTTTTCAAAATTTTGACCAAAAGGGGAGAAAAAATGGGACAAAGAAAAAAAATGGCCAAAAATTAGTACTTTTATGTATAAATGCTGTATTTTATCTGTTTTAAAGGCATTTTTACGATTTAGCTTGGTTAAGTTTCCCAAATAGCTATTGGAGGTGTTCCGTTCATAAAGTTGGACCAAAAGGGGTCCAAAAAGGGGAAAGGGGCCAAATATGGGCAAATTGAGTTCATTTATATTTGAGACTTAGAGTATTCAAAAAACTGGGTTGTTTGTTAAACCGGTTTCCGAATAATTTGAAAAATTGCATTTTTTAAGAAACCGGTTTCAAAACATATAAACCGGTTTTTTATTTATTGTTATTTTTAATGCAAAAATGACCCAATAATAATTTTTTTTTAATTTTTTAAACTAATCCAAACTACATAACCCGCGAAACGCCGGGTACAATCTGCTAGTTCGAAATAATTTTTAATTTTAACGATTGAAGAATTAAATGCAAGAAAAAAACATTTATTAGTTCAAGGTAAGTGCAGTATTTTCCATATACCATGTGTATGTATTTTCAATTATATATTGATTAATATTTTATTATAAAACAATAACGATTGACCACTTATATGTATGAAATTTAATACATCAGCACTTAATAGTTGTACATTTGTTTCTGACAATTTTTAAAAATGTTGCTTGTTTTCCTTCGTTTATTGCAAAATATTCAATGAAAATGAATTAATAAAATAAATTCGTAAGAAGGGTTAGTGTTTTTAGGTTCCAACGATATCTGTAAGCGGCAGATCAAAATATATTCACACATGTTTTCACCAACGTGTTGTGGCGGTATCAGAAATTCGTGCTACACCAGCTCTAATGACATGTTTTTGTTTTCGATAATCTATGGATTGTCTTTATGCTTGAAATTTGTTTTCATTTATTTTATTTAATGTTTTAATTGCTGCCTGATACGCCAAAACTGATAAAATAATAAAATTTACATTGTCTAACACTGAAAAACATTTTTTTTTAAATCAAGGCCATAAATTTTATTATTAGCCAGCAGGTAAAATTTGTGAAAAATTCATGAACACATACAGCAGCAGTAAAAAAATTAGTCAAAGATTAGAAAAAAAATGATTTTAAAAATAATAAAATATGCGAGACATAAAAATTGATAAATTTTTCATTTATGCCGTAACTGATAAATTTAATACATAAATGAAGTTTGTTTTTTTTTTCAAAAAAATATTGAAAAATAAAAAAATATTTATTTTACATAAGATAAGTGCTACTGAAAATATTTCATAGATAAGGAGTGTCAAAATAAAAAATTATTCAATAAAGTTTTTAGTTCCTTGTATTTAATTAACTCTAGTCGTACAAACATAAACGTTTTTTTTGAACAGAAAATTACGGTGAAATGTTCACTTAGCATCAATTGTAAAAAAGAAAATAAATTTAGTAGTAAAATATTAAAAATGCTGCATGTGCTTTTTATGTAGTCGCCGTAGTCTAGTAGGTAGTGTGTTGGCTTATTAGACGTAAAGCCAGGGTTCGTGCCCCAGGCCAGACATCAAAACAAAATACAAAAAGTATTTCTACGGCGATTACCTCTCAGCAGATTTCTGGCAAAAACTCTGAGAGTAAATAAAATTGCCATGAAAAGTTTCTCAAAAAAAATCTGTCGTTCGGAGTCGACTTTAAACTGTAGGTCCCGCCACTTATGTATAAAATTAACACACACAACATAAGTGGTGTGAGAAACTAGGTCAATAATCCTGGCTGAAGGGTTGCAATGACCAATTATGTATGCATGTGCTTTGAATTTTGAATAAAATGTAGGACGTTTTTCCTTTTTAACTTAAGTACTGAATATAAAGGACACCGGTCCGTAAAGGAAGGTTACGATTCCTTGTCTTTCAGTTTTCATGGCAATTAGATGGAGCCACCACTATTAGAAGGGTTTCCTTGGGGTTTTGGGGTTTCTGGTAGCAGCTGATGACTATTTCTTATTCAAATTACGTATGAGTACGTACAAAGCATTTGTTCTGTCTGGCCAATCGGGGTGCAAGTGTACGTTACACAAACCTTTTAAAGTAAAATTTTATATAAGATAACTTTTACAAGTCTATTAAAATTATGATTGTCTTGCATAATTTGTTAAAATTGTTTTCCAATATCCAATAATGATCTTCACGTACAATTTCTGTTAAAATAAAATTTAAGCGCTTGTTTACTTTTGAAGTCATAATTGTATATGAATTTTGAAAGAGAAAACCGAAAAATACAACCAAAAAAACCACAAATTTATGAAATGTGTACATGCAAATCGTGCGAATTAAGCATGCAAATTTAGACAAAAAAATACGAAAAACCAAAATCAATAATAAAGATAACAAGGCTTGTAAAAATGCGTAACACAATTACTTTTATTTTGCGTGTTCATTGCAAATAGTATATTTTCGCATAAAATATTTCAGAAATTCAAAAATTACGCGTACGTATGAGAAAAGCTTTATTGAAAATTGATTTAAACTGTCAATAAATTTACAAGATTTTCTCATTTATATCGGGTCCGCCATCTAACGTTTTTTTTTTTCTTTCAACTAGAGCTTATTTCGTGAATGGTAACACTTAGCTCATGTCTGATTTGACAGATAATTAGTTTTATCCTTCCGCTGAACGAATATGGTTGTGTATACGCTTGAACAACGCTGGGAAATATTGCGACATTACTTTGAAAATCATGGTAATGTTACAGAATGTGTGCGAAAATTGCGTACGTATTTTGGAAGAAGAGAAACACCGTCAGCTCCGTATGTTCGTTATTTTGTGAAAAAAGTGAAAGAAATTGGCATCCTCATCGATAAACCAAAGCGTGAAAAGCCAAAAACAGTGCGTACACCAGAGATCAGCAATGAGTCGTATTTTCGCTACTCATAGATTCTTATGAAATTTTGAGTAAGAGTGAGTCAAGAGTATTAAAATTCAACTACTCTGATTCATTCGTACTCGCTACAAATATTGATTTATAAGTATAGGTTGCAATGAGTATGAGTACAACGTTGACATCAAACTCACAACATTCGATTCATTGTTTGATTCATACGCCTACTCATTCAGATTCATAAATTTAGAAAAATACTTATAATACTTATGAATGATTCGAGTGACAGTAGTAGTTATTGTTGCATTTACAAAAGAAGAGAAAAGAAAAGAAAAGAAAAGACAAAGACAGCAAGCAAAGCACACACACAACCTTCTAGCGAGTATTGTGGTGTTCGTACTCGAATCATACTTATTTTGTGCTTCGTGTATATGTTGAATCATGGAGAGTCGAAATCAACAACATCGTGCGTATTGTTAAGTATGAGTACGATGAGTAGTTCTAAATTTGAATATGAGTAGTATGAGTATGATATTAAAATATGTATGAATGCGTATAAGTAGCTGAAATTATAAGTATGACTCGAATCTACTCATCGTTTTGAATACTCGTTGCTGATCTCTGGCGTACACCCGAGAATATTGCTGCTGTGGCAGAAAGTGTGCGTGAAGCGCCATCAACATCAATTCACCGTCGTTCGCAACAATTGAACATTTCGGAGACATCATTGAGACGAATTTTGCATAAAGACCTTGGTATGACGCCATACAAAGTCCAATTGGTTCAGGAGTTGAAGCCAATTGACCATCCAATGCGTTTTTGCTTCGCTAAGTGGGCCTGCGATCGACTTACAGAAGATGCCGATTTTGGCAAAAAAAATCATCTTTTCAAATGAAGCTCATTTTGATCTTGGCGGGTACGTAAACAAGCAAAATTGTCGCATTTGGGTCACAGAAAACCCGCACGCATACATAGAAAAGCCGACGCACCAAAAACGAGTCACAGTTTGGTGCGGATTTTGGTCCAGAGGCATAAATGGACCATTTTTCTTCGAAAATGAGCAAGGAGTGGCCGTTACAGTCAATGGCGATCGTTATCGGGCCATGTTGAACAAATTTTTGTTCACAAAAATTGAAGAGGAGGATATTGGCAACATTTGGTTTCAACAGGATGGCGCTATGTGGCACACAGCCGAAGCTACACTCGATGTTTTGCGCCCTGTTTTTGAAGATCGCATTATCAGCCGCAGAGCTGATGTCGTTTGGCCACTTCGGAGCTGCGATTTGACACCGTTGGACTCTTATTTGTGGGGTGCCGTCAAAGATATGTGTTACGCCGACAAGCCAGAGACAATTGACGCTTTAAAGGACAATATTCGTGAAGCCATTGGTGAAATACAGCTGCACACAATCGATAATGTGCTTAAAATTTAACCGATCGTGTAGGCTACTGCATGGCCAGACGAGGCAGCCATTTGAATGAAATTATTTTCCATTATTAACCGGAAGGATTGTACGTACTTTCAAATAAAAAAAGAAATTTGAGAAAATATTCAGTAGTTTTATTTTAAATCATTTTCAAAAAAAAAGTTATTTGGCGGACCCTTTACATACATGGTCATGTTTCCCGTGTGGCTCTATTTTCATTTTTCTTTTTGTGGAAGGCTTAAAACAATATTATGTAAGCAGAAATCAAAAATCAAGCTTCTTAGTGTTTTTATTTTATAGCATGTTTGTAATGAATTTGTAGTAACAAATTTGTATGATGCTCAGGTTTATATTTTATTTTCTTGGCTTTAGATAAAACAGTTTTGATATTCTGCAGTTATGCTAATGCATACATATGTATATGTTAGTGTGTAAAGAGCATTTGTTTACAGTTTTTAATTCCAAAATTAATTCCCATGTTATTTAAAGTTATTATTTTCGCTTAAATCAATATGATCCACCTCCTTCCAATAAATTACTGTAATTAAATAAAAAAAAGCTAAGAAATCGCAAAAAAAAGGTAGAAAACCGAATATTTACATAAAGATAGTACATAATAGCATACCAATTAATAAACATTAACAATGTCTAAAACATTTGCTGTAGTCTGTTTTGTGGCTAGATTAAAAAGGAATAAAAAAAATGCCTCGAAACAAGCCTCTCCTCATGTAACTGTTTGTAACCTATTTAATGCATAAATCACTAATAAAAAGCGGAAAGAAGTTAAAGACTTGGCCCATTTTAAAAGACTGCAATAGCAAATATTGTATTTTGTAGAAGTCTTACAAAATTGCTATCACACTAAAGTTAAGTAACATTGTTCGATTGTATTACACAGTTTGGTAGACAGAAATAAGACATTACATAAACAATTGGTCATTACTACCCTTCAGTCACGATTACGACCTAGCTTCTGACACCATTTATGTTGTGTACATTACCTACAGTGGCGGGACCTACAGTTTAAAGTCGACTCCGAATGACAGATTATTGAGAAACTTTTCATGGCAATTTTATTTACTCTCAAACTTTTTGCCAGAAATATGCTGATATGAAGCCGACGAAGATATATTTTCATATTTTTGTTTTGATGTCTGACCTGGGGTTTGAATCGTGACTTTACGTCTAATAAGCCAACAAACTGCCTACTAGACTACGGCGACTTCACACCGTTAGGGTTTGGAAAATTCCAAAAAAAAAAAAAAATAATGAAAGTGAACGAAATTCCAGCAATTTAGTTTTTAAACCCACAGTGCTTCAGTTGGCATAAAAGTATTTTCAGCATGCCAGCCGATATCTCACCATATACAGTTGCAATGGATGGAATTCTAGCAGACTTTCCCTATCCCAACAAAATGTTCGAGAAGGGTATGATGAATATTGGCGATGCACTGTTTCAAAACAATTTCTCACAGAACTTGTCTTTCGGTTGGTCTCAATTCAAATTTCTCTATATTTAGTTAAATTGAAATCAGTAATTACTGCACACTACTTTGTTCTTCTCTTTGTTGACGTATCTATTTAGCCAGTTTCATCGCAGGAGATGGTTTTTTTATAAAAAAAATTTATGATTTGTTAGTCATGTTCATGGTGGAATCGCAAGTCTTCCAAAATATTATATCTGAGATCGCAGAATATTGCCTAGGTACTGCCATAGTTGTTATATAATTAACCGATTAACCTTCTTATAGTTTCTAATTACACACTCCACAGCATATTTCCATACAACAAAATTATAATTTTGTTAGTATTTCGTTGGAAATATTAAAAAAAAAAATTTATAATCAATTTGCACACACCGTTGACCGCTTTAATAGAAAATTAAAGTCTACCATATTTCTTTAGAAAATATAAAATTTTAAATTAAATTATTTACTATGCTGTTAACAAAAGCGAGACCGAAAAAAATCCAAACAAGGGAAGTAATTGCGCCTACACAAGATTGCGCCTGGTCATACAGATTCATATGATATGTGAATTATGTAGACCCACGACTGAGGACAGGTAATTGTACACCAGCACGTTATGTGAGTACAAGTTTAAATTGTGTATTGACAGTTGCATAAATTATGGCTTTGTATTCTGCATAGCGATTTATGACGGTGCAGTAAATGAAAACCAAAAAAAAAAATAAAAAAAAATCAAAACGATAGGAAAGCTCAAAAAAAAAGTTTAAAAAAATAATAATGCCTGGCGCACTTGTTGCCACAGTGGTTGTTATTTGACCAATTTGCATACGTTTGGGTTCAAGATATAAATTGTTAAATAAACAAACTTGAGCTTATTTGTCAAAAACATTACAAGCAATGCGAGTACAAAACAAAAATTTAAGGTAACCTTAGAGACGTATTTCAAACAATAGATTGATTTATAGTTTTGTTGTTGAATTTTTTTTTGTAAACGTTAAGGAACGGAAAATTGCTACGCCTCGGTCGCAAATACTCTCATCGTAAAAAGTTAGTAATTCCTTATAACGTTTATCACACTCATCAAGACGTTGACTAATCAGAACACTTTACGCATATGGTAAGAACTTTTTGAAATTAAAATCACTTTCCGTAACCAAAGTTAAAGAGAAAGATAAGCGTCTTGTCCAATGTTTTCATTACTACTTATTTTATTTCGTTATTTCTGTTTCGTTAATTAAATTTTTCCAGCTAAGCAGATTATTAGTCAATTGTAGCTGTTTCTAGAATTCTAGGTTTTCAATAAATCGTTGCCTAGGAACTAAGAACTCGCGTTTGTAGTCAAACATACAACGAATATTCAAGTTACAGTGTACATCAATACTGAAGCAATAAAAAAGCAAAATCTGTTCAGCAATATTTTTTGATGTCGCACAGGTATTTTAAAAAGCGTAAAACGTAGATCTAATGTGTAAGTTCAGGATAATACTTCCAAAACATACAAGCCGTCCGAATTTAGAATTAAAACTCAATGAATTTAATTGAACAAAATTGTGAAAATATGTGACGAAATTCAGCAACTCTAGAACAAAATAACATACGGTTGACCCTTCATGGTATGTCGGGAATTATGAATTTTTGCAAACAAGCAATATAAGAGCCTGAAAAGATTTATACAGAAAGAAAAACACCATAGGAAAATCACCCTTTATATATAATTTAATAGTTAAAGACTAAATATTTTCTGAGGATTTTCATTTCAGATTTTTAACGGTTTTCTCTTTGGATGACACACACATTTTAAAAGATTTTTTATAGCGTATGGACACGTTAAATAAAATTTCTTAGCCACCAGCATTTTTGCGGACGTCATCACGAAACCCGACACCAACAGTGACAGCCATACTCTGTTACAGTAAAAACTCAAAACTACCGCAACATTTATTTGCAGTTGTAACCATTATGTCTGGTGCTTAAACGTTAACAAAATTTAATTAAATTGTCATAATATATGCGTAGTTTTAAAAAAATTAAAACTTTCATTTTCACTTCATTAGAAAATATGTATGAACAAAAGAAAAAAAAATATTTTAAATAACTTGTCAAATATAGCAGACGGCCAATAAGGCAGGCAAGTTTCAGTGGATGAATGTGTACAAAGATGAGCGTATGTATGAACGAAAGCCTAGTTGCTTGGATCAGGATTTTGAGGTAATAAAATTATGAAGTGACTGACATACAATATATCTAACATGCCAATGTTGACAACTTTAATTAAGCATTTTCAAAAGTGCTTCTTTATTTATTTAAGTGTGCAAACAAATGAACAATATTGCTACTGCTACTGCATACCATTATTTTTATAATGTCCGGAATATACATAGGTGACAACAATTACATACATTATATTCACATTTCTAACCGGTTTTTATGGAAAAAGTTTGGTTATTATTATTGAGTTGTTTTGGTTTTATTCTACAAAAATTTCAAATGGTGGGTTTTCTCTTACGTGATAAAACGAATCCAAAGAATTCGTAAAAATTTTATAAACTACCGCTAATAGACTATGTATTTTACATTTTAAAGGGCTTTGGAAAATATTCAAACATGACCCCCTAAATTATGCAGGAACATTGCTGCAGTTAACCAATATTCTACCAACCAAAACAAAAGACTTAAGACACATGCATGACTTCGTAAACCACAAATTGTTGCCTTAAATATTAAAAAATAAGACAAGGCATTCAAATGTTCATTGATTACGTGAATATAACAATAATATAATAATATAATTACACTCAAACCTCGTTTTATGTGAATTTATTTTATGCCAATTCAAATTTATGCGGTTTCAAAATTCTCGAATTTTTTCTTTGCAAAAACGATTTTAAGGAAATATTGAATGTTATAATCCAAAAAAATGTGTTGTTCGTAACAAAGTTTCTACTATCTTTAAATTTTTTCGGCATTTCCGGTTCTGATGTATGAAGTATTATTCAAATGCTATGGACGTGGAGTAATATTATATTTTTATTTTATTGAAAAATTATGTATTTTCTTCATTATTTGGAATTTTGTATTAGTTGTTGTTTATTTCCTATATTTTTCCTTAATTTGTATGGTCTCAGCAAGGGATTCATTTTTTGTTGATTTTTTACATGCGATTTTGTTTGAATTTTAAGGGTTAAATTTGAATTTATGCGCTTTTTTATTTAAATCCCTATTAGTGGATTTTGTATGAAGCTAGTGTATCGTTTTATGCGAATTTGAATTATGCGATTTTTTGCGAAACGAATTAATCGCATAAAACGAGGTTTGAGTGTATATGGACCGTACTATCGATTCAAATAAAGATTTCATGCATTTTTCTGAATTTTATGTGGTTTTTTTTTTTGAAAAATTTTCCTATAGCTCTTAAAATATCACCCCTTATATAGATTTCGTTGATTTATTAAAAAAAAAAAAAAAAAACAAAACAACAACCTTTAAAAAAACCTGGTTTGAGTTATTTTGTGACAAAACTTAGTAGTTTGTATTTAGTTTTTTATTATTTCTTTTTAGATTTTGTTTTTTTGCTTTTCCACATCCTACAACAATTAGGTAGTGACACTATTAGTTAATTGCAGTCAAATGTTAAAACTATGTATCACTTATTTGCAACTGCAACTGGCAGTTGAAAATTTAAAAAAACATTCAAAACTAAAAATACACAAATCATTTACTTTTCGAATATGTATGCGTACAGTAGAGCTAAAAATTAGTAATAATGCCGAAAGTTTTATAACAAGGGTTTCTGTTAGTCATATTGTGTTAATTTAAACAAAAAAAAATTCAAAACTTCTGATTAAGTGTTAATACATTTGCATAAATGCCTCGAATGCTAAAGGTCAACAGCAAATACCAGCAAAATGTAGAGTAAGTTTAGTACAAAAGAGAAGACACATACATACATAATTGGTCATTACAACCCTTCAGTCAGGATTATTGACCTAGTAATTAATAGACAAAAGTAATTAAATTCAATATTTTTGAAATAATGAAACCATTTCTTATTGTTACTGTTGCTGCCATTTGTTAAATCGTTTATTATGTCGGTTTGATCTTGATGTCACCTTGATTTCTTGCAAGAAATTGGCAGTTTTCGTATTTTAACGAAAAACGTTGTCTTTATACTTACAGTTAGTACCCAGAAAGTACTTACAACAGCTAAACTGGCTCTTAACAATAATAAAGCAATGAGCAAACGCCAATAACTGTGGCCATAAGTACGGTGAAGGTCAATGAACCGCAACCAAAGTATGTATTAACTAACTACGAAAGTAATAGAAGAGAAAAGAAAAAAATAAAAGAACTGAAAATAAGCAGCATTAAACAGCGATAGTATTTGTAGAAGCCTACTACATCCATATATTGCTGATAAGATCTTTTTTCAATGCCTTATTATCACTATCAGTGCCTCTCAGTCCGTCGAAGTGATTATTGTTTTCAATGAGAATTCACTAGTGGAGATTTTAAATCATTTGCGGAACAAAAATCGATTTCAATTCTGCGCTAATCCAAGCTTTTGCACTTTAAAAGAAATTAATTGTATCGAGTTATCTTACTCTTGTAGTCGCATAGTCTAGTAGATAGTGCGTTGGCTTATTAGACGTGAGGCCAAGGTTCAAGCCTCCGGTGAGACATCTCCAACAAAACGAAATTTGAAAAAATATTTTTTGTTGGCGACTTCCTCTACGCAGATTTCTGGCAAAAACTTTGAGAGTAAATAAAAAATTGCCATGGAAAGTTTATCAAAAATCTGTCGTTCGGAATCGGATTTAAACTGTAAGTCTCACCACTCATGTATAAAATAAACGCACACAACACAAGTGGTGTGAGAAACTAGGTCCATAATCCTAAAGGGTTGTAATAACCAATTATGTATGTATGTCTTCATGAAGTTTTCTTCCTCATGTCTTCATGAAGTTTTCAAATCATAACGCTTCTCTTAATTTTACCAACTAACCAAGATTTAAGTAAGTAACTAGCATAGGACTAGCTACATGTCTTATGTAATATTTTTTTTTCTAAAATTACGAAAAATTACACAGCCCTGCATGGTTCTTGCAAATAGGATGGCTCCAGGTGTTTCCGAAGGCATTTTGCGCGCTGATTACAGATCTTCATTCAGATTTAAAAAATTCAAAATGGCGGATCCAATATGGTAGCCGAGGTTTATAAGAATTAATCAGATTTACGACCGCCATATTGGATCCGCCATTTTGAATTTTTTAAATCTGAATGAAGATCTGTAATCAGCGACCCCAAAAACCCCTGAGTAACAATTTTCAAGTAAATCTGATTAATTTTTAAGGACCTCCATAATGTGTTTCTTTTTCTCTTGCACCCCTTGACATAAACCCAACCCCTACTTTAAGGGTGCATGCAATCAATTTAGATTTGGGCTCATTTTAAAGAACAAAGATCAATTGTCAATTTCTGACAATAGCGATGGTTCTAGCACGTCAGCGTTTAGCTCTACAATTTTTCAAAAATGGCCAAAAACGCTATTTTTAGGGGTTTCAACCCCCTTATTCTCGAAAACCAGATTTGTGTTCAGCGCGCAAAATGCCTTCGGAAACACATGGAGCCATTTTATTTGCACAAAAAAGTCAAAATTTGCAGGGCTATGCTATTGATGTACACATATAGATGTTTAAGCCACATGTAGACGTTTCAAAATTCGTTTACAATCATAGTTTTTCTCTTGTTTAAAACACAATTTTCATGATTATTTTCTTATTTTCTGTGTTGCACGGCAAACACACAATTTACTTGGATGTTCCATTTTAGCGATTACTGTGATGAAAACCTAAGTGGGTGAGCTACCGCTGCCGCCGCTTTCTTATGACCCATACAGAGACTGGCTATTAAACTAGTGATGCTAGTGTTGTTTGCGGTGTAATGTATGCATACACATATGCATACATTATATCGGCATATTGGATGATTGTATGATAAAATAAACGTTTAATATTAGCATTGCGATCGTCGTTACAAAAGAAAAGTGAAATTTCGAATTCGAACAATTACATGCAATTGTTTCAATGTTTACCATCTGGATGCGAGTGTATGTTTTTCTATAATATAATTTTTTTTTTTAATTTTTGTTTCTTTATTTTCATTTCTTTTGTTTACAAAATTTTTACCATTTTGTTGGTTGGCATCAACTGAGCTAAACATTCGATGTATAACCACATCGAATACACAAGCAGTCAAATCATCAATTTAATGTTGCGTTTAAATCGATGTTAACATCTTCTACACGAAACACTTTTCTCACGCAGTAGCCATTGTAATCGATAATAATACGAATTTATTGGCAACAGCAAAACAAATAATGTTTTCTTTTTCGATAATTTGTTATTATTATCGATAAATAATATCGATTAATATATATATATGTGATATACATAATTTTTACTCAATTAAGTTACGTTAATATTACATATAGATAAACGTGTCCAACTATCTATATTTGAAAAGAAACTTGGATAGAGATGGGAACAACTTTTTTGCATTGAAGTGTGTTCCACAAAGTTTGCGATGAATAGAAATTTTCTTTCCACTATTTCACTACTATATATAGAATGATAAGTTCAGCACCAATGTATTAATGAAACCACTAAGTGGACAATGTCCACTGGACATGCTTCTGAATAGCGCAGACTGATAGTGCAATGATCAAAGGGCATCTATTTATGTTATCTACACCTGGAATCTTGCCATTCCTTGAAATGTAGTCTTGCGTTGGTGACGTCAGCTTTATCTGTGACAGGTGATAGGCTTGAGATCACTACAAAGTTGCAGTTTAAGGAATTGTTATTTGCTCAGCATAGTATTTGGAATAGATTGAAAAGTGTTGCTCTACAGAGGATAGCTGAGATCGCTTAATCTGTAAAAAGAGGATAACATTTACTTTAACACGTACATTCTTTGATTCAATTAATGATTTGGACATTTAAACAATTGTTTTGCTTAATGGTGTATATAAATCGATTAAGTGCCATTGATAAGTATCATAAATTTACGGTTTTTTATCCTTCTTTGTCTTCTCTAGCAATAAAAATGATAAAAATGCGATGAAAAAAATATCATTGCTTGATTAAAATTTCAATGATCTGATATTCAAGATTTATTATTGAGATGAGAAGAAACTAAATTGAAATCAAATCCACAAAAAATTATATCAAATTTTGTGTGGTACGAAGTCATTAAACTTGATACGTTTTTAAAATAGACGGCATTATTATGATTCCTTTCTCATTTTAAAGAAAAACGCAATTTTCGAATATTTTAAAATCTGCTTTCATGTTATTTTGACCACTTTGTAGTCCTTGATATTCATTAAAAATTTTGCGGCAAGAGTCATTAAAAATTTTGTGACAATTAATAATTAAACAGTGGGGAAATCGTAGGATTAGGTTCGAAAATACTTTTGTTTATGAGTTGTCATCTATTATATGAAACTTCGTAGGAACTAAGTCCGTTGGACAAGCAAATCAAAAACGAGATTTATCAGTAGGTATTGTAACCTGACAACTCGACTAACTTAACAGTCCATTGAACTGAAGCAACAGTCTCCACTGAACGTAAGTAGGAAGGGCATACTTGGCGAAAGCGAATATAGAGAGAGGTGGAGACTTTCCCGAGTCTTATAATGAAAGATCTGGGTGATTATCAATTAATAGGCAAGAAATTATGCCTATAGACATCAGACAATATCCTGAAGTTTGTTAAGCCAGCAATGCAGCTCTACCTGACAAAGACAATGGTTAATCTGCAACATAATCTTAATGTTTTTGAAACTCACGCTAAAGCGTTTAATTAACCCAAATATTTTTCCAATGTTTTTTTTTAATACAATTTGCCCGTATATAATTTTTTGTCAATTAATTTTCTAAATCAATAAAATCATCATTTAAATGCCTGCAAATTATGAAAAAAAATATTTAATTAAGCAATTATTGACACAAACAAACCCAAATAAGTGCATGTATTTGAAAGATGTGCGCTATGCATGCATGCATGTATGATTATCTATATTTTCATATAAATATAGACTGCATTACCAATTAAGTTTTTCATTCCCATTGCAATTAAAGCAAAAAAAATCGTTTTGTTTTCCGTTTTTATGTCGTATAAACACATGAATGCAACCGTCTTACTTTCCATCTAAACTTCGTCATTAGCTTTGAAATTCATTATCATTATCGTCACTATCGTCGTTTTTCACCTGTCCAAGACATTACATTTCTTTGAATTTGTCGACGACGACTCAAAAACAACACGCCAACTGAATCGATGATAACAAATAACAACAACAATAAATATGGATTAGGAAAAAAACCAATCCTTGGCAAAAGAAAATTGTGCTGAACTACATTCATGCCTTTAATGACAACTCAAGCACACAAGTGTTTCCCAAAACTAAAGATGAAATAAAAAATCGGTGGTAAATCGGTTTCAAAGGCTATTGATAATACTATTGATAAACAATAAGCAGAACACAGCTTTCCCGAAGGGAATCTATAAACCACTAGTGCTATGATACCGCCGAAACATATCGAGATCTGGTCTTTAGACTTCAAATTGAAGATAACAGAGCCTCAGGGCAGAACATAGTCCCCAACAAAATTCTGGAACAGTCTGAAAGAAGCTAACGAAATCGATGAATGAAAAAATAGAAGCTCATACTGCTCCTAAAGCCAGGTACACTTTTTGTTGTCTGGGAACTTTCATCAATTTATCCAGTTTCTGATTGAACAGACTTTGAAATTATTAAATGCAAATATTGGACTTATATATTGAACACGTAGTATACATACGGTGACTATTATTTCCATGCGAAAAAAGCGGACAAATATCGTTAGTATAATTCGCAAAGACGCTAAGTCCACTTTTTTCCAAAATTGAGATTTTAATGCAAAACGATAACATTGTACATAATACATATTTTACAACAACAAAACATGTCATTATATAGTTTAAAGTTGTTGTAATTTTGTGGTTTGCAAAAACGCTAAGTCCACAAAACTACGAAAAATATTAATATTAATATTATTAATTAATTAATAATAATAATAATAATTAACATTATTAGTTATTAATATTAATATTATTATTATTTTGTAAAAATAATTGCGTTTAAACAGTTTAGAAATTTTAAAAACTGAAAAAGCTACAATGTTTTTTGTGTCTCCTGTAAAATTTGAAAAAAGGGACTTAACACATTTACGAATTATACTAACGATATATAAAATTAAAAAACAAAAAAAATTTATTTATTATCCTTATCATATATATTATTTCTAAAGCACTTTTTTTTGTCGGTTGCAAATATCTCCCATACTACTGCATCAAATTTAATGAATGATATCTCATTTTAAAGCTTTTATCTAACACTAATGACGAAAAATAATTAGAAATTGAAAATTTAATATTTTCATTGATAAAAATTATATTTTATATACAACTGCATGATAATACTGTTGTCATTATGCCGCTATTTACTATAATGCCGTTTATTACTAAGTCAGTTATATATAATATGCATATTAAGCTGTAAAAAGCTGTTTTGGCAATACTTTGCAGTAGTTGTTAGATCAAGTGCGATAAACGGGGTCGCTTAATTGTAATGCTATTCCACATAATATATAAAGTTGTAAAAGCCATTTTGGTAATGTCGTTATTGTCATGGCATTGTTTGTTTTATGAAGTGTATTAATACGGTGTCTTTTAATATATACATATATATAGTGTCAGCTGATATTTAACAGTTAAAAAGGTTTTAAGAAAAACAAGGTCAAACCCTTCAAAAGGTAGGATTGTATTTACCAGAACCGGTCTTTTCACATGGGCAGTTATACGTGGCTTTTTCTCGAGTGCGTACGTTTAAAGATATTTTTGTCTGTATTAAGGATTCGTACGGGCAAAAAGTTAACGATGATCATGTCATTACCTCTAACATTGTATTCAAAGAAGTATTATAAAAGCATTTAAACATATGTATGTATGTATGTATTTAAATATGTATGATATATTATGATTTCTAATATTTTTATACTTTTAATAAAATTTCTATTAATTATTTTCATTTTATGTTACAAAAATGACAACTAACGGTGCGAAATATTCGCACGGGTCATCTAGTATATACATATTATAAATCTTTCTGTAAGTATGTTTTTTTTTTGTTTGTTTGTTAGCCAATCACGCCTGAACATCTGGACCGATTTTCTTGAAATTTAGGATATAGATCGAGCTTTTGTCGGTGCAGGTTATAGGCTATAAATCTTTTCAAAATGTTGACCAAAAGGGGAGAAAGGCAGAAAAAATGGGCAAAAATTAATACTTTATGCATAAATGCTGTATTTTATCTGCCAAAAGGGGTCCAAAAAGGGGGAAAGGGGAGAAAAACGGGAAAATTGAGTGCATTTATATTTAGGATTTAGAGTATTCAAAAAACTGGGTTGTTTGTTAAACCGGTTTCCGAATAATTTGAAAAATTGCATTTTTTAAGAAACCGGATAAACCGGTTTTTTATTTATTGTTATTTTTAATGCAAAAATGACCAAATAATATTTTTTTTTAATTTTTTAAACTAATCCAAACCACATAATCCGCGCAACGCCGGATACAATCTGCTAGTAATTAATATTTTATATAAAGATTTTTAAAATACAGACATAAATACTAGGTACAAATAATATACACCAACTTAAATTTATACATATGGATATACTTATGTGTATAAATTTACTTCTGATATTTCTCTACAAAATTGTATTTGTTAGATAAAAATGTTTTAAATTCCGAAAAGTCCATTTCAAAATTGCATTTTATGGTCAAAAGAGATTCTAAAGTTTCTAGTCCCATTTGGGATTTTTCGGAAAACCAAATATTGTTAGATATAAAAAAAACTCTTTCTATTGGTGCGTTGGACGCAAGAAATCTATTAATTTCAGAATATTTTTTATAATAAATATTTTTCGTTTCGAAAAATTTGAAAAATTCAACCCACTTTTTATCGGGATTTAATGCTGATTGTTTCCATATTTCTATTTGTTCAGCATTTGCATCATTTTTTACATAAGTGAATTCATCAAAAATTTCTTTATTATTTATATTTAAATCATTTCTGATTTCTGTTACCATTATTAACGACTTTTCAACTGAAGATCAAGATGGAATTGAATCTGCAACATAGACAATATATAGAGTTTCCGACTCAATTTCATATGTAATTCCAGCTAATATAAGCGTTTTTAACGAATTAGTGAAAAAAGTGGACAAAAGCGGACATTTTGTGAAAATAAATACTTTTTAGATGTTACGTGTGGTAAAATAGTGGACAAATAGCGGACGCGAAAAAAATAGCGGACAGGAGGTTAAAATAGCGGACTGTCCGCTATAATAGTGGACGGATGGTCACCGTAAGTATACACTTAATAAAGAATAACCCTGTCATAGAAGTCATCAGTTTAAATTGAATATGACAGTACGTGTTTTGCAACAGATGAACATTCAGATACGATATCGTTTAACATCTCGTGTTTATGTGATGAAACAAAACTATCGATTATTGTGCAGATAATAGGCACAACTATGGTACCCCAAAAACAATCTAATCGGTTAGCGTGTGGCTGCTCTTGAGATATTATGGGGAACAAGTATTTATCGCTTGCTTTAATTGCTTTAATATTTTTATAAGTTGCTGTTTACCAAGTTGCAAATGATTTCAAAGTATGGTAAATGAGATTAACTGATTAAAATGTTTTAATCTGAGGCTTTAGTACTTTAAAGGAGAAGAGCATGTGATCAATAGATAGGTAGCTTGCAAAAACGAATGTCCAAAAATTCATAAATAGATTGGCAAGAAATGGTTCTAGAACGAGAGTACCCATATTCTATTAGGCCGACTAAACTTGCTACCATTTAATACCACCTATTGTTATCCTCCTTTTTGGGATAAGGAATTTAAGCTTGTTTAGTCTGTTCCAAGTAAAGTTACAAACAATTCATTCTCCATATCGCACTAAAATAATTATTTTGATGTCAGAAGTGAAGCCTTATACTTATTGTACGTGTAAGTCTTGGTTTAATAAGAGGAAAAATGTATGTATAACTCTGTATGTAATCTATCGAGTCCGCAATCTAACGTTTTTTTTCAACTTGTGCTTATTTCGTGAATGGTAACACCTAGCTTATGTCTGATTTGACAGATAATTAGTTTTATTTTTCCGCTGAACGAATATGGTTGAGTATACGCTTGAACCACGCTGGGAAATATTGCGACATTACTTTGAAAATCATGGTAATGTTGCAGAATGTGTGCGAAAATTGCGTACGAATTTTGGAAGAAGAGAAACACCGTCAGCTCCGTATGTTCGTTATCTTGTGAAAAAAGTGAAGGAAACTGGCATCCTCATTGATAAACCAAAGCGTGAAAAGCCAAAAACAGTGCGTACACCCGAGAATATTGCTGCTGTGGCAGAAAGTGTGCGTGAAGCGCCATTAACATCAATTCACCGTCGTTCTCAACAATTGAACATTTCGGAGACATCATTGAGACGAAGTTTTGCATAAAGACCTTGGTATGACGCCATACAAAGTCCAATTGGTTCAGGAGTTGAAGCCAATTGACCATCCAATGCGTTTTCGCTTCGCTAAGTGGGCTTGCGATCGAATTACAGAAGATGCCGATTTTGGCAAAAAAAAATCATCTTTTCAAATGAAGCTCATTTTGATCTTGGCGGGTATGTAAACAAGCAAAATTGTCGCATTTGGGGCACAGAAAACCCGAACGCATACATTGAAAAGCCGACGCACCAAAAACGAGTCACTGTTTGGTTCGGATTTTGGTCCAGAGGCATAATTGGGCCATTTTTTTCGAAAATGAGCAAGGAGTGGCCGTTACAGTCAATGGCGATCATTATCGGGCCATGTTGAACGAATTTTTGTTCACAAAAATTGAAGAGGAGGATATTGGCAACATTTGGTTTCAACAGGACGGCGCTACGTGCCACACAGCCGAAGCTACACTCGATGTTTTGCGCCCTGTTTTTGAAGATCGCATTCTCAGCCGCAGAGCTGATGTCGTTTGGCCACCTCGGAGCTGCCATTTGACACCGTTGGACTATTATTTGTGGGGTGCCGTCAAAGATAAGTGTTACGCCGACAAGCCAGAGACAATTGACGCTTTAAAGGACAATATTCGTGAAGCCATTGGTGAAATACAGCTGCACACAATCGATAATGTGCTTAAAAATTGGACCGATCGTGTAGGCTACTGCATGGCCAGCCGAGGCAGCCATTTGAATGAAATTATTTTCCATTATTAACCGGAAGGATTGTACTTTCAAATAAAAAAAGAAATTTGAGAAAATATTCAGTAGTTTTTTTAAAGCATTTTCAAAAAAAAAAAAAGTTATTTGGTGAACCCTTTATAACATATTTAGGTTTATTAGGTGTGAATCTTTTTATGTTGTAAGTGAAAAAAAAAAAACTTAAGGAGGAAATCCATTTCACATACGCATAGTGCAAGAAAGATCGAATTCTCTCTGTAATGCATTTTCTATTCGATAAAAGTGCACCTTGTGCACTCGGTGAATTGCCTTGAAAATGTTGGGAGCCACAATCAAGCTCTCATATAATTGTTCAATCTGGCCACTTTTCTATTTCTAACGTCCACAATTCACCAGTGGAACGAGACATATTGAAACTGAACTGTCTGTCCCTGATCATGTTGTTAGGTTCTAGATATTTCACAAGCTGATGTTTGATTATACTTTCCGTAATCTTGGGAAATGTTGCACATTTCACTGCGCTGTTCTTTTCAGTGTCATTTGCCTCGTACAATCACACGGTACGCGGCTAGCATTCAAATTTTTCCAATTTAATCATTGTCTTTATTAACCAATATTTTATAACCAACCTCGATATATCCCGTATTCGAAAAGAATGCTATAAAAACCAAATGTTATTTATACTCGTACAATTCTCATTTCTTTTTTTTTACATTTGAGTTCATTAAAGTAAATTTATTTGTATCGAATTGGATTTCAATTATTAAGAAAATATTAAGCATGACGAAGACTTAAAGTCATTTTCACTCTACACTAGATTCATCACGCTGTTAACAGGAAGAGTTGGATAGAAAGAGTAAACACTTAGAATGCACTTGCAGCAGATCTGATTTAATTAGTGCTTTGATCTTCAATTTTTCATTTCAAATACTTCAATACATAACAACAGAAAACCATTTATTTTGTAGAAACTTTTTTCATTTTTTATTGCTCTTCACTGGCCAATGAGCGACAGTATATGCAGAAGCAATGAACTTTTGATTTCATTTTATGAAAGTAACACCATAGTACACAAGAACATTTAATTTGCTTGCTTCCATTACAAATTGAAAGAAGAATGAAAAAACCAAAATATTTTTAAAATTTTGCATTGGATTACTAAAATGATGCTGCCTTGCAATTTCAGTTTAAAATTTAATACAGGAACGAAATGAATATATCAAATTGCTTGAGAATCGCTAGAAACCAGAGTTATGTTGGAAATAAAATAAAAACATTTTCAAAGTTTTATCGATTTTACAAAGTTAATTGGCTATTGTCATGGGATAAAGTTAAAAGACTTTTTAATTAACGATACCATCAGATGGTATTCTATTTTGTTCTCAATTGGAATGAGAATGAAGAGTAAATAAGCTAAACAAGTAAAAAAAAATATACAAACAACACAACAATAATAAATGTAAACAACGATTTGGTGAAGGCGAAGTTATGAACATTCGCCTTCAAGAACATTTATCAGACTGCTTACTTTGCCATATAAAAGGCAAGGCAAAGCAGGCGACTGAGTTAGTAGAGTTCAGTCAGTCTTGTGTGAAGATGCTGTGCGTTTGAAGATCTTCGTTACAAATATCTGTCGAATAACTGTCCAGTAATTGTTATTGTTTATGCAAAGGGTATAAACAGAGGAATAACAAAGTTGTGAACATAAAGTTGTGAACAGTGGCACACAGAATTGTGCGAATAATAAAGACTTTTTCTTTAAAACTAAACACAAATTTATTTTTATTTTATTTGCAATCTACGAGCTCATTTGTTAAACGTTTTTAAATGGTAAAAACATAATATCTTTAGCAAAATTTATCTAAGTCCATGTCTAATATATGTATATGTATATACATACATAGATGAATGGGATAGAAGTCAAACTACGTATTTACTACGCAATACATAGTTATGCAGCAACATCTCCGGTCTTATTGAGTGATACGTTCCATAACTGATTGCCTTTTTAAACTTACTGGACAAGTCCAATTGAATTCCAAATAAAGATCGAAATTAATTACCATCTAATTCTAGATGCGGAATTTGTTACAATTGTTCTGAAGTTACAGTTTCTAAGCACTATAAAATAGGTCGCCGTGGTCTAGTAGATAATGTGTTGGCTTATTAGACTTGAAGCCTCGGTTATTTCTTCTTCGGCGACTTCCTCTCAGCAGATTTCTGTCAAAAACTCTGAGAGTAAAAAAAATTGCCATGAAAAGGTTCTCAAAAATCTGTTGTTCGGAGTCGACTTTAAACTGTAAGTCCAACCACTCATGTATAAAAATTAATGCACATAACATAAGTGGTGTGAGAAGCTTGGTCGTAATCCTGAATATAGCATATATGTATGTATGTAAAATATTCATAGCATGTTATTCTGATTTCCATTATTAACGTTAATTGAGTTAAGAAAAACAAGGGAATAAAATGAATGCACTTTCTCAAATGCTTTTAAAGTCTGAAACTGAACTTTATGTGAACAATGCTTTACAAACGTTGTGTTGAGTATCTAAAGGTAGAATTAGATTACAACGCAGTCGGTATGGATATTACATTACTTATGTAACCCTATTACATAATTAGTTTCTAAGCGCTTTTGATGGCCAATATAATAATAAGTACTTGGACGCTTTAATTTGTCAATAAAAAAAAAAACCAAAAATTTATTGCCAACTCTAAAATCTGTTACTGCATAAGAACTCTTTTTAAAATTACAACAAAGATAAGACGTTTAATTACAAGTGTAGCTAAACAAATTCGACATGCAAATAATAGCAAAAAATATTCGTTTTGTTTTAAATTTTCATAATGTTATTGGCCATGGTTACAAACTGTGGTAGTATTACAAGTAGCCTAACAAAGCAACTACCAAAAATAGTTGCTAACATTTATGTATACATATGTACAGGGTGGGGCAAAAGTCACGAAGGGGTTCAATCGTTTAATCGTTCTTGGCAATATCGTGGCTTTAGTTCTTGCACTAACTGCAGCTTGTATGGGAAAAGATGTAAATTTCCCTTTAATATTCTGCGTAAAGACCGCCGAGACATTTGCAGCTCAGCAGAGCGCCTTCGAGTTGATGTTTCAGGATTCTCCTCAACACTCTCCAGAACGCGTTGAATATTTGATTCATTAATTACAAAATGTGGTCTTCCGCTTCGTGGAAGATCCCTCACTGAGCCTTGTTCCTGAAAACGTGTCACTAAGCGTCGAATCATTGATTCGGATGGTGAATTCTGCACATTAAAATGACGACGATAGGCTCGTTGAGTTTGTATTATTGATCGATGATGTTCAAAATAAAGTTCTATGATTTTGGTTCGCTGGATAACGTTGTAACCTTCCATAATTAATCTCCCAGATTTATTTTACAAGTCCTAAAAAGAAAAATAAAAAAAAAAATTAAATTAGAAAAGTTATTAATTTTTCAAATCCCTTCGCGACTTTTGCCCCACCCTGTACATAATATTTTTTGTTGTTTAATAATTTACATTTTTAAACTGGCACTGATTTAATGTGTTTGCACCATTTGCCATAATCCGAAGCTGTTAAAAATTGTTTTTGGTTTTTTTTAGTATTTTTCACACATGAACGCAAACGTATTCACATGATTTTATTATGGCCGTAAATTTTAAGTGCAAATACTTAGAACACATGAAAAGTTATAAATTGAACGGTTAAACAGTTTATTACTCAAGAGCTGTAAAACCATCACAAATAAATGGTGGAACAAAACATACATAAATCCACGGGATATTATAATTCTAAGTTGTATCGTTAAGATCGATATGAAGTAAGTTACGGTTAAGAAAACTAAAATTAAAATATTACACACAAACAAACACTGTTTTGTGCTTGTGTAGTAGTGGTACAAAGCATCAACATTTTATATTTGTCCAAAAAAAAAATTTTTTTAATTTTATTGATATTTAAAAACCACAAACAATTACTTGATATTTTGAAAGAAATTCTTTAATCGCAATCACAAATTTCTCAACATAATTTTTTTAATTTTCTTCAGCAACAATGTATCTCGGATATTAATTACATTGCAGAGATGAATAGATGGCGATGTGTTTGCCAATAGTATATATAAGTATTGATCAATATTAATGAAATGAAAAGAAAAATAAAAATTTTACGTTACGTATACTGGGAGATCTTTTACTATTTATAAGAATTGTTTTTGTTACAATAAAATCTGTTATGGTGAATAGCAGATGATGATTTGATCAAATATTTTCAACAGTTTTCTTAATTTTCAATATGGAAAATAATTTATTTTTTATTTTGTAATTACAACACAATTTCAGATTATATCTAATTACTAGCTGACCCGGCGAACTTCGTCCCGCCAAAAATTTTGTTTTTTTTATTGCCCAAAACAGGTCACATTATATATTTATTGTAATACGCTGCATAAAACAGTTACAAACAAACTCGGTTATAACGAACTCCGTGGGACCAGAAAAAATAGTTTGTTATAGGCAAAGTTCGTAATAAACGGGGTGAAGTCATAGAAGAAAATATAAAATACAAATAATTTTTTTTTTATATATTAAAAAAAAATTTTTTTTTTATTAAAAACCAAAAATATGTACTTCAGTGAAAAATTGAATAAAATAGTATTAAATAACAAAATAAAACTAAATAACAAAAATAACTTCAAAAAACTATAATTAACTATAAACATTTATGTATATTTACATATAAAAGTCTGTTATTTTTCTTTGTATAACAGCATTGATAATTTCTGTTGATATACATTTTTCCAAGGCGTATAAATGGTCATTTGCTTCTTCTACATAAGGCTTTGATTGAACATATTTTTTTATTTTTTTTCAAAAAAATATGCACATTTTCAATTTTAGGTATTTGATCCTCTATTTCCATCTCATCTTCTTCATCACTCAAATTATCATTACATGGAGGCTTTACAATTTCCACAATTTCACTATCAGAAAGAGGCGCCGACGTTAAAGTATTTTCATCTATATTTATATATTCTTCCAAAGACAGTGTTCATAACGCCATTTCATTCACATTGTCATCCAAAATCAAAAAATCTTGTTCAAAACCACAATGACAAAAACAATTGCCAATAGTACGTTGGCTCACATTTTTCCAAGCCTTTATATCTATCAGCTGATTAAAGATGTTGAGTTATAAATTAATGCTGCCATATTAAATAAAAGTAAAGTCTATTGCCACACTTCAAAGGTATTTCTGAGGGTTCGTTATAAAAAGGCAAAATGTATTAAATTTAATTACTGGGACCATTTAAAGTAGTTCCTTTTAACCGAGAATTCGTTATAAACGAGTTCCTAATAAACGATGTTTTTTGTATGAAAATTGTTATTAAAACGTTGGGACTTGAAAATATGTACGTAATAACCAAGAATTCGTTATAACCGAGTTCGTTATAAACGAGTTTGACTGTATATAAAAATAACTAACTTACAATAAGTGTGTGGATCTATATATCTAATTCAAAATTTAATCGAAGTCGGTACGTTATTTAGGTGAGACATACAAAGAATAATAATAATAATCATGGGTAGCGCTGAGGAAGTTGCAGTTGTTGTACTCGTTCCAAAACAAAAACTAACAGACATACTAACATGTATCTATATGTACATATGTAGTTATAAACCATCGACAACCATTAGCCGACCTATAGGCATCTTTTAAAGGGGGAGGGTTGTCACACCCATTTTTGGTGAGTTTGTCGATATCGACTCTACGAACTTATCCACCAAATTGCATTCGTCTATGATTACTATGTCCCTAAATATTCAATTTTAAAGGTTTGCCACGCCTACTTTTTGCTATATCGAATTTTTTTTAAACCATCTAAACCTGATAAGCTTTCGAACAAAAAAAGGAATGGTTAAAATCGGTTCAGTAGTTTAAGAGTTATAGGTATCACTTGAAGGGGGAGTGTTGCCACGCCCATTTTTGGTGAGTTTGTCGATATCGACTCTACGAACTTAACCACGTCTACGATCAATATGTACCTAAATATTAAATTTTAACGATTTGCCACGCCCTCTTAACATTTAGGGATATGAAAAATATATGTTGTTCGATTCTCAGACCTACCTGATATGCACACAAAATTTCATGAAAATTGGTCAATCCATTTCGGAGGAGTTTAACCACTAACACCGTGACACGAGAATTTTATATATTAGATTACCGACCATATACTCGGTGTAGTATAACAGACCAGAGTCTCTGATGGGATTTGAATCCACGACCCTTACACTAGACTACCACAGCACCCAGAAAGTAAGTTAAAATCAATAATTGAAGAAGAAAATGTGCTGGAAAGTCAGTTCATATTAAGTTATATGTCGTATTATATTTGACTAATGTAATCAAAATTTTTGTTACAGGATAAAATTAAAAGCCCCATTAAACAATTTTTTCTATTTTCATTTCAGATTGAAGTAACATGGAAATTGGAATATTATAAACTAAAAACAAAAAAAATAATATCGCTCCTTTTCAGGCCCAAAACAAGGGAATAATATTTTATATTATTTTTTTTTTGTTTGCCGTCGAAGATGAGATTTTGAACTTTCTAATGTACATACTGTTTTGAAGTAAGCAAATAGGACTACTGAATTACTTAATTCACTACCAATCATATTTTACTACGGCTCCCAGAGGCAATTCTATACGGAGCAGAGATCAGCAATGAATCGTTTTTTCGCTACTAATAAGCACTCATGAAATTTTGAATATAAGTGGGTAAACAATATTGAAATTTAACTCCTCTGATTCATTCGATCTCATTACAACGTAGATTTATAAGTACAGGTTGTAATGAGCATGCGTACAACGTTGACATCAAACTTATACCATTAGAAATATGCTTGATTCATAAGCCTACTCGTTTTGGATTCATAACTTTAGAAAAATACTTCTAATACTTATAAATGATTCGAGTGACTGACTATAGCCTCTGGCCTAGCCTTACCTTATGTAATAAATTTAATTCCGTGAATTCTTCTTCAAATTTTTAGAAGAAAAAGGGAAAAAACAGATTGCAATTTCATAAAATAGTGCGTATTACATCACGCTTGTTGTCGATTGATTGGAATGAGTTTTTCTAAAATAACGAGAAATAACTTGTCTGCCAAGTTGTTTGTTTTTTTTTTTATTGATTTGGCCAATAAAAATTATCGTTTTTCGTTACGAACCATCAAAAAGGAATCAGTTACGAGTATATATTGTCATATTAATATTATTGTTTATTGTTCGTTCATTTCGATATTTTACAATGGCTTAAAATACCACGAAGGTGTTGAATCTGATACTGCAAGTAACGTGTGCACTAATAGCATTTTCCTGCAAAAAGGCTCAAAGAAAAAAAAATAATACGGCACGATTATGCTAATTCTTATATTTCGTTTTCATTTTATATGATTTTGTTTTTCCTTTCAATTCAATTTGTTATGAGTGGTTGAATGATTTGTCAGCAGAGAAAGTGTTTACCATACTCATGCTTTGACAAAAAAAGTCAGAAAAAGGAAAAACAAAGATAGAAAGAAACACGAAGAAGTCGGTGGCCCACCTACACTTCAAAAATGTTGGTATAAATTGCAAAGTTGTTTTGACGATGCAGACAGGCTTGTTTAACCAATTTTATAATTTGCACAAAACGATAAACAATTGAAGCAACATCAACATGGAACAACATCTCTTTAAATTTAAATAAAAGCAAAAATTATTACAGTGTGCAGTAACCACAGAAATAAATGCATTTCCAACAATGCATGTATGGATTGAGAAAATCTACAGTTGTCCCTATGATAACGGTATGAATTTTATGTACTACATATTCAGGACGTTTCGATATGGTCCAGATTTACCAATTTATTGAGCTTTAACGACCACGTCTGATTATCCAGACACAACAAGTACTCGTATTAGTCTCTCTTTCTTTTCTATATAGGATAGGATAGTGTGGCAGGGAGTGGTAGGTTTATTTAATAATTTAAAAAATTTAATCGAAGTCGCCGTAGTCTAGTAGGTAGTGTGTTGGTTTATTAGACGTATGTACTTCCTCGGTTCAAACCACAGGTCGGACATCAAAAACAAAAATACGAAAAAATATTTCTTCGGAGACTTCCGCTCAGCAGATTTCTCCCTAAAACTCTGGGGGCAAATAAAATTGCCAAGAAAAGTTTTTCAAAAAATCTATCGTTCGCAGTCGACTTTAAACTGTAGGTCTATAAAATTAACACAACATGAGTGGTGTGAGAAGCTTGACCGTAATCTTGACTGAAATAAATTCAAACAATTTGTTGCTCTGTTGTATACCAAGAATAAAAAACACTCTTTCAGTAACTCTCATGGTGTTTTCTTTTCTACCAAAAAATGTGCATTTTATTAACGCAAAATGCAATTTTGCGTTTGTTTCTTAAAAATGTTTCGCCCTCTAAAAGGGTGGTATGTTTTATTCTAAATAATTCTCACTTGCCAATGGTGGAGGGCATTGCATTTTATGCCCTGTATAAATCGAGAGTGCTGATAATGCCCTGTAAAGCAGATGACTTTTGTTTATTTATAGGGCTACCAGATGAAATTTAAAAAAAGTCGCCTGGTATTGTTATCCAATTTGAAGTTAATTTTTTCATTGTTTTGTGGAGTAATCTTAAGGAAATATTACATTATTAAAGCTACATGGTCAGCAATATAAAAAATTGCATTCAGTGTTAGAACAGTGTTAAAATATATTTTTTTTTTGTTATAAAAAAAAACGTGCAAAAAATGAAGTCGAAAAATTAGCGATCTGGCAACACCTTTGAACAAATTGGCATTTCCTCATTCATTTTCTTAATAAGTGGTAAACACAGGGCATACCCTTTTTTAATATTTGTGTTATGTTCTTCTCAAATAAAAAATGACATTACAACAGGGTTGGTCAAAAATTTTTTAATGCACCTTGCAAGAGGGTTACATTTTCTTTGTAGAAAAGAAAACACCATCAGTATTTCATTTCAAGCTTTCTTATAAAACTAAGTGTAGCACGTATTTAAAGGTGTAGTTGTATAAGATTCGCCTACATGCGTCATAAGTCTTTGAATATGAGATGTAACGACTTGCATTTGCTGTTGTAAGTGCCGTTGCATACAACATATTGCATAATTGAATGGTTACCCTCTCTTAGTTGTTATTATTGTTGTGTTTTATTAAACACCTTATCAAACATAAATGTGAATTGAAACTGAAAATTCATATTTAAAGATAAATTCATTAAAATTAAGTTTAAAAAAATTTAATTTCTTCATGCCTTTTCTTTAATCCAAGGCGTAGTTTCTGACATTGACAAAAATTTTATCTGTCATGTGGCTTAAAAAAGGACAGTAAATGTAGTACTTTATGTGGTCGGCGTAGTCTAATGGGTAGAATGTTGGCTCACCGGAAGGTAGTAGTTCGTAGTTTAAATTTTAAATGTAAAATCTTGAAAAAAACTATTGCTACCTCACTCAGCACTGGCATGAAACAGTCCATAACGTTGTGTTGGAAATATTTTGTTTCGCTACATTTCCAATCGATTAAAGTAAAATAATTATTAAATTGGTTGTTGAATAATTTTCTATATAACAAACAATTTTTTTGATCTTTAGTTTGTACCCTCTTCCATACGGTGTATTCAACTAAAACGCAAGAATACTGCTGCAAACTAGTTGAGGACAGCACATGCAGAGAACTCCAGCTGCTATTAACGCAAAATAAAAATCTAAAAAATGTTAAGAAAATAAATTAAAGTTATTTAATTATTTTTCCTTCTTTAATTTCTGAAATGTTGTTGTGTTTTTTATTTTGAATCATCACATCATTATCACTACATCACATACATATACTACGACCTATAAGTCTTAAAACTATTGCCATCGTTTACACAGTTTTGTCTTCTATTGTATGCATGTCCATACGTCTTTAGCTAAAGTGTGTACATTTTTTGTGAAGCATAATTGCAGTCATAATTAAGCTGGTATTAGTTTTGGGAGGAGTTCGATTGTGCAGACATAAATAATTGATTATTAATAACGATATTGTGTTCATAACTACTTTTCATTACAAATACTAGAAGGATGTTTCAAAGTATCATAAATTCTATAGTTTTTTATAGTTTATAGCCTTGTTTCTTATGGGGTTTAATCTTAAATATACTCACAGAAGAAAAGACTCTGCTGAATAAAATTAGTACCTAATAGTGTTGGCTTAGTATTCGATGAATGATATTGTAGTGGAAATAGTCGTTAAGCTATAGTTAATGAAATCAAGAGAAACTGTCTTATAATTTAATTTTATTTTTAATACAAACGAAATTAAATGAAATAAAATGGAAGACTGAAACTGCTGTAAATAAATCACCAAACGAATCATATTGAAATGAGCTACTGGCGCCTGTTTTGAACCTAAAGATCGTGTCACAAGATTTTATCACAAGTTATTAAAAAAATTAATATCGAACTACAACAACCACAAAAAAAAAAACAATTTAAACTATACCACAGAATGTATCAACAACAATCATAAGAATGATAACAATAACATGAAACAAAATGTTAATTGGTATGTGTAGCTCATGCTTATTACGGATATAATCTCGATTAATTTTTTTACTTTTTACAGCAATCGCTTAATCTCTAATTGGATTAAAAGAACAAGTGCTGATTATTTAATTTGTTTGCTCTCGGTTCCACAGTAGCCATAACGTGGTTATCATAAGATACCAATTGTTTAGAAAAGTAATCTTTCCAAACCTTAATCTATTACCACATTTCTTTTGTGCGTACCCAGAAAATTACAACCCTTTAGTCAGGATTGCAACCTAGTTTCTCACACCACTTATATTGTGTGTGTTAATCTTTTATACATGAGTGACGGGACCTACAGTTTATAGTCAACTCCGAATGACAGATTTTTGAGAAACTTTTTATTTATTCTCAGAGTTTTTGCCAAATATCTGCTGAGAGGAAGTCGAAGAAGAAATATTTTTCATATTTCGTTTAGTTGGTCTGAATTGCGGTTTGAACTGTTGCCTTACGTCTAATAAGCCAGCACACTACTTACTAGACTGCGACGACTACCAGTAGGGAATTAGAAAGAGCAAAACTGCTTTCACCAACACTCTTCTCAGAAAGTGGTGAGGAAAGTTGTGTGCAGTACGAAAGTAGGCAAAGAAACCGACAGTTACATAATTGGTCATTACAACCCTTCAGTCAGGATTACGACCTAGCTTCTCACACCACTTATGTTGTGTGCGTTAATTATATACATGGGTGGCGGGACCTAAAGTTTAAAGTCGACTACGAAGGACAGTTTTTTGACAAGTTTTTCATGGCAATTTTATTTACTCTCAGAGTTTTTGCCAGACATCTGCTAAGAGGAAGTCGCCGAAGAAATATTTTCATATTTTCGTTTTGATGTCTGACCTGGGATTCGAACTCGGGCCTTCAGTCTAATAAGCCAACACACTACCTACTAGACTACGGCGACTTCGAAACCGACAGTTAGTGACTTCTATCTACAACAATGTCACGATTAACTGGGCAATTCAATATATTTGTACTATCTAACCGATGTACTTAATTCTTCAAATTTTGCTAAGAAAGTAAGTATAGTAAGTATTATCATATCTAATAAATATATAACGCAACAGTCAGATCCTTGTATGTATACCAGCAGTCTGAAGAAGTGATATTTGTGAACCCACTTAACGTCTATTAGATCCATTAGTCTCGTTCTGAAACAGCGGTAGACATTTTGCTTTAATCCAAGCAAGGTTGAGTTGGACTTCTGCATCAGTCTTCCGAGTTATTGTTAATGAACTTTAATTATTTATTCGTTCAATATGATAAACATACTTATTAAAATGAAAGTTTATATTAATAAATTTCTCAGACATACTACCCATAAGATCAGACTAAATAGTCTACGGTAACATCTTCATTTTTATAGAAATACCATACATTGGCTGAAATCTTTTTGTTTGCTTTTGTTGTATGCTTTTCATGACAACGTAATAAAATTCTTCCTAATAAGAATAAAAATAAGAAAAATGCCAAGAAGATTCTTAAAGTCATAAAACGATTAAAACCAGTAAACAATGGCAATAAACATGAATTTAATTTATGACGTACAACTGAAATTCAAAACTGTTGAGATCGTGAATTGCAATGTGAATTTGTTCTGTAAAGGTGAATAAAATGTTTCCCAGGGTGTTTATTTGCAAACAAAATCACGATCTTTAGCATAGAATTATGAGTTACTACTACATCTGTCATTCGCCATACTTTTTAATAAGACCACCCTCAAAGAGATCTGTGATAAATCAATTCATTTGAAAATTGTTTTTAATGACAAAAAAAGGTTAACGATTTACTTAGTCTGACTCATTGTTACTGTAAAATAAAGAATCAATATTTCTGTTTTAATGTTGTCGCATACCGGCAATAAAATGAGAATTTAACGTCTTAAACTAAGAAATATTTTAAAGTTTATTACCACTATTATGGTTGGATATAATAAAACAAAAAAAAAAAAATCTGTGAAATAATAAAAAAATAAGAGGAGGCTTGGTTTTTGTAAAAATGTTAGCATTCAAGTGGTACATATTCTGACAAACGATTCTTAAGATGGTAATGAAAATTCGATATTGTGGAAAATTAAAATTAAAGGCACGATATTCACAATTGAAATCAATTTTACTCACATTAAACAAGCTGTTAAAATATGATGTGTGATATAAAGTTAAAGGTTAATTCACATGTAGTTTTTCATAATAAAACAACACTTTAATAAAAGCAATGTTAACAAATTTTAATTCTGCAAATCTCAATTTACAATATCTGTTACAGTGGAGCTCACATAGGACAAATATTTTAAAATTTTTTTTAAATTAAACATTTTTAATCGACATCCATATCACATAGGCACGAAGTAGCCTACGTGAATACATAATTGGTCATTACAACCCTTCAGTCAGGATTATGACCTAGCCTCTCACACCACTAATGTTGCGTGTGTTAAATTTATAAAGGGTGATTTTTTAGCTATTATCTTTTTGGCAATACTAGTTTAAACAGCTCACGCACGTTTCGTGTTTTGTTTCATTGTCAAACATCTTCAGTTTGGTCTATAATTTAACCATGAATCGTCTTACAAACGAACAACGCTTGCAAATCATTGAATTTGGCATCATTGGACCGTACTTCTTCAAAGATGCTGCGAATCGTAACGTAACTGTGAATGGTGAGCGCTACCGTGAGATGATATCCAACTTTTTTTTGCTTAAAATGCAAGAGCTTGACTTACATGACATGTGGTTTCAACAAGACGGTGCCACATGCCACACAGCACGCGTAACAATGGACTTATTGAGAGGCGAGTTCGGTGAACATTTTATTTCACGTTCGGGACCGGTCAATTGGCCGCCTAGATCGTGCGATTTAACGCCTTTAGACTATTTTTTGTGGGGCTATGTTAAAGCTCATGTCTATACAGACAAGCCCGCTTCAATTGACGCATTGGAAGACAACATTGAAGCATTTATTCGTGAGATACCGGCCGAAATGTTGGAAAGAGTATTACAAAATTGGACTAAGCGGATGGACCATTTGAGGCGCAGTCGCGGTCAACTTTTGCATGAAATTATCTTCAAACATTACATTATATGGACCGTACTATCGATTCAAATAAAGATTTAATGCATTTTTTTAAATTTTATGTGTTTTTTTTTGAAAAATTTTCCTGTAGGTTTTAAAAAATCACCCCTTACATGAATGGCGGGTCCAGCAATTTAATTTCGACTCCGAACGACAATTTTTTGAGAAACTCTTCATGGCAGTATTATTTGCTCTCACAGCTTTTGCCAGAAATCTGCTGAGAGGAAGTCGCCGAAGAAATATTTTCATATTTTCGTTTTGATGTCAGACCTGTGGTTTGAATCGTGGCTTTACGTGGCTTTACGTCTAATAAGCCAACATACTACCTATTAAACTACGGTGACCTTATATTCTAGAAAAGAAAAATGGTCAAGAAAAGTAAATAATAACGAGACATCAACGAAAGTATTAGAATATAGAGGTAAGCAAGGGGCAAATCACAATAACAAAACTACATAGAAAGATCACGGAAAATCGAAAGGAAAACAATAACAACAATGTATCAACAGTAACTTTTCGAAGTTACCAGATCCATATAAATAAAGTAGAAATAGTGTGAAAGATAATCGGTGGCCACATACCACATTAAAAACCTATTTTCTGGTGATACTTTACGAGAATTATGTTGTTACAGAGAAAGTTGCTGGTCATAGGTACGGTAATGTAGGATATTGAAATCAATTAAAAATATTTGCAGGTAGAACAATGAAGCCAACTGTGAATAAGATGACTATCTTAATTCCAATGAACTAAAACTTTGACCAATAGTAGCGTCCCATAAGAATATCGAAAGTATTTTAACACTTTCTCAATGAATAAGATAGTAATCAAATATTACGAGATCCCATATTATATTGAACATCTCTTCTTACTTTATTGTGCTAACAATATTGCAGCTTAGCCCGCATGCACATGCCTTTAAAGATATTGTTTTTCTTACAATTTCCTATCATTTCTTCATTTCGCTAACCTTCCTCAATAAACATCCTTTGAAGCGTACAAAAATTAAAAAACGGCGATAAAAATGGAAGTTAAAGGTGAATACGGAGGGTCCAAGAGTGTGTGAATATTTTTTTTATATTTTTTTTTGTAAATTAAGACCTGGTACTTCCAAATAATAGCATTGAAATACATTTTCATTCACAGCCTTACTTACCATGCACAATTGCGTATACTTTATGGAATGAGATAAAGAGATGATATTCAAGGAGCAAGCAGAAAGAAAACCCGCTTAATATACGTTAAACCGTAATTTAATGGCTATAAATTTTAACTTTTAAGCCTTTATTAACGATAATTTGTGTTTTTGCGTGTTTATGCCTCTGTTCACAACAAATTTATTAATCGCATGCGTTACAATGCAGCAGGTGAATAGTGAAATTTCGAACACTTGATTTCCCATAATATTTTCGTATAATAACATGCATTAAAGTGTAAATTATTTAACAATACATAATTATGTATGCGGTATTAATGCATAATGAAACAAACCTAATAATCGATTGAAATTCATAATTAATCTGTCATTTAATTTCGGAAAATTATTTGAAAATTTGTCCGCCTGTCCATAACTAATACTGCCTTCGAAATGACATAAAATTGGGCCAACTAGATATGTCTATGTATGTATGTATATGTAGGTGCTACTTTATGGCCTTGACTACTGCATTCAACAATTAAGAGACCAGTGAACTTAACAATGTTTCCTTCCCTTCCATTCCACCAAATGTAACAACGAAAGCAACATTTAAAAACTATTTTAAAAAAAATTTGTTGATATGTTGGCCTTTTTTGTTGTCTTTAGCTGAGTGGATAAAGTTTAATTAACATTTATTTTGTTGTTATTGTCTCTCTATTTGTATAATTGTATGTTTATTTGTTTTTTCATAAATATTTCTAATCAAAATATTATTTTTTTGTTATTAGTGTGTTTATTTTACAAGAGATATTTGCACGATTAATTTTATTTTCTTTAAATATTTTTGTTTGTTGTCAAAAATTGATGGTGTATGGGTAGATAAAATCGTGTTAAAGTTTGGAAATTAATACTACGCTTGGATTTGGACTACACAGCCCTGCAAATTTGGACTTTTTTTGTGCAAATAAGATGGCTGCAGGTCTTTCTGAAGGCATTTTGAGCGCTGAACCCAGATTCGTTCAAAACCCGAAAACCCCTGAGTAACAATTTTCAAGTAAATCTGATTAATTTTTATAAACCACGACCGCCATATTGGATCCGCCATTTTGAATTTTTTAAATCTGAATGAAGATCTGTAATCAGCGACCCCAAAAACCCCTGAGTAACAATTTTCAAGTAAATCTGATTAATTTTTAAGGACCTCCATATTGTGTTTCTTTTTCTCTTGCACCCCTTGACATAAACCCTTAATTCCTTCGGAAACACCTGGAGCCATCTTATTTGCAAAACCCATGCAGGGCTGTGCTATTAGTGGTATTGATAGATTAAACTACAAGTTTAGGTCTTTTTATCTAAAAAAGATAGGAATTTCTTGCGTTGCAGGAAGACAACTAAATGGTAACGTAATCGATGTTGCGCTCTGCGCACTAGACGGCCTCCTCTCTTCGTCGCACACTGGGATGATATTAATGGTCACCACTATTAACCGAATTTTACAACTCGTTAAACTGTCTTGCGTTAGCCATTTGTCCAAAATAGGGGGAATATAACCCCTTCGACACTGTATACATACATAGTTGGTCATTGCAATCCTTCAGTCAGGATTACGACTTAAGCTGGAGGTCCACACCACGCGTTCTAAGCGTTTTCGCATTCAAAAAAGTAGAATTAATGTATTTTTTTTTTTTTTTTTTTTTTTTTTTTTTAAATGAAACCAGCACTCAGGGGATGGCCCCTACTCATGCAGTGCATTGTGCAGGTTTTTTAGGAAAGGTGGAAAGGGGGAAGATGCGAACGGCAAGGAAACGAGTTGCTGCTAGGTGACTATAAAATGGCCAGTGCTATACCTTCACCATTAGACAGTCTACAGGCAATCGTCCCCAAGAAGCCCGCAGTTTCTCACACCACTAATGTTGTGTGTGTTAATTTTATACATAAGTGGCGGGACCTACAGTTTAAAGTCGACTCCGAACGACAGATTTTTTTTTTTGAGAAACTGAGAAGAAATCGCCGAAAAAATACTTTTTGTATTTTTTTTTATTTTTTGATGTCTGGCCTGGGACTCGAACACCCTGGCTTTTACGTCTAATAAGCCAGCACACTACCTACTAGACCACGGCGACTTCAGTTACATGCACAAAAGCGTAGGATGCCATGCCGCATAGAACGCGAAAAGTAGATCTACTTTCTACTTTTTTAAGCATCACAAGCTGCGCGCGTACAAAACAGCTGATTTTGACAAGTTGTTATGTTTTAATTTGTTTAAACATTGGCGCGTAAAAATCGTTGCATGTAACTTGATGCGTAGAATGCGAAGAAGGTATGAAATGCTCGCAACGCTTTGACGCGAAATCGCGTGGTGTGGACCTCCAGCTTTAGCTTCTTACACCACTTATGTTGTGTGTGTTTATTTTATACATGAGTGGTGGGACCTACAGCTTAAGACTCCGAACGACATATTTTTTGAGAAACTTTCAATGGCAGTTTCTGCCAGAAATTTTGCAGCAGCTTACTTACTATTCATATTGTATTTATGCGCGTAACTCTAGAAGACTTATTCTTTAACTTGTAGTGGCTTTCAGGCGTTTAGCTACTACTAGAATTTATGCCAGTTGAACATACACTTGTAATCCATAATAAAAAAAACTTCCATAAAAAAGTTGAAGGTCATTAACAAAATAAAATCGATTTTTTAATTGCTTAATTTATTTCTGTAAATTTATTTCTTTTGTTTTCAATTATTATTGTAGAAAAATAAAGTGGGATGTGATTTATGAGTGTTGATTTCTTTAATAACTGCAAAGAAATATAATGATGCAGACATACGAGTACATACTTAGAAATAATACAAAAGTATTGCTGTTCGTACTCTTAATCCACTGAACAGTATTTGAGTAAAAAACCTACACATTATTTATTATTTTGGTTACAAAGTAAATTTATTTTGAATCTGTATTACACTTACGTGGAGCAAATAATTTTTATTATCAATTCTAGTTATACTTAGAGGTTGGCCGTTTTGTCGTAAAACTAATTCAACTGAAAAGACAATGCTGCTTATTATGATTGTATTTAGTGAGTACTGAAAAGTCTTTTCTTTGTTGTTTGTCTAAGGAATAGTATTCCCCACTGTAAGTGTTCTTGTATTGAACTGAGACAATCTCCTATCATCACCCCGTTTGTGAAATCGGTTTAAAAACAACAAAAAATTGCACAATGTGATGTGATTTACGTCTTAATCATGATGTAAATGTTTTCATGTTGTGCCCTTTAATTACAGTTGACTGATTGACACTACTCCGCTCCTGTTCAGTAAAGATTTCTATGACGTATTCTGACAATGTTTGTTAACATATTTAAATGTAAAATATTGTGATTGGGCCATTCAAATAAAATGCAAATTTGTTGATTTGCTGATTTATTTAAGAACATTAAATAACAATATTGAGAGCATAAATTTGCATAAACAAGAAAATGCATTCGAATGTACAATTTATGGTGAGTCTGAAATATGGACTTGAACTATATGCATATAAAAAAGGGGAATGTTAACATATCATTATTCTAGGCAAAAAAGTTAATTGGGTGACAGCATATTTTGAAATTTTTTTTGGTTTGATTGATATTTGTTTAATAAAACTTCATTTTTACTTTTTTTTGTCATGCTTCAGTTTTAAAATGCTTTCATAAGCGATACCGTTTTATTCTTCTTGCTATATACTGCAAATAAGCTTAGTTTTAAAATGCTTAATTTCTTCTTTAACACCATCTTTAACACCAAGTCTAATTATGAATAGTTTACTTCATTACATGAAAGAGTTTAATGCATAATTCAAACGATTGCCATTAAATCTAAATTTACTTCAATAAGGCTGTATAAGTAATTTAGTCTGTTAATACTATTACTTTTTTACCTTTTAAAAACGTTTAAAATATTACCTCGTAGATTGCAAATAAAATAAAAATAAGTTTGTGTTTAGTTTTAATTAAAATTCTTTATTATTCGCACAATTCTGTGAGCCACTGTTCACAACTTGATGTAACAACAACAATTGCTTTGTTTGTTATTCCTCCGTTTACACCCTTTGCATAATACAATAACAATCACTAGAAAATTGTTCGACAGACTTTTGTAACGGAGATCCTCAAACCACGATTACTCTCTTCAAACGCACCGCGTCTTCACACAAGACTGACTGAACTTTTACTAACTCAGTTGCCTGCATTGTTGCCAATTTGACGTTTTTCCCGTCAAATCTGACGTTTTTGCAATGCCAATTACGGGAAAAAATGCTTTTTAGCGGTTAGCGTGAAATCTGGAGTTTTTTACAGCGCTTTAGCGTTTTTTTTTAGCGTTTTTCACTTTTAACGCAAACATTTAAATTTATATACATTTTTTTTATTAAAAAAGTCTCAAAAACCCCATTCTAAATTAAAAAAAATATAAAAATCTTTCCAATGATTAAAGGAAAATGGAAAAATTAAATCAATTACATAATTACTTTAAAAAGTTGTAAAATGCAATTTATTGAATTTTATGGTTTTTTATTTTTATTCAATTAAATTTTTGAATATTGATTTAATACATTTTTGAAATGTAATTTTTTGTAAACGAATTCAATTTTAGTTACAGATACGGTTTCAAGGTTAGAGGACGTGTACTTGTCAGTTAAGACAAGTACAGTACCCGGAGGTCGAAATTGACCAATTGTACGGTTTCAAACTTGATAACAAATGTTATTTTTATTATGAATTTCCAAAATCTGTTATAAGAGAAGTAGGTAGAATGACCACTAGAATCCACCACAACAAAATGCAGAAGACTGGCACTATATTTTTGAAAATACCTAATTTTGTTTGCAAAAAATTAAACATTATTGAAAAAACAATTCAATAAAAAATATGTGTAATTATTTACATTTTATTTTATTTAACGTTAATTTAAAATTTTCAAACTATTTATTTGATGGGTTTCTGACGGTTTTGTAAAAATTTAATTTAGCGATTTCTGGCGATTTTTAAAGCCCAATCTGACGGGAAATTTTGAAAAAAATTTGGCAACACTGGTTGCCTGCTTTGTCTTGTCTTTTATATGGCAACGCAAACAGTCGGATGAATGTTCTTAAATGCGAAGGTTAGTGGTTTCGCCTTCTCGAGATCTTTATAAATGTAAACATCGTTGTTACATTATTGTTGTTTAGGTATTTCGTTTACATTTATTCTTGTAGTGTTTGTTGTTGTATTTTTGTTTACTTGCTTATCATTTTTTATGCTGGTGTTTCTTGTTATATTACGCAGTACGATAATTTTTAAACATGTTCATTGTTTTTGTAGCTTTTGTTTATAATTTTATTGTTAAACGATGTAAAAGCAAAACGCCAGTATCTAGATTTTTCCATTTTCGTAATAATTGCTTTTCTTCATATTACAATTTGAAAATATTTTAATCCTGATAACAGTTAATACTGAAAACATCTGTAGCGTATCTATTTCGATAAAAAGTCTAAAAGTTAGGCTTTCGACGAAAATTACCAAATTATGGCATCAACACCCGCAAGTGTAAAAGTGAAAACAGCCACACAGTAATGACAGCAACTACACAACAAGCGAAACTGATGAAAAAAAAATGAAGCAATTTTTTGTTTTTTTGCAAATGCTTAGGCTACAAATATATTAAAAGTAGCGCAGGCATAAATAATATCTGATACGGTAAAGTCTCAAGATAGTAAAACCTACTCCCATAACCACAACAATGACTACTGCATGCATTTAAAATCTTGCTCCTCTTTAGACGGTTGAAAAATAGATTGAAAGTCAACAACAAATATGTTTCCAATATTGGCAAGAGTAGCCAACGACTTAAAACAAAAAAAATCAAAATTGTTTTACGTTTTGTTTAATATAACAGGCAAAAAACGAAAAAAAAAAACAAAAAAAAAGAGAATTATTTTCGAAAACTAAAAATTGATGTAATATAATGGATAAATCATGCAAGACAAACTTTGGTAAATTTTTCAACTCCTTTTTCTATCCACTTCTATTGTTATTGTTGTTGTTGTCAAGAAAAAACTAAAAATTTCACCCCTTCGGTAATATCGAATCAAAATTTAACGAAATTTGATTTCTTTTTTGGCGCATAAAATGTAATAAAATTGTTCATAAACACATACAACATAAACATTATGGCATACATACGTGCATAGGTAACAATATATTCATGTTTATGGTGTATGTTATGTATTGAGAGAAAAAATTAAATTTATTTTAAAATTTTTGATTTAAATTTACATTTTAACAAATGCAATACATTTCATTAAATTCATGTTACTTTGATACTCTTTTCTATACACTCTTAGCCATTAAATTGACGAAAATATAACGAATCTGATGAACGAATGTGAAAAGTTGTCATTTATTGTTAAACAATAATGTTGTAGGAATTATTCCAAGTTTAATAAATACAAATACATACATACATACTATGCCTTCAAAAAAAGTACGGTAAGTAATTGCAATTGGGCTATGTAGATTTTAAGTGTCAAACACTGGTCTCCTGTTAATCTTTATTAATATTCGAAATATCGCTCAACAAGGGAAAATACCAACAAATGAAATTAAAAATTCAGAATAAATTAAAAAATTAACATACAAGCCAAAGTCCCTAAATAATGTATCATACACATACATTCTAACGTAATTTGTAAGGATTAATGTTTAATTAAATGAATGAATCATTTAATACAGTGAGCGTCAAAAGAAATTGTGCATAAAAAATATTCATAAATTAATTACTGTTATTTTTATTTAAAATTTATTTCATTGCCAGGTTTTAAAATTGAAAAAAAAAAATAAAAAAAATTTCGAAATTTTTTTGGACACACTCCTTAAATTAAGTGGTAAAAGTTAAGTTTGGTGATTTTTAGTATTTTATCCATAGTGTACAGTTTCTTTTAAGGCTCACTGTATATTTTTTGGCATGAATACTTTTCTTCATTAATATTTTTTGTGCAACTTATGTATAAAATTAACACACACAACATAAGTGATTTGAGAAACTGCGGGCTTCTAGGAGACGATTGCCTGTTGACTGTCTAATGGTGAAGGTATAGCACTGGCCATTTTATAGTCACCTAGCAAGCATCAACTCGTTTCCTTGCCGTTCGCATCTTCCCCCTTTCCACCTTTCCTAAAAAACCTGCACAATGCACTGCATGAGTAGGGGCCATCCCCTGAGTGCTGGTTTCATAAATAAAAAAAAAAAAAAACTACAACACTTTACTAACTTTTAATTATTTGGAATCATCGATAGTAATATTGACTTTATTATTACTTTACATACAGTTTAATGAATTTACATCCTATCATATTTTAATTCATAATACCTGTGTAGCTGTCATGTTCTCCGACAGATGTTATGGTACTTTTTTTCCTGATTTTTAACAATTTTAATATTTATGTTATGCAGCAATCTCACAAAATTTACGGCTTTTAAAAGCCAAAAATATGTTCAACTGGTTATTGTAATCAACATAATTTCCAAAATCAATTTATTAAACGTTTTTAAAAAATTTGCAAAAAAACAAAATGAAGTGCGTAATAAATTAAAGCATCTGCCTGAAACATTGAAAAATGTCGAATAATATATTGAGAAAATTGATAAAAATGAAAACGTCAAACACTGACAGTTGCTAAAGTAATTCAACGAAATACTATGTATATAAGATTAGGATTTTTTTTTGGACCTTCATCATCATCTCTTATAGAATACGAACGAATAAACTCCTTTTCCCCAATTATTGCAACTTTTTATTAAAAAAAAAACTTTTTATATTCTCCCAGCGGCGATTAGGTCATTTAATTTGATTCTTCTTGTACTTCGTATAATGTTCTGACAAATGTTTATTTAATTATAGATATTCAGTTAGAATTTCAACAAGAAAAAATCTAAATTAAAAATATATTCTGTGCATCCAGTTTCCTTTAATTTGCGGTGCAAACATTTCATGATTCGCCTCAAGTGTTATTCTAACAAATTTTTTGCCTTATTTTCTAGGTCACTATTAAGAAACGTGAGAATTTGAACATACAAACCATATACCATAATCAGGAAAAGAAATTCATTCTTGGAGCTATAAAAATCAATTTAATATCCCATACTAAAATTCTTACACCAAAATTTCTCTTAAAGAACTAAAACTTCTCTTAGGTGTCAGTCAATTTGCCATATTGACTAAGAAAAACATTCTATGGGTTTGATTTATTTTTTTTTTTTTTTGTTTATTTGTACAGTAAGAAGAATATGGTAAAAACAAAAGGGTGTCACAGTGTGACAACAAATAAAGGAAACGAAAATCACAAAATGTTTTGTTTTAAATGAATTTAATTATTATAACTTGCCGTTAAAGTTTGGTTTAGCTAAAGTGAACTTTAAATTCATCTTTAACTACTTTTCGTCAGTACAACCTAATGATAAAATAAAGTTAACTTTTTCAAAAATATGGCAATGCCGGAGTAATGTTGATAACATTGTTCAATTAAATAAGTTCTTTTTAAACATAGTGTCAACGACGAGCTTCTTTTTTTCTGTTGTGTTTACTCATTTTATTCATATTTGAATTTACCATTATCGCAAATAGTATATAATATGGCAAGTTCAAACATAAAGTTAACTTTAAAAGTTAAAGGTAGGATGATCTTCCCTTTAGCTTAACGCTTACTTCTATATTATTGTCCACTTATAATAATGAAAAACAATTTATGTGCCCGTTAAAATTCTCCCTCTAGTTAACGGCAAGTTGTAATAATGGCCCTAAGTGATGTTTGAATTGCTAGAAGGTTACAAAACGAAATGAAATAAAATTTTCAGATTCGCTTGCCATTGTATAAAATTTAAAGAAAGTAAGGAATTAGCCAACATAAATGATTTTATAAAAATATAATACAGACCCAGATGACCTGTATTACATATATGTATAGCCGTATGTATAGCCGTACTAGGGAAATATAGTTCTTAGCATCTGGTTATTCTATACGCAACGTATCAATAATTGACAATTAATTGTTAAAAATTAAAGACAAATAAATATTATTATCGCCCTCTTCTAGATCATATTCTTCTCGTTGTGTTTAATATTCGTCACACTGTCCTCTAATTTTTTTGGTTGTTTTTAGCTGAATGCCTAAAGGTTATTGATTAAGAACATGACTTTGATTTTAAAATACTTCGCTGACAGTTCTTTCGAAAAGCATGAAAATCAATTTAACGTTGAAACCAAACCAGCGGCACCATAAAACAACATTATTTAGTTTCAACTTGATGTACATACACATATAAATATGAAAATGGATTATTCTAATATCATTTAAAAATTTATTCATAATCCAAACAAAATAATAGAATAATAAAAGGGGATCTTAATGCGATATTGACATATGCATTCTGTTAAAGAAATGTTGTAAAATATTATTTTCTATTTTTCTTTTTCTTTTTATTATTGTTATTGAAAATTAAAAGGCTTTCGCTTGCGCTTCATACTAATAATTCAAGTTTTATTTATTTGACTACTAACACATGAAATATTGTTACGAATTCATAGACTATACAAAAATTAAAGTATAAAAATAAATATATTTCCCTTTCAATACTAAGTAAGATAAACAGAAACTTCAATTTCTTTTTAGTTTCTTTGCCACACAACTCCGCATCCAATGACTGATTAAATATTTCATTCAAGCAGTTACAAAACCTGACATGTTATGATTTCAGAATAATTTAATATTTAATCAATAATGACAGATTAACATGGAAATATTTCCTCTCTTAGATGTTCTACTTACTGTACCAGCTGCTATTGAGATATTCGTGTATGGTAAGTACAGTGTACACATTAAACTTCATGTTCGATTAACAAACGGAAGTCATAATGATTTTGAAGAATTTTTATGCGTTAATCTACATGAATCTGAGTTCTTTAAACATCAATCACATTCAAAATGAATTATAAATAATCGTTATGACATGACATGGTTACCAGACTAAAAACCAAGGCAAATAAGTATAATAGGCGGTAATAGTAGGTCAATCAGTAAAAGACGATATCATGGTGCGCTATCAGGTTAAATATTTACTTAAATCGAACGAAAACTAAGCAACGAGGAATTGTTATGTGATTGAATTGATGAGCTATTACCAAGTACACCATCTTACTTGAAGCCCAACTTAACATAAACAAAATATGAATCATACGATTCCTTAACATTCTTTATTACCTGTGTTGTTCTGAGTTTTATGTGTATGAATATCGCACATGTAGAAAATATCTGTGAAATATTGCGAAACAAGTTATTTAAGCATAAATGTTGATTGACACAATCCGCGTTATTATATGTGAAATGCAGTGTGATATTAAACTTTTGCTCGATTGTTGCATTTAAGCATTCCAACTAACAATTTTTATTTACAAATTAAATACTCTTATACATTTATTTGGGTTTTAATAATAAAAAAAATCGAAATATTATTATCTCCATCACTATTATTAATTTCAACACTGTGGCTGTGGACAGTAATTTCCAATTTAAGATAACAATTTACTCCCACTGTAATAAAAGCAACAATTATTTTAAAAATTTTTGTTCTTTTTTTTTTCGTAATTTTACAAAAACATTTTTGTGTTGGAAACCAGAAGTGCACCTGTATAATTTGTTTAATTGGCCTAAATTTAAAGTGTCATTAAAGTTTTATATTCATAATCAATAATATTTTACGTTCTTAACAATAAAAAATTGCTTAAAAATTTTGTGAAGTTATGTGGGACTTTTATGTGAACATATTTAATACTTGTTTTCATGGTATTATTTCTAAATTAAAAAAAAAGTTAACAATTTTGTTAGGAGAAAAAGATTGTTTAATTAAAAAAATAAGAATAATGTGTCGTAATGTGTCAAATCGGTTGTTTCCGTAATCTGAAGAAATATTAATTCGTAATTCGTAAGAATACGAAAAAAACTTCTTTTAATGTATAATTTATTATAAGCAACCAGTTATCACAATCATTATTTTTTATTATTTGTTGTTTTCCATAAAGAAATAAATTGTTTTTCAATAAAAAACCAGGTTTGCGACCGAGCTTCTCACACCACTTATGCTGTGTGTTAATTTTAAACATGATAGAAGAAAGAAGAATAGCAAGCAAGTCGAATATGTTTGCTGACTTTTTTCAGTCTACTTATAGGCAATTGGACTCGGGCCCTGATCTGAGTAGCGGCTTTTCGTATCCTTATTCAGTGGGAAGTGTCTCTATTTCTAATATATATTCATTTGATGAGGAGTCTGTTCTTGAGTCTTTGTCTGGACTGAAACTTACATACTTGCCGGGCCCTGACGGGGTACCGGCCTGTATTTTAAGAAAGTGCGCTGTTGTCTTGAGTGGTCCTTTGACCTTTATATTCAATGGGTTTCTGAGGGCTGGTCATTTTCCATCTATTTGGAAGAGTTCGTTTATAATTCCTTTGCATATGTCGGGTAATAGATCCAATATTTCCAAATTTCGGGTATTGCCAAAATCAGTGCTATTCCCAAGTTGATGCAGAAACTGGTGACGGATTATCTCTTCTTTAATACGAGATCTTTAATATCCCCTTTCCAGCATGGTTTTTTAAAAGATAGGTCGACTGTCACTAATCTTCTTGAATTTACTACACATGTTTTCAGGGGTTTTATTGCCAGAGCTCGGGCTGATGTAATTTATACTGATTTCAGTAAAGCTTTTGATAGTGTTGATCATAGAATTTTGCTTCTTAAACTTTCATTAATCGGTATTCCCGATATTATTTATCGTTGGCTAGACTCCTACCTCTCCCTTAGGACTCAGAGGGTATTGTTTAGGAATGTATTGTCTAAGACTGTATATGTTACTTCTGGTGTTCCTTGTGCTATTTCTGATTGTAATATTCTGATGTATGCTGACGACGTTAAATTATTTTATACTTTTGATGATGATGGTCAGGCTGTTCTACAGCGAAATATTGATTTGTTTGTAACTTAGTGCAGAATTAATTTAATGGATCTTAACTTGAGGAAATGTGAATGCATGGTTTTCTCTCATGGGGGCGTAATTTCGTCCACTTATGTGATTAATTCTTGCCCTTTGGAAACTGTGACTACATTTCTTGATTTGGGAGTATTATTGGATATGAAACTGTCTATTATTATCATATTAGTATAACGATTGGCAGGGCTCGGGCTGTTCTTGGTTTTGTGAAAAGATGGGCTAGGGAATTCATTAATCCTTATATAACAAGACTGCTATACACTTCACTTGTTAGACCTATTTTGGAGTATGCGTCTATTATTTGGAATGAATACTATTGTTGTCATAGTGATTCAATAGAGTCTGTGCAGAAGCAGTTTTTATTATTCTGTTTACGTGGCTTAGGATGGGGTTGTGCCAATGGGTTTCCGTCATATGAGGCTAGATTAGGTTTGATAAAACTTCCAACTTTAGAACGTAGAAGGGCTGTTTTAGGGGTTTGTTTTGTTTTTAATCTGGTTAAAGATGATATCGATTCTGAGTTTTTGCTTTGTAACCTGAATTTCAGTATTCCAGCAAGATTTTCACGGCACTATCGTCCTCTTTCTTTAGATTTTTATAGAACGATCTATGGATGTAATTTTCCTTTTCGTAGATTATGTAATGATTTTAACTTATATTATGATTTTATTGATTTTAATTGTAGCGTTTGTAATATAAAACGTAGCTTATATGCTGGCATTAATTTGTAAATTATTATATATAAATAAAAGTCATTGATCCGAAAAAAACTAACAGTTAATAATGGTACCAAGAATAGCAAGCCGCCATCGAGCCACCAGCAAGCAGCCATTAATCCGAAAAAAATAACCAATAGTTGATAGAAGAAATAAGAATAACAAGTCGCCATCGATCAGCCATTAATCCAAAAAAAAAAACAAAAACAGTTGATAGAAGTAACAAGAACAGCAATTTATAGTTGACTCCGAAAGACAGATTTTTAAGAAACTTTTCATGGCAATTTTATTTACTCTTAGAGTTTTAACCAGAAATTTGCTGAGCCACAGTTGCCAAAGAAATATTTTTTTCAGATTTCATTTTGATGTCTGACCTGGGGTTTGAATCGTGGCCAATAAGCCAATACACTACCTACTAGACTACGGCGACTTCGTAACATAAAGTACATTGGTATATAAGTGTATTAGTCTGTTGCAGTCTACAAGGGACTCAACTGCATGTGTTATTCTACTCCGCGTAAAAGGACTTAGTCGAATTGTAATGTAAACAATTTTTAATTGTTAGTGCAGGGTTTAGAGATATCTTTTTTAATATTGGAAGGTGAAAACCTCAGTTATAATGGGACTTCTACCCACTTTTTAATTCTTCTCGAACTACAGATTAGGTATTATGTTAGGGAGATATGCTCAAACTTGTTCATGAACGAATGTTTCCCGAAAGTTCCCGAAACTATTACGATGTTTATAACCATCAACTGTAGACTGTATCCCCTTGTTTTTTCACGTTTGGAAATATTGAAGAGATACAGTAGGTAATGGTGAAACATTCATTCATTTTTATGGATTTCAGCCATTGTAGTAGTGAATGAATGCTTCGGAGATATATTTGAACAAAAATTAGTACTTAGCGTTTTAATTGTTCAGGTACGATTTTAACGAAAATGCGGGAGCACTTATTATTCATTTAACAATATTTCCGAACCAAAAAAGATATGGTAGAATTCGAAAAAGATTTTAAATGGTATGATTACCACTTACGTAATATACGGAAACGTAATATCCACCTGAATCCACAATATTTTAAAAACGGCGGAACATCTCAATTTCGAGGTCGGCGAAATAAAAAAATTTTAAAAGTATAAACCGATTACTAGATTAAAAGGCTCATATCATTCTTGTCCGTCTGTGTTACCAAACCGTAAACCTTCCCAACTGCAGATTGCTTAACTAAATTTATAAACCGTTACCATACTTTTAAAAGTGAACTGCAGTGTTATTCAACATATCATGTCTTACTAAAGAAAAAATTGTTAAGAAAGTTTTTGGTTGTACTCGTAATTAACAATTTGTATTAATTACAGAGAAGACAGAGTTGAAAGTAAATCTTATTGTAAATAAAGATTGAATGTAACGTAGAAATTAATTTAAATAATTGATTAATCAAGTGTTAACAATTATTGCTTTAATTACAAAGCAATAAAGAATTGTTTATTGGACATGTTTTATTAATTTCCTTTTACTAAATTCACTCTCTGATCGTTTTCATGTCAGGGTCTGACGTTGAACTTAAAAATTCTCTCATGCGACAAGCCCACGAATTTTTTTTTTTGTGTTTCATTTCGCAAAAGCCGTTCATTTTAATTTTCTTTGCATACATATTTAGTATGAATTATTTATTATTTACCTTAATTGGAAAAGAGACAATAAAATAAATTAAAATACATATGCATGTAAGAGGGACAAAATTATACATACAAATATAAATCTGGATACAAATTTATATGTTTATCGTAATTATGAGACAGACCGCTACTGATTCATCATAATCGCCTTATCGATCTGTTTGTCAGTATTGCACACACTTATTTTTCATAAGCGCCTATTACTCATGAACAAAAAAATGTCAATACTTTACGAAAAACACAAAATTACAAAGGAAATATCCAATTAAGCAACATGTGTGTAACTGCCAAATTTGGATGAATTGTTGATTTAGAGAACAAAGGAACCATAAAATTTACAGTGTCTAATAAAACTCTTAGCACTTTAGAGTTTTTCAATCAAAATACAGTACAATTCGAATGTATTTAATCTTACATAACTGATCAGATGGCTTGTAATGTTTTGCTGCATAATATTAAATTCTTACTAAATTGAATCCGAAATAGAATTCAAAACTTTGAAAATTAATATGATTGGAGGTATATCTGAGTATGTCAACTCAAATAATTCTAAGTCTCGCAGTTGCTTAATGTCATTACTTTTATCTTTTTCGCTCTGCCACGAAGCCAATGAAAAATAAATATTATCCACCTACTATTGATACTCAGTTTTGTCCTTAACTGTATATCATTATTTTCAATAATAATATCATATGAAATATTTGCAAGTCGATTATAATACGACAAAATAGGAACTATTCTTATTGATTAATTTTGCCTTTGTTTTGAAAATTCAAAATAATAGCGCGGCCTATTGTTTTTTGTGTGCCTGAATTATTCCAAAAGAATTATTTACCACACCTGGTTCTACTGATACATAAAAACGAATATTTCAAAAGGCAAAAAAAAAAATTCAATTGAAAATATCTTCAACGTGTAAGCATTTTATTTTAATTAATGAGCAGCTCTGAATACTGAAATAGACATACAGGCACAAATATTTAAAGAACAAAACAATACCCTTTCAAAATGGAACAATACTAATCGGCGTATTTGTCACAATCAATAATCACAACAAAAAAGAAAATTCAATTGATTTGAATTCAAATTGAATGATATTTAAGGAATTATTAATGGCGCCTTCTAAAACTATTCATAGTTTTATTATTTAAACTTGAATAAGCTTAATAAGACAAGACAATAATATTAATAACACGGTGCGACAGTGAACATACACCCGAGTAACTACATAGTCCACGTTGTTCAGTTAGTTGAGTAGAACTCAAAAATAACTTTTTTATATTTCTCGAACCCTCCAAACTTGTTTAATTTGACAAAAAACCTTCATTTTTTGTCTTTACGCACAAATTTCTGAATTACTCAAACATTTCTGACCCGATTTCCAAAATTTAAATCTTTTTGGACTGGGGAGAGATGGACCTTTATAAACGTATACATATATCTATTATTCGACTTAATATGATATGAGATTTGATGAGGTAAATTTGGAAAATTCGAATTTTTATCATATTTTTTCAAGTTTGTCCATTCATAGCAGCAAACTTTAATAAAAAAACATGGGATAAGTGATAATATTTTTAAAGTCTGTTCTCTTGTGAAGAGATTGAGTCATCATTTGATAAAATTGGATAAAAATTACGGTTGTTATTATTCAAATAGTATAACAGTCGTGTTATATTTTTTATATATGTCATCTCATCAAATGAACTTTTAGTTCAAAAATTTTCAGAATTTTTGATGGATCTTGATTGTTTATCACAAAATGTGTCAATTTCACGTTTGTACGACTTTCAGAAGTCGGCTAATATTTGCATTTTTTGCTAGTATTATTATTTCTCTTTGCGCAAACATTGGCCCACTTCTGATTGTCGCTCAAACGTGAAATTGATATATTTTCCGATAAATAGTCAAGATCCATCAAAAATTCTGAAAATTTTTGAACTAAAAGTTCATTTGAAAAAATATATATATGAAAAATATAACTCGACTGTTAGACTCTTTAAATAATAACTACGGTAATTTTTGTCCGATTTGATCAAACGAAGTTTCAATCTCTTCACAAGATAATGCGCTTTCAGAATGTTATCAATTATTTCATAGTTTTTAAGTAAAGTTTACTACTATGAACGTACAAACTTGAAAAAATATGAAAAAAAATCAAATTTTCCAAGTTTGCCTCATCAAAACTCATAGCATATTAAGTGAAATAGAAGATATATGTATACCGTTTTAAAGGTCCATCTCTCCCCTTTCCAACAAGATTTAAATTTTGGAAATCGGGGCAGAAATGGTTCTGTTTATCATATTAAGTCGAATAATAGATATATGTATATGTTTATAAAGGTCCATCTCTCCCCTTTCCAACAAGATTTAAATTTTTGGAAATCGGGGCAGAAATGTTTTGAGTAATCCAGAAATTTGTGCGTAAAATAAAAAAAAACAGTTTTTGTCAAATAAAAAAAGTTTGGAGGGTTCGAGAAATATGAAAAAAATATTTTTGAGATCTACTCAACAAAACTCACAACCTACACTATGTCATTAGCCGGGTGTATTAAATTTTTTTTATTTTGTCGCATAGTGTTATTTAAAGAGATTTTATTTATAATTTTTTAATTATAAAATTAATTGTTTATCTTTGTAAAATGTATACCCAGTAAGTAATACATATAATATTTAATACAAAGAATACGTCTGGGGATGAGACTCCAAACAGAAAGACTTGATGTTTAGAAGCGATGTGAAGAAAAATACTTGGAATTGTCAATCATTAACAGCTCTACCCCCATAGCCTACTGAATTGAGAGCTAAAAACATCGCATCCAGTGAAGAGTATTGCCTTAGTATTCATTTTATTTGCATCATGACTGTCCCCTTCTTGGCAGCCACATTACTTCCCTAATGTTGATTCCAACTGAATACTTTGGAATCATTTGTTGGTGAAGGCGTAAACAATAACACATGTGTCTCCATATGAAACTGTGAAAATAATACGAAACATAAAAATACACATTTTACAAGCAGCCTTATTGTGCCTTTTATTGTATATGGCAGTTTGGAATGGTGATCCTTAATGAAATATTCCCCTTTTAAACTCGTATGGTTTACACATGTTAATTTCTTCTTTCTTTTATTTTTAATATTTCAATAATCCCGCATAGTAACGCACAAATGTTGCATTTCAATGGAAAATATTTCAAACTGTTGATCAGTATTCAAATCGTATTTCAACTGAGCTGTACTTTCAACGGATGTGAGGGCAATTCTTTCATTTAATTTGTAATTTACTCAAAATGGAATACATACACTCTGCAGCTACTCAGTTTAAAAATGTAATTCTTTTATATTTTATTTTGACAATGAATCTGTCTGCTGCTGGCAATATTGACAGAATTAATAGCAAGAAGCTGCATCATTTAACTGCGGAGACTCCTTTACAAATTAATGTTGAGAAGTCATATAACATTTTACAAATCAGTTGTAGAGAGGTAATTATGGAACTTCAAAAGCAAATCGATCAACTGGAAAAGGAAATTGCAGAACTTAGGGACATGAAATTTCAACAATCGAATGATCATAATCAAATTTTTATTTAATTTTGTAAATATTTGGACCAGATTGGCTATACAAAAAATTTGAAAAAAATTTTGTAACATTTCCATAATTTTTTTGTAATTCAAAAGTATGTTCACTGTATTTAAATAAAATATATTTTTTTATCAATAATAATGGATAATAATAATGGATAGAAAGCGCACATGTAACACGGTTTGTAGTTCTTAGTTCTTAGTTCACGACCTTATGTAGCCTTAGCCGTTGAAGTAATTGATTTCAAGACTTTATTAGGTAGCTAAGTAGATTGGGGTGGTAGTTTTGATACCAAAAGCTCACTTGAGCACTTAAAGCGGCCAGTTGTGAGGCCACGGTAAACGCAGTCCCTGTACTGACCGAGTTCCACCAAACTAGGAAGGAGGTTGGTCAGCGTAAGGGCTGATTTTATTAAAATCAAATAATTTTTCTACCAAACAAGAGACCAAGAAAGAGACTAAGTTCATGGCGTCACGGATTGAAAAAGTTTAGAAACAACTTTATTTTAGACACGGTTTTTCTATGATTGCGTATTCAAAAGGAATCAGACAAAGGACTATGAGAAAATTTACAGAATTTTAGAGGATAATGTGTGTTATAAGGGTAGTGGGTAATGGAACTTGAACGTTTATGTTCTCGTTAAGAAATATTGTTACGAAAATGGAAAAATCTAGATACTGGTGTTTGGCTTTTACATCGTTTAACATTAAAATTATAAACAAAAGATACAAAAACAAAAACAAAGAGCTTGTATACAAATTATCGCACAGCATAATATAACAACAAACACCAGCATAAAAAAATGGTAAACGAGTAAACAAAAATACAACAACAAAAACTACAAGAATAAATGTAGACAAAATACACAAACAACAACAATGAAACAACTATGTTTATATTTATAGAGATTTCGAGAAAGATCATGTTCATGGCTTCGAACATTCACCTTCAAGAACATTCATCAGACTGTTTGCGTTACCACATTAAAGGCAAAGCAACGCAGTCAACTGAGTTAGTAAAAGTTCAGTCAGTCTTGTCTGAAGACGCGGTGCTTTTGAAGAGAGTAATCGTGGTTTGAAGATCTCCGTTGCAAAGATGTGTCGAACAATTGTCTGTAATTGTTATTGTTTATGCGAAGGATGTAAACAGAGGTAGAAAAGAAAAGCAATTATTGTTGTTTACATCAATTTGTGAACAGTGGCACCCAGAATTGTACGAATAATAAAGAATTTTAATTAAAACTAAACACAAATTTATTTTTATTTTATTTGCAATCTAAGAGCACATATTATAAAGGTTTTTAAAAGGTAGAAACGTAACAGTATTATCCCAAAAGAAAACTGTTATTAATGATGCTTTTGTCCCTTAGCAATTGTCCACGAACATGTTAATTACATTGAAAACAAACAAAACAAAAAAAAAAAACGGCTGTGCCTAGAGCCATAACGAACAATAACGACAAACTAAATAAAAATGCTACAACTATATTGTTACAATCGTCATTACGATTTAAAAATGTGTGTCATTGCATAAATGCACATTAGTACGATACAATATTAGTTTTTTTCTTTTTGTTTTTGCATTTATTTTTTTGTTTTAAAAAACATTTCTTAAGTCACTGACCAGCATTGTCCCACAATCACACAATGATAAAGAAAAAGAAGCTGAAGCTAAAGGCTGTTCATCCTACTGAGGCGGAGGCTGGAACCATAAAAGAAGAAGTAGGAGCGAGCATTAATACAAATGTACATATATGGAGTATACGAGTTAAGTATGTCTGAACTTGCCAAAGCAAAAAAAAAAAGATTGCCATAATTGAAAAGAGTTCGCACGCTCTTCAATTCAAAACTTTCAATTTCAGTTTCCCAGTGAAAGTCGCAAGTTCAACGAAATAAATGAGAAAAATAAATAAATCAAGAAAAACAATGACATTAAATTGGACAACAGAAATAAAAAAATAAAAAAAAAAAATTTCATTTGGACTGCGTAACCATATAATTATAATTCATTATAAGCATAAATTGAATGAATGTGGTTGAAATTTAATTTAGGTTTCCTTAGGCTAAATTATATTAAACTAGAGCACTTTTGCAAAATAGAATTTCAAATATGATTTAATCATTGCTATGGCCTTCACTAGCTTTAATTAAACATCCTTTTCTAGTAAATCAATCAATTTATTTATTTATTCATGTTGTTACGTTTTTACCTTTTAAAAACGTTTAAAATATGAGGTAGTAGATTGCAAATAAAATAAAAATAACTTTGTGTTTAGTTTTAATTAATGTTCTTTATTATTCGCACAATACTGTGTGCCACTGTTCACAACTTTTGCTTTGTTTGTTATTCCTCTGCTAACATCCTTTGCATAAACAATAACAATTACGGAAAATTGTTCGACACATCTTTGCAACGGAGATCTTCAAACAACGATTACTCTCTTCAAACGCACCGCGTCTTCAAACAAGACTGACTGAACTTTTACTAACTCAGTTGACTGCGTTGCTTTGCCTTTAATGTGGTAACGCAAACAGTCTGATGAATGTTCTTGAAGGTGAATGTTCGTGGCTTCTCTTTCTCGAGATCTCTATAAATGTAAACATCGTTGTGTCATTATTGTTGTTTGTGTATTTTGTCTACATTTATTTTTGTAGTTTTTGTTGTTGTATTTTTGTTTACTCGTTTACCATTTTTTTATGCTGGTGTTTGTTGTTATATTATGCTGTGCGATAATTTGTATAAAAGTTCATTATTTTTGTGGCTTTTGTTTATGTTGATTTTAATGTTAAACGATGTAAAAGCCAAACATCAGTATCTAGATTTTTCCATTTTCGAAACAATATTTATTCACGAGAACTTAAACGTTCAAGTTCCATTACCCACTACCCTTATAACACACATTATCCTCTAAAATTCTGTAAATTTTCTCATAGTCCTTTGCCTGATTCCTTTTGAATACGCAATCATAGAAAAACCGTGTCTAAAATAAAGTTGTTTCTAAACTTCTTTAATCCGTGACGCCATGAACTTAGTCTCTTTCTTTGTCTCTTTTATCGTAGAAAAATTATTTGATTTTAATAAAATCAGCCCTTACGCTGACCAACCTCTTTCCTAGTTTGGTGGAACTCGGTTACCGTGGCCTCACAACTGGCCGCTTTAAGTGCTCAAGTGAGCTTTTGGTATCAAAGCTACCACCCCAATCTACTTACCTACAGACAGCGGCGAACAAGTTTTTCGGTTACGGAACTTGCACGAGAACATTTTTATTCTCGAGTGGAATATAATTCCTATGTGAAAAATATTCCACTTGTTATTCGCTATAGGGGTGATTGTGTTGACTTGACCATTCGTTCAAAGGATTTTTTCCTAATTTCTTATTATTTTTTCTTCGTTTCAGTTTTATTTAATCAAGTTTTTCCAGCTAAACAAGTAAAACATTGTCGCACCTGAATTCTGTTTTTTAAAATGTGCAAAATATTGATAACTTGTTGGCATGTTTAACTACAACCTAAACGGATATTGCCATAATTTTCTTTGAATTTTCTTTAGAATAATAAAATTGTTTGAAATCAATTATGCACACTTTTTGCCTGGCCTAATGGAAAATCTAAGAAATATGAATTTCTAAGGAAAAACCAATAAAGAAAAAACCAATAATTATTAAATTGAAATATTTGCTGGCCATTGAAATCTAAACAAAAATTGAAATCAACGGAAGTAATTGCGCCCACACAATTGCAATGAAAAAGCGGCACACTTATGAGCGAAAAAAAAGCAAACATTCACGTTCACATTCTCAGTACTGTGGTAGGCACTAAATTATGTAGACCCACGTTTCGGTCTAGCGAGTACATAGTAATTCCAAATAACTGTTTGTATATATGTATTATTGTCATTTAAGCCAACATCTGAATATATATACATACATACATATGTATGTGCATACATATGTCAACACATTTATGAATTCATAGCATTTATAGCTAGTTTGTATAGTATGGTAGACCAACATTGTAGTGCGAGCAGTACAGCAGTTAAAATTGTTTATTGACAGTTCCACAAATTATGGTTTTCAATTTTCATTGAGATTTATGGCAGTGCAGAAAGCAAAACAATGTTGAAAAACATTGAAAAATGAAAAAATGCAACAAAAAAAAAACCAAAACAAAACTGCCTGGAACACTTGTTTTTTTTTTTCATGGTGGTGGTAGTTATTTGGCCAATTTGCATATGATTGGGTTAAAGAAATAAAAGCCTGAATAAACAATCTTGAGATTATTTGTCAAAACGAATATAGACAATGCCAGTACTAAACAAACATTTTTGTTAAAAATTATCGACGACGAAATTCAAACAATAGTTTGATTTATAATTTATTTTGAGTTGTTTTTTGTTTTCGTTTTGTTGTTTTTGTTATTAATATTAGTTTCCACAAACTTGCAAACAATTAAAAAACGGTAAAACTGCCACACCTGATTGAACAACACTGAACGGTATAAGTATACAGAGATACACTCATAGTAAAATGTTCGTAATTTCTTTTTATTCAATTTTTTTTTTCAGCACTCAGGGGATGGCCCCTACTCATGCAGTGCATTGTGCAGGTTTTTTTTAGGAAAGGTGGAAAGGGGGAAGATGCGAACGGCAAGGAAACGAGTTGCTGCTAGGTGACTATAAAATGGCCAGTGCTATACCTTCACCATTAGGCAGTCTACAGGCAATCGTCCCCAAGAAGCCCACAGTTTCTCACACCACTTATGTTGTGTGTGTTAATTTTATACATAAGTGGCGGGACCTACAGTTTAAAGTCGACTCCGAACGACAGATTTTTTGAGAAACTGAGAAGAAATCGCCGAAAAAATACTTTTTATATTTTTTTTTTATTTTTTGATGTCTGGCCTGGGACTCGAACCCTGGCTTTTACGTCTAATAAGCCAGCACACTACCTACTAGACCATTGTTTATTTTATTTTATTTTATTTATTCTTTGCTTCTTATGTATGTATATCCTCTATCTATTAAGAAATCTTAGTTACGAATTTCTGTTTAAGTACAACAATATTATAAGTCGCCTTGGTCTAGTATGTAGTGTGTTATCTTATTAGATGTGAAGCAGAGATCAGGCATCAAAACGAAAATATAAAAAATATTTCGTCGGCGACTTTCTCTCACCAGATTTCTGGCAAAAACTCTGAGAGCAAATAAAAATTGCCATGAAAAGTTTCTCAAAAATCTTTTGCACGGAGTCGACTTAAACTTTAAACAACATAGGTGGTGTGAGAAGCTAGGTTGTAATCCTGACTAAAGGGTTATAATGTCCAATTACATATGTGTGTATGTACAACAATATTTTCACCAATGCAGTGTAGTTGTTCGCTTCACATTAAAAATTTAAAAAAAAGTTTAAAAAAACTTTGATTTACTTGTTAATTTCCCAACACCCTCTAGAAATTGATTAACAATCAAAAGTGACGAAAATTTTTTGGACTTCATCTTTGCTTTAGTCATTGTTGACTATCGATAATTCTAAAGCACTTGATGTCGTATAAACATTTTAAAACAGATTTCAATGCCGACAGCATAATTATTAACATCGTCATCAACGCCTGCACGTAGATACAGTGGCATTGATACCTTTGCTACTGTAAAGTAGCTAAACATCCATGTGCATAGAAAACTTATGACTTTATTTAACTGGTGCCGAAATATTGCAACTAAATTATATTGTCATATGCAGTGTTTTTTGTATTAGGAAAATTAACACATAGAAACTTTCATTTTTACTTATTTTGAAGCTCAAAAGATAAGGAACATTTTCATCAAATGACTTGTCAATCTGAAGGCCAAGAGACTGACTGGCTGATTTGCTGACAAGTTGCATCTGATGGACACGCACAAAAATAAACGTCCAGATGGATTGATGAATGTATGGTTGGTTGGATGATCAAAGAGGGCTGTAAAAAGAGAAATCTGTGCTAGTGAATTTGTAGGCGATACAAAATTATGTCGAAATGAGTATAAATAAGTAAAGTGTATAAAAATCTGCATGTAAAACAATAATCCCTGTTGATTTAAGGCCAAAGGGTGTGTTTTCATTTTCACAAGATTCCTTAGTCTTAATTAATTTAGCATATTGCCATATTGTCCGATATTTAAGCGTACAGAGTCATGGAAAATTTGATATTATGGATGCGTTTTCTGCAGAGAGTCCATATTGGACATGCATACTACCTACCACCTACCTGTACATAAGCTAAAATTAAGACAGCATTTATGACATCAAACCTCTAATTTTAAACAGCCCAGACTTATCAAATTAACAAAAAAAATATTGCGACCAGTCTATTAAACCCACTTTGTAGACATTTTGTCTGAAATCAAATCAAATCGAGCTTTTAAAATTTAATTATGATAGGAATTGTACATTATTAATAGCGCGTTTACCTCATTGCCTAGTCTTTGGTCTTCCACACCCTATTGTCGTTAGACAGCAACATAATAAGTTAATTGCAATCAAAACTTAATACAATTTGCCAATTATTTGTTAATTTAAAAATTTCGATAATTTAAAAAATAAAAAGAAACAACAACAATCAACAATTACTGAAAAACTTGTTAGAAAAAGCGAAACGAAAACAATCTAACAACAACTTCACATGCACGCCACTCATGCTGCAGTACGTATGTACATTCATTAAACCAGAAGACTTGTCTTTGAATGCCAAAAGTTGTTTTGTCTCCTTAACTCTTAACAGAATAGTGTTTATACTTAATTAATATACATTTTCCTACAAATATTATAATTGCTTTTAATGTAAACATTTAAGAAAATTTTATTTCACAACAGTATTAAAATGTTTTAAATTTTTTTGTTGGTCTTTGTTTTGCTATCAACAGAAATATATTCACGTAACATTTACTTTAGACATCACATATCTGAGTGTGGATTGTAAAATGTTAGTGTATCAGTCAATAATAGGTTTATGGCATGTAGTTATAGGGTATTTACAAATAAGAGACATCAAGACAGTCGAAACAGGATCTTGCGAATTATTGAAGCAGAATTATGATACACCGAGATCGTCGTAGTCTAGTAGGTTGTGTGTTGCCTTCTTATACGTAAGGCCACAGTTCAAACCACAGGTCAGGCATCAAAACGAAATGTGAAAATAATATTTCTTCGGCGACTTCATCTCAGCAGATTTCTGGCAAACACTCTGAGAGTAAATAAAATTGCCATAAAAATTTTCTCAAAAATCTGTTGTCCTGAGTCGACTTTAAACTGTAGGTCCCGCCACTCATGTATAAAATTAAGATATACAACATAAGTGGTGTGAGAAGCTAGGTAGTAATCCTGACTGTAGGGTTGCAATGACCAATTATGTATGTATGTACGATACACCAGAAACTCGAACAATATAAAGACTTTGATGTGCCAAATTAAGTAAACTCGTAACTTTAAAATTAATTTTGAAAATCAGGGTTCTATTAAAAATTTTTATAAAAAAAAACAATTTTATTAGTCAAACCAAGGATCATTGATAGGAAGCGCCTAAATGATAAGCAAGTTTCTTTGGATAATATTGCGAAAAGAAACTGCAAATTTCTAATTGTTCTAGGACATATTCTTTTGTACGAAACTACTTATTATGGTATACTACAATATTAATCATTACAACCCTTCAGTCAGGATTTCGACCTAGCTTCTCTCTATTATTATATTAACGGTATTGGTACGTTTAATATTCGAAGTAATATGTCCTGGCACACTTAAGTCCGCTGAAGAAACACTTATTGCATACAACTTTATAGGCTTTTAATAACTTTCCATTGTTACACGTACAACTCATCAGCACATTTTTTTGGGAAACATTGCTTCTTGTTAACGATATAACCTGTTGTACTTTAATTTGCTTCAACTTTTCATTTCATTTGATGTCATTTTTCTTTCCAACAAATTAAAAATTATGCAAATAATTTATTCATAGAAATCTGTGTGACAGACAATAATCTGAACAAAAAAAGCCACGAAAAAAAAGTTGAAATAAATGTCTCCAACATTTATCATCCGTGTTGATACCTGTCCAAATGGATGTAACACATATGTATACTTATTGTTGAAGATGGATAAGTGAAAATTTATGTTTGCTTTGATATTTTCAAAATTTTATTAAGTTTTCATATTTTCAATGTGATTATGAGTGATATCTGCTTGAAAATAACAAAACATGTTTAAGTTGTCAATATGAGCAAGAAGTAGTAACTGAATTTCAAATTATACTCTAAAAACCAGTACAAATTTGTTACTTAGCTTAACTAATAAAGATGCATCTTTTAAGTGAGCTAGGTCAAGTTCTTATGTCAAGAATTCCTTGCAGAATAATTTCAAATGTGATTACTTATTGACTTATGAACTTAATTTCAAAATCGAATAAATTACTAGAGAATATTTTAAAAAATATTTGACATTTAAACTATTTGCAAAATAAAACCGTCAAATAGAGAGTTCGTTGGCCATATAAGACAATTCAGGTCCATGTTTGCATTATGGTGGTTTATGGTTTACGTATTTTAGGAATCAATTTCAATGGATAACATCAGGATCCAACGTCATAGGAATGGCATGTACAATGTTACAATTTACATTCTTAATCTTGTCGACTTTACTTTAAGACCACAGTGGTCAGAAATCAGCATTTTATGTAAATAAAGGTGTATATAAGTATAAGCTGTATAAAGAATATTGAAAATGCATTCATTGTTGTTTAACAGCATAAAAATCTCCATTCGATTTCTTTTATTTTTAATACGTATTAATACTAAAAGTCAGCAAACATTCAATTAAATTTTGTTATTTGTTTATTTGTATTGTTCTTCTACAGACTTTTAGGCCCCGATTATGGTTCACAACATATAAATGTTATGTTGTAACAGAGACAACACAACATTTATTACTTTCTTGATTATGGTTCACAACATCTAGATGTTGTGTATGTCACAGGGTTGATCTTCAATGTTAGTATACTTTCCTTTAAAATACGTCCCTGAGTGTATAAAACTGTCAATTGAAAACAAAAATTATTACATTAAAAAAAATTTAAAATATAAATAATGGATATTATTATTCTTTGATGATGATGAGGGTACCAACAAAGCGCAAATGAAATTCGGGACAGTTCCAACGCTTTGGAATTACCAGATACTGAGTACGTAAAATTATTCAGTTATAAAATGCAGTATTGTTTATAACATTTCTTTCCTTTTTATAAATACAGATATAAATATGTACATATGCATGTATCCATTTTATGTGTTAAGGTGACGCAGTATTCCGATGGAAACGTTCTTAATAACTCCGTTTCGAAATGCCGCGGAAGGATCACCAGAGCTCCATTTTAATACAGTCCATTCCAAAGCAAGAAACGTTATTGAAAGAACGATTGGTGTAGAACAGAAAAGCAGATTTCGATGTTTGCTTTCTGCAGGAGATTTGCACTATTCTCCTGAAACTCCCACTAAAATTAAAATTTTTTTTCTGCTTGATTATATTTTTTTATTGTATGTATTGCAATAAATTCATTTCAAAAGTACTTAAAATTAAAATATCTATAAAAATGTCAGGATTTGCTCTCATTAACTCGACCAGCTTTATTGGTTATTTTTCTATAAAATATTTACATACATACATATATATATATATATATAATACATAATTGGTCATTACAACCCTTCAGTCAGGATTATTGACCTAGTTTCTCACAACACTTATGTTGTGTGTGTTAATTTTATACATAAGTGGCGGGACCTACAGTTTAAAGTCGACTCCGAACGACAAATTTTTTGAAAAACTTTTCATGGCAATTTTATTTACTCTCAGAGTTTTTGCCAGAAATCTGCTGAGAGGAAGTCGCTGAAGAAATACTTTTTGTATTTTGTTTGATGTCTGGCCAGGGGCTCGAACCCTGGCTTTACGTCTAATAAGCCAACACACTACCTACTAGACTACGGCGACTTCATTGGTTATTTTTCTATAAAATATTTACAGTTATGCATAATTTTTAAAATTTCCACAAAAAATTATTTGCACTGTTTTTACAAATTTATACAAAATTTTCTCCATTTCCTTTTTTAAGTTTTTGTCAGTTCTGACAACACTTAGAAACAACTGTTGTAAATCATAATCGCAATTTTAAAAATACAACATTAAATTTATAACAGTTGTAAACCATAATCGGGGCCTTAAACTTAGTATCTCTACAACTTAAGAATATTACCAATTAAATATTAAATATTCTATTCATATGTATAGTGTATGTGTATTTTTTTCATCTTATTTACCACATAAGTTTGATTTATTCAATAAAATGTTCACTTTTCATTTGGTTCACACCACTTTTCCTTTCATTCGTTATCGATGAATGTGAACAACAACACGTCAGACAGGCCTCTTCAAAGCAAATCATATCATGCCAAATGAAATATACTGACAATGTGGCAGATACACCAGACGTCAATGATTTGAAAATGAAAGTTTATATGCAATACACATCGTATTTATCTTATTTATTTTTTGTTTTTCTTGTTGGTACTTTTTTCCTTTACATTTCAGAACTGCCGGCACTTAAATGAGCTCTAAAGTCTTAAGCTATACAATTTTGTTTTGAGTTGCGTTTTAACGCCAAATAGTTGCTTATGTTGTTGCTAAAACTGCTGTGGTGTGCTGTCATAATGTTTGTTGATACCATTCAGCCATTTTGATGGTTACAAAATAAATTCCTAACCATACGCAGTGGCGCCATTCTATATTTTTTTGCCACGGGGTTCTGACCGGTTCTGTTACTTCTTTACACAATTCAAGTACAGCTAAAGTCTTCTTACTATTAACCTGCAGATGTAAATACATGGCTGTGGTAACCACAATTTAAGTCCTCTTTTCTTATGTTCTTGCTAGATACAAAAAAAAAAAAAATGATTTGTGAAGTGGAATTTGAATCTTTACCTTTGGCCACTTGCGAATGTATAAATTATTGCCAAAATATTTTACATCCGCTAAACTTTTATATACGAAAGGTTTAAAATTCGAAGAATGAAATATGTTTGCCTAATAACATTAAATCAATCACATTTCTTTGAAACTTAAGGCGTGTTAATTTAACAAATATTCAGAGGCTAATCACTGATTAAAATGAATTTATGACAGCCGGCGAAAAGCGAAAATGATTATTCCACTCAAAAAATATTTTTTTTTTGAAAACTTATGTTCAGTAATTTTTTAAAGTGAATATTTTTATAAAAGTGTGAATAACCAAAACATAATTATTTAAATTGGCGTTTAAATATAAATTTGTCGTTCCATTCATTCAAAAATACGAGTAATTCCAGTCGCATATTTTGAAACTTAAACAATTAAGAATGAAGACAGCGAAGAAGAATATTGTTATGTTTTTACCTTTTAAAAACGTTTAATTAAAATTCTTTATTATTCGCACAATTCTGTGTGCCACTGTTTACAACTTTATGTAAACAACAACAATTGCTTTGTTTGTTATTCCTCTGCTTACACCCTATGCATAAACCATATTAATTTCTAGACAATTGTTCGACAGATCTTTTTAACGGGAGATCTTCAAACCACGATTACTCTCTTCAAACCCACTGTGTCTTTACACAAGACTGACTGAACTTCACTAACTTCTTGCCTTTTATATGGCAGAGTAAACAGTCTGGTGAATGTTCTTGAAGGTGAATGTTCGTGGCTTCGCCTTCTCGAAACATCTATAAATGTAAACATCGTTGTTTCATTATTGTTGTTTGTGTGTTTTGTTTACACTCATTCTTGCATTCTTTTATACTGGTGTTTGTTGTTGTATTTTTGTTTACTTGTTTACCATTTTAATGTTAAGTGATGTAAAAGCAAAACACCAGTATCTAGATTCCTCATTTTCGTAACAATATGTTCTTAGTTTCAATTGTATGAGTAAAGTATTTCGAACACAATATGTAGAACTGAAGAAAATTCTAAAAAGGAATCCATCAGCGAGAATTTTGGTTTAAATTTCCGAGAGTGTAACATAATGTCAATAATAATACAATAGGACCTTGATTATCCGTGATTCGATTATCCGGCAACATCAATTATCCGGGATGGAAAAAGAAAATTTTTTGCATCGACTTAATTTTATTTTGGATCGACTTAAATTTTTCTACATCGTTTAACCCTGATTACCTCTATTATCCGTTTTTTTTTCATTATTTTGGACAAACAAGCGAAAAAGGGGAATTCCCTCTTTAGTATACACGAAATCCTTATCTACTGTTCACTGTTTTCTGACAAAATTATTTTTTTTTATATTTTTGAAACATGTATGTATATAAAATCCTTGAATTACAGTAGTTCCCGCTTAATTGAATCAGCCAAATTGCACAGCTTTTGTTGCAATTAACCGGGTAAATCATTTAACCGATACTCGCCTAATTGATTTACTGACGCAATTAAAAGAACTCCTGGACTCAAGGAAAACTATCATCAAAGGAAACATAATTTTCGAATTTTTGTTGTTGTTCGCCATCAAAAGAGAATTCTAAAATATTTTCTTCTATGTTGCTACATGCAGAGGAAGAAATAAACTTAGCCTAAAAAAATAAATGTTAAAAGCAATTACAATTTTGCGTTCTCTCTTTATTGTAATGTAGTCAGATTCCAAAAAGCTCATACTTTCTGATTACTGATAAAAGAGCGCACCTTAATGACGTCTGAGTTTCAAAACATTACTTCGACTTAAAATGGTGTCATATTTCATCAAATGCAATTCTTCACGAAACGTTAAATGGTTGAAATATGTAAACAAATTAAAACATATGGGGGAAGAGTTACCAAACTTTTACACAATATTCACATTACCATATTTTAGGAAAGAGGCCAATTAACCGGGTATTTTTGTATACATTTATTAAGAAAGAGGGAATTTATGATTCAATTAAAAGGGTAACGCAATTAACCGAAACTCAATTAAACGAGAGTTTTTCAGTATATCTTATACGGAAAAACTTCATTGCTAATTTTTTAAAGCAAATAAGCGGGCAAATCAAATAACCGGGAATCAAATAAGCGGGAATTACTGTATTTAGTTTTTATATAAATATGTACATATTCATTTATTAACCAATAAAAATATCTATTAAAAAACTAGCCAAAATTGGTACGCAATTAACCGGGAAAATCGCTTATACAGAATGCTTCCGGTCCCGACCATCACGGAAAATCGAGGTCCCACTGTACTTATTTTTTCATCATCATCTGCTCAAATGGCATGGTCACGAATCTTAAGATGTTTGGTTATTACCTTAAAACCAAATTCGACTTGTTGCAAAGAGAATTATAATTACTGCCAATATAGATACTATATCACGGCCGTTTATCAAGGTTGCTTAAAGCGAATATAAATTGTCAACGTCTTTTTACTCCTGAAACTGTTATTAAAGACTTTAAATCGATTGTAAATTGAAATGGCTTTAGAATTGTAAAAAAAAAATATTTATTACATCAAGTGGTAGAAGTTAGCAAATGAATTTATTTCTCTAATTTTGTAACTTTTTGATGACTTAAAAAATATTCGGAAATTTTTTTATTGCAGTCACATTTTAAAACGGAAACGAATGGTTTTCATGTGTTCATTTAATCTAAAACAGACAGTGTTAACAACCTATTTTATGTACCATAACTAGGAATATTTGAACGCATTGTTCATTTCCGTTTTACCCATACGCTACAGGATATACGAAAACTAAATTATCTTGAACTAAAATCCATACTAATGCTATTCGGTTTGTATATACATACATATGTATGTATGACATTCACAAGCCAAAAACTTGACCTGAGCATTGGAAAACGAAATTTTCTTTACGAAAATTCCCACCATTTCTACAACTTACTTAAAGCATGTAAAGAAATAAAAGTTTTTTATTTTTCAACACCCCTGAATATATACCCAGTGACGCTAATTGTATTGAAATGTGTGAAATTAAAACTGTAGGTAGCCGGTAATAAAACACCTTAAAGTGACTGAACAAAAAACTGGCAATTGTCAGAAAGAAATATAATTTCCTTTACAAGCCCGGCATGACACTTTACACAAAAAACAAGTAGCCTTAACGCAATACAAGACAATCAAATGATTAATGTTGTCTTCTGATGAATTTCTACGCACTGTATGTATGGATACGCATAGAAATGTTTATTTTTAATGTTTTTAAATTTTATTTATTATATACACACCGTGTAATACAATGTAAACAATGGTTGAAGCACAAGTTTATTTGGTCATACAAATTGTTATCTTTTTTTGTTTTTGTTTTTAATAAATATTTATCAACCTTGTGAATGGCGAAATTGATAAAATAATTTATTCGTCTTCATAGCATGGAATCGTTTGTAGAAATATTGCCTTTTCATCTCTAAATGTGCTTATATTGTATTCAATTTTTGTTATACTATATACGAATAGGTAATCCAACAGAAATGAAAGTGAAAGACAAGACAGACAAAATACGAGGACTCTTTTGTTAGAATGGACATTAGGCTTGATAACTCGTGAAGGTATATGAAGATATGTACTTCATCAAACTTTTCAAAAACCCTGTGAAAATTTTGAATTGAACCTGAAAAGTATTTACAAAGGCTTCTAACAGCAGGATGGATTAGTAAGTCCGTGAGTTTTTAAAAGGAAATCTGGAGAATATCTCAGATGAGAGAGCATTTCTTAACTGAATTCATGGAGTTTTTCCGTTTTCCTACATATATTGATAGTTCAATCGAACTCTCTGATGAATTCTCTACATTAGAGATCCCTTTGGGTACTTGCAAGTTTATAATTGATAATGCAATTGTGGACCTTGTCAACAGCAGATGAGTAGATTCGGACAAGGGGAGATTGGCGGAGAAAATCTAGCCAAGGCTGGAAGAAGGAGAGAAGTAGGCTCAGCATAGTTATCGGGGTTGTTACGGAACATTGTATTATAGGAACGCATTCGAGGTGTATTGGTCTTGGATACCTTGTAAATGATTTCTGCAGAAGCTGTGGAGATGAGGGGAATGATGAGACTGTTCTTCACCTACTGTTCACATGGCCGGCACTTGATCGGAGGAAAAAGGGGCACCTAGGTGCCTACTAAATGGAGGATCTGTCATGCATGGATATTGGCAGTCTGAGCCACTTCATCGGAAGCTCCGAGTGTTTCCTAGACTAGGGGAGAATGTTAAACTGTGGTATCACAATGGCTACGGACTAAGTGTAACCGATCATGACTCCATCAAGGGGACAACCACTTCTACCTGCCTACCTACCTACCTACCTAGTTCAACTCTAATAACTTTGTTGACAGGTGGTATAGTGCAGTCAAACTAAAATTTAACAATATTGTTGATTTCAGTTCTGATGGTTCTCATTTGATGCGAATATCAATCAACGCTTTGATCTAAATGAACATTTCGCTGATATCCAAGTAAAGCTGTGTTACAAAATTCTTTCATTTAAACTAAATGCAGCCATAAGAGTATTTCAATTGATGAACATTAAGATGATACAATCGGTACAAATCCCGTGTTTGTGTGATCAAACAAAATTATTGATTAGCGCGTAAATGAAATTTACAACTACACCAGAAACTTTAATACAGGGTGACAATAACAATAAATCTTATCAATTGTTGTGGTTGGTTGAGAGTACGTTTTATAGGCTGCCTTAATTGTTTTAATTTTTTCATTTTTTCTAACTTGCACCTGAACAAGTTGTAATAGATTTCAAATCAAGTGAGATTGCTTGATCTCTGGCTTTTGTTTTTTTTTTTTTGATGCAGTTTATACGCTCTATGGTCTCCGTTGATGTTGGTGACTTGCTGTCTGCAATATCAGCACTTGTAGCGTAGAGATTGCCTGTTCAAGCTGAAGACAATCTTGTGATGATAAATAATTGTTGTAAGTTTATAAAATTGTTTCGAGTAAAGTTAGTCAAGTACAAAACAATGAAAACGTTTTTATTTCTAACCATTTTCATTCGCTTTTTGTTTTTTGCATTTGTTTTATTACTGAATGTTATTCTCCTGGGGTTTTTTACGATGTGTTGTTTTTGTGTTAGGCCTCATATTTGTTAGTTTTTGTATTGATTTCCTTTTCCAATTCATCTCTAAATACATCATCGGAGTATAAATGAAAAAAGTTAATGTATTTTATGTAAGCAACCAATGCTTAGATAGTAAGTTTAAAATAATCATAGCTTTCCCGTGAACATATAAACGCTGTACCATCATTATTAAAGGCAAATCTATATCAAGCTTAAAATATTCTCGACATTACTAGACTGGAGCACTCCTCTAGCCAAAGGTAAAAATGACATACATACAGAACATAACTTAATTGGTCATTACAACGCTTTAGTCACAATTACGACCTAGTTTCTCACACCACTACTTATACATGACTGCGAACGACAGATTTTTGAGAAAATTTTTATGGCAATTTCAGTTACTCTCAGAGTTTTTGCCAGAAATCTGCTGAGAGGAAGTCGAAGAAATATTTTTCATATTTCGTTTAGTTGGAGACGTCTGACCTGGGGTTAGAACCGAGGTCTCACGTAGCTCACTAGACCACTGCAACTTTAACAACATAAATAAAATAAAAATAACATAAAAACTAATTTACTTTTTTCAGATATTTATGGATTTAAAATGTTTGGATCGATCGATCACAACAGTATTTGTGAATTCTTTCCGTTCATCCGAAACATTACTTAATAAATTTCAAATTAACGTACTAAATACATACGTATTTATATTGCAATTTAACCAAGGAAGTTCAAATATTTTAATTAATTTATGTCTTCTCAAAATACCCAAAAAGTTAATGATTTTAGCGTGGATATTAATTTTAAAATTTAAGTGAATACATTTTAATTTACCTACAAATTATTATGAAGATACATACATACATATGTATGAAAATAAAGACATGTAAAAAGCATTACTTAAAATACTAATTGTTTTGTAAATAAATTAACTGCGCCTGGTTTACAGTAGCAGCGTGAAATTATCTTTCTTGTATTACATCATTACATAAATAAAATTACAAGAAGGTAGTTAATCTGATGCTTATTCACTCACCATTGTGAATACATATCTTAATTGCCAACACACATTATACAACATTACCCAGTGAATCTGTTTCGTGTCAAATTGTTTACTAAACTCCACTAAAAAGAAAATTGTATGGGAGTATCTATAGAGCATTTGGATTCATATATTTTCAATACCATGAGCTTATGATTACACTATTTTTGAACTACTTAAGCATTCATTCAATATCAATCAATACAGTGCAAATACAGTCACAGTCGTGCAGGGGAATTGGGATCAGTGGAGTCATTGGCTTATGGCAAAAATCTGTATAAATTACGTTAAGCAAATATTCGCAGGCGCAAGTCGCTGTAGTCAAGTAGGTAGTGCGTTGGTTTATTAGACGTAAGGCCACGGTTCAAAGCCCAGGTCAGACATCAAAACGAAATGTGAAAATAATATTTCTTCGACGACTTCCTCTCAGCAGATTTCTGGCACAAACTATGAGAGTAAATAAAATTGCCATGAAAAGTTTCTCAAAAATCTGTCGTTCGAAGATGAGTTTAAACTGTAGGTCTCACCACTTGTGTATAAAATTAACGCACACTACATAACTGGGGTGAGAAACTAGGTCGTAATCCTGTATGAAGGGTTGTAATGACCAATTATGTATGTAAACATTCGCAGGATAGTGCCTTTTCTATCGTGCCATTTTTACTTAAGATATCATCTCATTAGGCTAAGTATACTAGAAAGGTGGAGTGCCGGCTCCATTGGGAAAAAGATCATACCTTAGAACATATTTTTTGCAACTGTGTTACGCTAACTAGATCGAGATTAAACATATTCAACTGGGATCAATAGTATACGGAAGAAATAAAATCTTACCTTTTGAGATTTATGCAACGCAATAGCGATTCTGCAAATAATGATGGACGGTGGTTATCAATGCATCTTTTGGTGATGGGTTCAGAAGATTTCTCAGATCAAATTTGTTTTAAAATAAACAAGAAGTTGACTCCACTGAATTTTTCGTCAATTCCAACCACTTCCCCATTTTCATGAAAACAAAAGTCTGTGATTGTGATTTAGCTTTCATGCTTGTTTTCAATTAATTTTAAACAAACATTCAATGTTTACTGGGTTGGCTGGTATTGATAAAGAAAACAATTACAGCAGCATAACAAATTAAACTTAAAAAAGATGTAATTTCTAATGGAGGCGAAGGAAATATAAATATTTTATTAAACAATTACTTCCTCCTCTATAAAATAATGAAAAATTGCAAATCGGTAGTAAGATTTCCAATAAAAAGCAAATTAAAATGTAAAGAAATTATGCAAGGCAGCAAACGTTAATGCTGGTGGCGGCAATGTCCCCCAGTACCAGTACTGATAGCAAGGAACACAAAAGATTTTATGTGACACTAAACTTTTCTCCTTCATGAACAATTTATATCGCTGTATATAGATGTGACGGCGATTGTGTGGTGAACATAAAGTATTTCCTTAATGACCAAAACTTTAATCGATTGTGTTCGGCTTTAATGACACACCAGCAGTTTTCCATTTTCCATTTTGTTTTGTTTCTTAGAAACAACGTTTCGCTGCAATATTTTGTAACAACTAATTACGTGTAAAGTAATCAGTGACGTGCTCTCTAATAAGCAAACAAAAATTTGTGTGTGTGAGATAAAGTGCTTCTTTACTATTGAATAACTCTTAAGAAAGTTAAAAAAAAAAAACACAACCAACATACACTTTAATAAACCGTAACATGAAAAATATCAAATAAATTAACAGAAAATCTACACAATATTTAGTGAAAACAAATTGAAACCATCCTTTAATATTCCACAAAAAAAAGACAAAAACAAATGTATTAAAATATTATGCTTTTACATCGTTTAACATTAAAATTATAAACAAAAGTTACAAAAACAAAACAATGCAGTAAACAAACCTTATCGTACTGCCTAATATAACAACAAATTCCAGAAAAAAAATGATAAACAAGTAAACAAAAATATACCAACAACACTACAATAATAAATGTAAACGACGATGTTTACATTTATAGAGATTTCGAGAAGGCGATGACATGAACGTTCGCCTTCAAGAACATTCGTCAGACTGTTTACATTCCCATATAAAAGGCAAGACAAAGCAGGCAACGGAGTCAGTAAAAGTTCAGTCAGTCTTGTGTGAAGACGCGGTGCGTTTGAAGAGAGTAATTGTTGTTTGAAGATCTCCGTTACAAAGATCTGTTGTGTAATTGCTTAGTGATTGTTATTGTTTATGCAAGGGATGTAAACAGAGGAATAACAAAGAAAAGCAATTGTTGTTGTTTACATCAAGTTGTGAACAGTGGCACACAGAATTGTGCGAATAATAAAGAATTTTAATTAAAACTAAACACAAATTTATTTCTATTTTATTTGCAATCTAAAAGCTCATATTTTAAACGTTTTTAAAGGGTAAAAACGTAATAATATCTTAACAATGAAGTTTTAATCAGAACAGCCCCGTAATGTGTTTAAAACATTAGCATTGAAATACTGGACTTTACAAATTTTAGGATCTTTAGGATCAAGGTAGTAATCGTTAAATTTAGAATCACTACTTCCACGACGAAAATAATATTGTTTTTTTTTTTTCATGGAAATATCTTATTTTGTTTTTTGTGTGATTGATTATATGTAGTACAGGTCTGCCTACCCCAGTTTAAGTCTGCTTTTTTAATTATCACTTTAGGGGAATTAGTGATACCATAATGCACCTCCAATGTAATTTTACAAAGTGTTGTCATTTCTAATACCTCGATGTCTTTTTTTTATTGTCACGTAATGATTTAATCGTAATCCTCTTATTACAGTTTTTATTTCATTATAAACAAGCGACATCAGTTGAAAGTTTAATGGACAACAGCGTACTTTCCAATACAAAATTATTGAATTTTCTAACACAATCATTTTAAAATAAAGTAGACGATGATGTTTTAAACTCAATTCCCATGTGTCATCTGGTAGTAATTGAGATGAGTTATTAAACTTTAAATTATAGTCTCTTATACCAACTGTTATATAAAAATAAATCAATAAAATGACAACTTTCATAAAGCTTTCGACAAATATGGTCAAAGAAATTGTAATTGAAAGTGGATTACTTTTACTAATTGTAAGAAAATTTAAGAAGAAAAAAATTTAATAAAAAAAAACAAATTGGTGGCATATTAGCTGAGCCATTGAATTGTGATGGATGGTCTTATGAAATAATAATCGATTTGAAACATTTATGATGTTTGTTTTAAAAAACTGCCTTAAGTGTAGTCGGACATATAAAAAATTAAGTATTAATTGCTATAACTTTCCCTCCTACTCAATGCAAAATTATTTCAATGGACTTACACAACAATATTCAATTTAACAGTCAATATTTCGGGATTGTCTTAAAACTAAAGTTACTTGCTTTGAGAAGTTTCCCGGCACACATTTAAGGGATGTGAAGACAAACCTTTTCCTTCATTATAGACGTTTGGACGTAGTCGTCGTAGTCTAGTAGGTTGTGTGTTGGCTTATTAGGCCTGAGGCTTCGGCTTAAACCCCAGGTTAGACATCAAAGCGAAAATATGAAAAAAATATTTCTTCGTCATCTGCCTCTAAGCAGTTTTCCGGCAAAAACTCTGAGAGCAAATAAAATTGCCATGAAAAATTTCTAAAAAATCGGTCGTTGGGAGTAGATCCCGCTACTCATGTATAAAATAAACAACATAAGTGGTGTGAGAAGCTAGGTCATAATCCTGACTAAAGGGTTGTAATGACCAATTATTCTCGATTGATCATGATTGTAACACGCTTCCATCTTCAAAAGGTCGGAGGAAAAATCCTGACCTGTGCCATACTCGACTTTTACTGCCATTGTCTGTGAATGTTTCTACATTGAAAATGAAATAAAAAAATGAGACGTGAATGCAACTCTTGCTCATGTGGATTCTTAGAGAAAGAGATATTGAAGATAACAACAAGCTTGACGGACTTTCAATTCTTAATACAACAGTTAATTCGAACAAACTCATGTATAAGATTGACATTCTTCTGTGAACGGGAAAAAAAAAATATATTTTTTAATTCAATTATGTAATTGGATTATACTTTACAATATCATTATAAGTATGATTTTCAGCAACGTAATAATAATTGTACAAAACATTTATTTTTATTAGTTTGATTACATACATACATAACATAATTGATCATTACAACCCTTCAGTCAGGATTACGACCTAGCTTCTCACACCACTTGTGTTGTGTGCGTAAATTTTTATACACGAGTGGCGAGACCTACAGTTTAAAGTCGACTCCGAACGACAGATTTTTGTGAAGCTCTTCACGGGATTTTTATATACTCTCTGAGTTTTTGCCAGAAATCTGCTGAGAGGCAGTTTAAACCGTGGCCTTACGTCTAATAAGCCGACACACTACCTACTAGGCTACGGCGCCTACTAGTTTTAGTAGTAGTTTGATTACTTTTGTCATTTCACCACTGATTACCATAAATATATTTTCATTTAAAATAGACTTTTTAAACCACTATTAACGCCCGAAAACATAATTATGTAATGTGAATAAATAAATGATTAAATGCTTTAAAATAATAATAATAATAAATTAATATGATTATTCAATGATAATTGATGAAACACATCAAATTGACGATATTTTTTATCCACGGCATTTATGATCCCGCATAAGCTTCATTTGCAATACAATTGTATTTGAAACCAAACAAATGTAATCAAGCACTGACACCACCACGGTGATTATGATTACGTAATTATATCCATAAACACAATTATAATTGCAATACAGTCGTGGCTAAACATATAAAAACTAATCATAATCATACTAATAATAATAATATTGTAGTTATTTATTTAAGAGTTGAGTTGGTGTTTGTTGTATCAGCATAAGAAAATTTTTGTTTCGTTAACAGCAATTATATTTTTGTAATCCCTCTCAGACACATGCCATTTTAAAATCATAAAAATAATTACGACTGTTTGATTGATGTTAACATTTTTAAAACTCTAAACAAATTATAAAACATTGCAATCAAGAGAAATTAATCACAATAAGGAAGTCAATGAAAATAAATACAATTTACTTGCTTAACAACGATTAAGAATAATAACAAATACAAGAATAAATTCGACAAGTAATGAAGTCATGATTAAATCAGTTTCTTTCGGTTTGAAAACATAAATAAAAGTTTATTCCTTAAAGTAAAGTTAAAGTATACTATTGACAAAGAAAACAAATCATTCTCTATGATATTATGGAAATCAAATAAAATTAACATGAAAAGTTTCTCAAATCTATCGTTCATAACACACACATCTTGAGTGATATGAGAAGCTAGGTTGTAATCCTAACAAAAGGGCTGTAACGATCATTTAGATAAAAAGAGTTTAGTAAGTACTCAATATGTATTCTTTAGTGTTCCTTACTCTATTATTCAATTAAATTTCTATGATAGCTCTAATGGGTACAGGTTCACGACTAGATCTTGCTATCATACAAATTTGTTTACAAATGCTCACAGACAAATTAATTCTTGAAATAGTATACAATTTTAATACAAGTGCAACTGACTTTTTTTTTAATTCGATTCGAATACTCGAACCATTCATCAAAATTTACAATCGTAGTTGTTGTTGCATTTACAAAAAAAGAAAAAAAGGCACATAAGCAAAAAAGACAGAGCAGTAAGCAGACCAAACGGTCAACCTTCTCGTGAGTATTTTAGTGTTATTTTGTATTTCGTGTAAATGTTGAGTTATGGAGAGACGAAATCAACATCATACATGTTGTTAAGTATGAATATGATGAGTACCAGAGATCAGCAACGAGTATTCAAAACGATGAGTAGATTCGAGTCATACTTATAATTTCAGATACTTATACGCATTCAAATTTATTTTAATATCATACTCATACTACTCATATTCAAAGTTAGAAATACTCATCGTACTCATACTTAACAATACGCATAATGTTGTTGATTTCGACTCTCCATGATTCAATATATACACGAAGCACAAAATAAGTATGATTCGAGTACGAACACCACAATATTCGGTAGAAGGTTGTGTGTGTGCTTTGCTTGCTGTCTTTGTCTTTTCTTTTTTCTTCTTTTGTAAATGCAACAATAACTACTACTGTAAATTTTGATGAATGATTCGAGTGACTCGAATCATTCGTAAGTATTATAAGTATTTTTCTAAATTTATGAATCTGAATCGAATGTTGTGAGTTTGATGTCAACGTTGTACTCATACTCATTGCAACCAATACTTATAAATCAATGTTGTAGCGAGTACGAATGAATCAGAGTAGTAGAATTTCAATACTCTTGACTCACTCATACTCAAAATTTCATGAGTACTTATGAGTAGCGAAAATACGATTCATTGCTGATCTCTGATGAGTACTTCAAACTTTGAATATGAGTAGAAGATGTTCCATGATATTAAAATAAGTATGAATGCGTATAAGCATCAAAAAGTATGAGTATGAGATTCGATTATGTTTTTCAATACTCATTGCTGATCTCTGGTATACACTGAGCGTCAAAAAGAACTTTACATTAAAAAAAAATATTCATAAATAAATTACCGTTATTTTTATTTTAAAATTGTTTCATTGCCAGCTTTTAAAATTGAAACAAACAAAAATATTGTAAAATTTTTCCGGACAGTAAAAGTTGTGTTTGGTGATTGTTAGAATTTTATCCTTAGTGTACAGTTTCCTTTGACGTACATTATACATATACACATGTCTATAATTTTATTTTATTTTAATTTATTTTATTAAAAATATATTGCGATTGGGAATTAACTATTATTGCAGAAATTTCGTACGGCATCCATGATAACGTTAAGCAATTTGTAGACCTATTTAAGAAACATATTGTGTTGTCAATACTTCTAAAAAACTTCTAATAATGGTGGGCATATTTTGAACATTAGTTGTCTGGATGTCTGTAGTTGTTTTGGATTCGAATGGAGTTGCTTCAGATATACACTACAGATCACAATCATTTCTAGAACTGTCTGCACTTCCTAGCATTAGTTTTTGATTATATAACACAAAAAGTGTGTTTTTTTAACGAAATAAAACCATTCAAAGTGCCAAATTGGTATGACTTTTAAAATCATTCCTACGAAATTAAATTAAAATAAAGAATTGCTTCCCTTCTGTTATGTTATTCATTCGCTAAACTGATTTCATAGACGTCATTGTCTTTTTATTTCTTTTCTTTTGTAATGCCCAGGGTTTATGGATCATCATTTGAATTTTCACATCAAATAAAGCTTTCAATGATGAGTTACAAAATATTTGTCTCGCTTCTCTATAATTTTCATTTCCAAAATTTTGCAATAAATTTGCAATCCATACAGAATATAAGCAAAGATATGAGCGGCAAATTTAGTGTAACAAACATTTAAATGAGAAATGCTATCTGCGGTCATACCGATGTATGTATGTATGTACCATAGATAAATCTCATGTTGTATTTGGTATCATAAAAATAAAAATTTTGATTACATTTCATATAATTTAATGTACGATGAAGTAATGATATTTAAGGAGGAAGAGAAACAAAAATCAAAAATGAAAATGAAAACGAAAACGAAAAGAAAAGAAAAGTTTGTCTAAAAGGTATAATCAGTTTTACATCACATACCAATAATTTTTTTAAACCCTCAAAGAATACATATAAAATTACAAATCATTATGTGAGGGAACTGCAATAAAATTACAATGAAAAAGGACACCATAGGAAAAAGGTTCCAAAATTATGTTTCCATCATATCAACAAAAGCCTTCATAATGTTTTTGAAGTGAACGAGTAAAAAAATATTTACATTTCAATACATTTCAAAGGGTGTTGCACGAACAGTATGATAATAAGAGTACAGAGTGTAATAAGTCCTCAGATATGCTTGTTTTAATTTATAACATTCTAGTAATTCAGGTTAATTTTACCTGAAGAAGATATGAGGATTGTTTAATCAATTATTTCATAAGGCATATATTTACTGAAGTTTAGCTTTATTATGACCGCAATATAATACAGGACCACTTTATGTTAAACTTAATCGAAAACGTTCCAATATTTTCGCACTGAATAACATCCTACATCAGAATTTATTCACAGCAGCAGGCCCTAATTTTAACGTAAAAACAATATTCTGCGATGAGCTACATTTCTAGACGAATGGGATGAAAAAAAAATTTGTCGAATTTGTTTCGATACCAATCCATATGTGATCCAAGAGCAACCAATGCATTCCGAAAATGTCATTAATTGGTGTGGATTTTCGACTGGTATTCAAAAGATTCAGAAATTTGTGGAAGTTTATTCGTGTGTGCCTTTGGTGACGTAGTTACTTTATCCACCTCCTTTGCTACTGCAAACTAATAACAGTAAATATTGAAGAACTCTGTTTGGATAAAAAGTCAAAAAGTTAGTTTTTCTAGGAAATTTACAGAATTATGGCATCAACACCCGCAAGTGTAAAACTAAAAGCAATCACAGTAACAACAACGCGAAAACAACCACGAAAACTGATGAAAACCTTTAAAAAATCTACAAAAAAAAGTAAAAAAAAATGAAATTGCCACAAACGTTTTATGGATGTTTAGGCTATAATCGCATTAAAAATAGCGCAGGCATAAATAATATCTGATGTGGTGAAGTCAAATACACAACAACAAAAAAAAAACGACCCGAAAGAAAAAAAATAAAAATAAAAGACTACAACAACAACAACAACTATAACAAAAGCAAAACTAATATCTTCCCTCCTTTTTAGACCGTTAAAAATAGAGATTGAAAGTCAACCAAAATTGTGGTTGCAACTTTGGCGAGAGACCAACAAACGACTTAAACCGCCAAAATCAAAAAACAAAAAAATTGTTTTACATTTTGTAAAAATAAAAAAAGGCTACAAAAAAAATACAAAAATGATGTAAAATAATAGATAAATCACGCAAGTGAAACTTTAGCAATTTTTCAATTCTTTTTTTTTGTTTTTTTGTTCCTCAAAATGTATTTATTTGGTAATTTCTTGTTTCAACCAATTGTTGTTGTTGTTGTTGTTATTGTTGCTGTTGTTATGGTATTCTGTTTATTATCACAAAAACTAAAAATTTCACCCCTACGGTAATATGAAATACGAAATCAAAATTTACCCAAAATTTGATTTCTGTTTTAAGCGCATAAAAAACCTAAATATATAGTTAAACATACCATACCATACCATACAATACGTATGAAACAAATCGAAATGATATTCAGGGTATAAAAATTATTCACAGTTTATTTGATAATTTATTTTTTTATTTAAAATTAATTTCAATCAAACACGGATTTCCAATTATTTTCTACGATCTTTTGGCTTTTTGCAGCTAGTTTCATAATTTCATCCCAGTAATATAGCTTCAGTGGTTCATTGGTTAAAAAATTTACGAAGTGATTTTCAGATTTTTAACTGTGTACAGCTAGGCACCGAAATGGTGGCTGCATTGAAAACTCCGAGACACGTAAAGACTATTTATGTCGTATAATCAAAAATGTTGTTAACTCGGTATTGTGATGGCTGTTGCCAGAATTGGCTATTTAGTTAGTAAGCCAATGGCCAATACACTTCAAATGGACGTGGTAAACGAAAGAGAAGAAAAGTACTCAAAAATACGCGGTTGTTTTAGGTCTACCCATGTGTTCTGTTTGGTTTTCTGATGATTGAACAGATCCATATGCCGAACATATTGTCAGTAATTAAAAGTCTCCGAACTAGCTTCGAATCAGTGGCCAATTCATGACAGTTGTATTCTATTATTGCTAATTTGAAGTCGTCGTAGTCTAGTAGGTAGTGTGTTGGCTTATTAGTCAAATCCGCGGTCATACATACATCAAAACGAAAATATGAAAAAATATTTCTTTGGGGAATTAGTTCTCTATTTTCCATTTAAGTTCCATTTTAAGATCTCTCTGATTATCATATATATTATTTCTAAAGCACTTTTTTTGTCGGTTGCAAATATCTCCCATACCACCGCATCAAATTTAATGAATGATATCTCATTTTAAAGCTTATATCTAACACTAATGACGAAAAATAATTAGAAATTGAAAAATAAATATTTTCATTGATAAAAATTATATTTTATATAAAACTGCATGATAATACTGTTGTCATTATGGTTGCTCAATAGTAATGCAGTTCTACATAATATAGTATGTATTAAAATCCATTCTGGCAATACCGCTATTTACTATAATGCCGTTTATTACTAAGTCAGTTATATATAATATGCATATTAAGTTGTAAAAAGCTGTTTTGGCAATACTTTGCAGTAGTTGTTAGATCAAGTGCGATAAACAGGGTCGCTTAATTATAATGCTTTTCCACATAATATATAAAGTTGTAAAAGCCATTTTGGTAATGTCGTTATTGTCATGGCATTGTTTGTTTTATGAAGTGTAGTAATACGGTTTCTTTTTATATGTATATACATATATATAGTCTCAGCTGATATTTAACAGTTAAAAAGGTTTTAAGAAAAACAAGGTCAAACCCTTCAAAAGGTAGGATTGTATTTACCAGAACCGATCTTTTCACATGGGCAGTTATACGTGGCTTTTTCTCGAATGCGTACGTTTAAAGATATTTTTGTTTGTATTAAGGATTCGTACGGGCAAAAAGTTAACGATAATCATGTCATTACCTCTAACATTGTATGCAAAGAAGTATTATAAAAGCATTTAAACATATGTATGTACATATGTATGTAAATATGTATGATATATTATGATTTCTAATATTTTTATACATTTAATAAAATTTCTATTAATTATTTTCATTTTATGTTACAAAAATGACAACTAACGGTGCGAAATATTCGCACGGGTCATCTAGTTTATAGAAATCTGAAAACTGAAGAAAAATATAAATTCTCCACATCTATGTAAATGAAATGAACAGCGTACGCACTGTAATGTATTTAAAAATTTTTTAATGTCGATGGTATTTAAAATTCTTTTAATACATGTTCGAATTTATGTTTTAAATTAATCCATGTGGTATAAAAGAAAAAAAATTACACGAAGTAAAAATAAAGAATTCATGTCTTTAACATTTCGATGTATTCCGAGTAAATTAGATGTGACAACCGGTTTCACAATTAAAATGTCTTAATTGAAGTTTTATTTCATTTATCGCAACTGTCATTTGATTACCTGCACTTAAGATATTTTTAGTACTCATATCAATCTCCTTAATGACTACCATATAAATTAAAATGTAAAAATACTTTTTCTGAAATACAGAAAAACTTGTTTAACGTTTCCTTTGTGCACAACGCTGTAGCATATGATTTAGGCTAGTATACTAAATGATATGTTATGATTTGCATTTCATTTCATCAATAATCATGGATTAACTTCAATTACTTTAGAAATGTTTTCAATTTGAATTTGCGTGTGCCCACAGAAGCAGGTACTGGAGTATGATGGGTTACGAAATGATATCTGAAGTAATTAATAACAGGATGACAGAACCATATTTAAGAATTTTAAGACATGAAATATTTATGTGTTTAAAACTGATATCAAATATAAGTCAGTGTGTCTAATGACCATAAGCACATGGATTCTTCAAATAGCAATCCCACTCGAAATAAATTGTAAAGACAAGTAAACTATGGAAATCCATAATTATCCGATGCTGGCATAGAAAGCAACCCTATATTCGAAATATCGTTTACTTATGTAAATATGCATAAGCGTTTAGTGATGTGACATAATTCAGTCGAAAGATGATAAAACTTTACTTTGAATACACTTGAGCCAATAATGAGGCATAATTTAACTGTATGGTCGGCACACTGTCCAGAAGTCTGCATTATTTTTTTTATCAGCCGTAACGTCATGTTTTTTTGTTGTTGTTTTATTGTTTCCATCTTTCTTTATTTATTTTGTGACATTTTTTTCGCTTTTGTTGAACTTGTGACTTTCACTGGGCAACTGAAATTGAAAGTTCTGCACCGAAAAGCGTGCGAACTCTTTTCAATTTAAGCAATATTTTTTATTTTTTCTTTTGCATTTCGTTTTTTTTTTTACAAAATCAGGAATATTTTTACTCTTACACCATAAACGTATTTAAATGCGATTTGCTCCTACTTCTTTTATGGTTTCGGCTTCGGCCTCAGAATGATAAACAGTCTTTAGTTTTGGCTTAAGCTTTGCTTTCTTCTTAGTCACTGGAGGACAATGATGGTCAGTGACTTAAAGAGAAGCAAAGAAAAGGAAAAAAAGAAATATTTTCGCTAAATAATGTGAATTTATGCAATGACATACATTTTTGAATGTTAAAATGAATTGTTGTTATTGTATAGTTGTTGAATTGTATTTTGTTTGTTTGTTTTTGTTTTTATGTTTTTCAACTGGTTATCAGAGTAAATTGCATGAATACTTGTATAGAGCAACCGCATCCGAACGTTTTGTAAAGGAATCTTCTCATTATAATTCAATATTTCAGTATAACTATCACGATAGAGGGGCTTGTTTCTAATCCGTCTATGTATTAATACAAAATTGAATTTAATTTTATTTTGTTCTCTGTATAAATGCCTGGTAGATAGAGTAAGAATACTCACAGAGGTCTCCACATGATCCAGTGGGCTTACATATTTCGTATTAAATAATGTAATTTCAAATTTGTGTCGTATATTAATGACCCGACATCATATACTACATATTGCAGTATTGTAGGCACAATGATAACATTTGATAAGTCTATTGTAACGATCGAAGACAAACTTTTATTTGCAGAGACAAAAAAAGAGTTCTAAAGAAAAAAAGTTTTAAAATTCATTATGATGCTGATGATAGTATCGACAAAACATTGAATCGCCGTCCTAATGAATCAAGAGTTTTGAATATCCTACTCCCACCAATGAGCTCTTTCGATCTCTCCTGACTTCGAAATACATGTGAATTGTATTCAGTTTTCCAATTCAGGACCCAGCAGTGGCAGTGAGCCGTTGTTTCAGTGAATAAATCCAATTGATTTTGATTTCATTTGTTGTTTCCCTTTATTACCGATGATAATACAATCGACAACATAAAATATCTGCTCCTTTAAAAAGAAATAATTCCTTAAAACTACTGGTTTGTGGAACAATTTATGCGAGCGGCCTGATGAATGGAAGCACTTGACAGCCTTGACATTTTTTTCTTGCTATCGGCATATCTTTTACTTTGTGTATACAGTGTCGATCAAAACTTAATGGAGTTTTTCATCATAGGTTTCACCTGCAATGATATAAAATCATAATTAATTCGAGTATTTCGAGAAATTAAAAAAGACAATCAACATCTTAATAGAAATTTATGGGCATAACTATGAACCAAAGCACATCCATTAGATCGTATTAAATTGTAATGTTGTAATGGAGTGGCCTATACAATTTCCCCACCTTAGTTGTACATCGAGTAGAATCTTGGTAAAGCTCACATCAAGAATGCTTGGTCGAACATATCAATGGAAGTTATCACTAATATTCTCAGTTCAATACCAAAGCGATGTCGAGCTATAGTTAAAGACATGAATTGTTGCACTAAATGTTGATGTTAAAAGTTTGTTCAATTGTTTTTTCGTTTCCAAACTATTTCATCGTATTCTTATATGTAAAATACCATATAATAATTTTAACATTTTATTGCTTTATTTCTATTATTATGAATCAAGTGAAAGTCCATTAAAATTTTGTATATTTTGTATATTTTGTATTATTTTTAGTCCATTTACTTTTGTTTGATACTGTACACATCTTTTTATTTTTGTGTATACTCTACACACTCATAAATTTTATTTAGGGTTTAAACATTTAATGAAAATTTCTCATTTAAATTGAAAAAATTGAACGTTTAAGAGAACATCATTATCGTACCTTAATTAACCACCACGACTCTGACACTTAAGGCCCTGCAAACTATTGAACGGAAGTCGGTGCATATCAGTTTATATTTGATTTATTTCCCATATTATTGCAAAATTGTTGCGATTGGTTTGAAATATGGCTCCGAATGCCGTATTAAGTGATTCGCATTTGTGTCCTCTTATTGACAAAATTTTATGGAATTTCATGGTTGAGCAATATTTAAATTTAAATTTAGAAAAAAAAGATTAATAAATTAATATCAATTGCTTCTATATCAACAAATCTTTACTTGAACCCTTTCAAGATAATAATTATGTTGGAATTTGGTTCCCGTTTGAGGCTTTAAATAGTTGGACTCAAGGGTTTTATTTCTTTATTTGTTTCCTTATAGCTGTCCTATGAATTGTTAGATTTTTTCAATTACTCTCCGTAGAAGATTGTGTTTGTTTTATTTAATTGCTGCATTATATGCATTAACCGGATATAGAAATCCATAAAACTTTATTTTTATTTCTTGGAATTAAAAAAATCTTGGAATGATGAAAATCATCAGCATTAAACCAACAGCGAATGAATGTGTGAATTCCATTAAAAATTTGCACTTTTACTAAAGAAACAAAAAAAAAAAAACGAAATGGCAGCAGATAATAATTTTTAGATTAGCATTGATGCCTCTGGTGATAATTTTACTATGCAGACGAAGTGTTATTTTTATATATTTGTTGGAAAAAATTGTTTCATTTTATCTAAGAGCCACTGGAATTGATATGATAAGGGGTGTCAAAATGTAAAATAAATTTTTGTTTTGTTTTGCCAGCATGTTTAATGATGAGAGATTATTTATTTAATCAATTTGTTGATAACATACATACTGTGAGCGTCAAAAGAAAGTGTACAATTCAAAAAAATATACATTAATAAATTACCGTTAATTTTTTTTCAAATTATTTTATTGTCAGTTTTTAAAATTGAAACAAGAAGAAAAGTATTAGAAAATATTTGGATATATTGTAAAATTTTTTTCGGGCACTCTCCTTAAGTGGAAAACTTGAGTTGAGATTGTTAGAATTTTATCGATAATGTACACTTTCTTCTGACGCTCACTATACATAATTGGTCATTACAACCCTTCAGCCCGGATTACGACCTAGCTTCTCACACAACTTATGTTGAGTGTGTTAATTTCATACATGAGTGGTGGACCTACAGTTTAAAGCCGACTCCGAACGACAGATTTTTGAGAAACTTTTCATGTGACAATTTTATTTACTCTCAGAGGTTTTGCCAGAAATCTGCTTAGAGGAAGACGCCGAAGAAATATTTTTCCATATTTTCGTTTTGATGTTTGACCTGGGGTTTGAACCGTTGCCTTACGTCTAATAAGATAACATACTACGGTGACGGTGACATTAACTACGGTGACTTCAAATTCCTTAACATTATTCGGACTTATTGCACAAAACTTCAATTTAAATTAAAGCTGAAAAACAAAAACCATTAAACAGTATTGGTTTGTGAAGAAAAATTCTATTTTCGTTAAAGCTATTAACATAACGACATTTCAGTAACCAAATATTTTCACTTGAATTCAACGTGTATAACATTTCTCTCCATCGATTTCGATTTGGATTTCCTTCATAGAATAATTTCACATCATCTTGGGATCTCCCCAACCCAAGACAATTTTTCAACGTATTATCTACCTTCATGAATTAGCCCAACTATAGCAATTGCTTATTTGTTATCTAATTTAAGCAGAAAATATGAAAGACAGCTTAACTACCGGCTAGTGCAAGTTACTGAATTAATTAATGAACAAGAGGATCGACATAATAATAGAAAAGTTTAAAAACCTCAATAATGCCGAAACGCCACACCTTTTGATATGTTTGGTATTTTGAATATTCATGCTTCATTGATACGTAAATTTATGTCCTATTCAGTACTGCCACTTTCATTATCACACTCCCTTCTCCGTCCTTCCAATTTGTTTACCATTACGGCGTTGTTAAAATATTCTTGTTAATCGAGGGAAGAGTTTATATTATAATGTTTATTAATGTTGCGATAACTTCGAGTAATTTGTGAAAATTGTTTTCCAATAAAACGATCTGCTCGTTTAGTTTGTAAAAGGCACAGGAAAAAAAAAACAAAAAACAAAAAAACACTTGTTTATCATAATTGTTACATGATTTCGAAAAATATGATTTTTGCACATGCAACACAAGCGTAAGAGACATGCAAAATTTGGCCACCAAAACGAAATGTAAAGAAATAAAGTCTCCCAAAATGCGTGGCATATTTAGTTTTATTTTGAGAGTTCATAAATTGGAAATTTTAAACAAAAAAATTTCGTATACAAAACCGTATGTTTGTGTACTTCTGTATGTTTAAAAAGTTTTATTGAAAATTGACAGGTTAGTCAAGAAATTTACATGTTGCACACAATATTGTAGGACTGCAGTGTGTAACCATGTTAACATTTATCTTCCTGTGGTAGGCATTAATCGATGTTATGTAATCGTATCATGATTTTTAAGAAAAAAGAAAATTATTGTTCATTTTATAATAAAATATGATAGTGAGATTGGTCAATGCTTTAATTTAGATGTAACAGGGTTGACTTTGTGTTGCGTTTAAGTGGATCTAAAAAAATTATTATTTTTAGGATTTAAAGTAGGGATTATAACAATAATTTTCAAGGGGTTTTTAAATAAAATTAACTTATATAACTTATATAACTTGATTTAAATCTTTGTAACATATTATAATTAAGATATAAGTTTTTGGATTATATAAAAGCCTATATAACCTTTTAGTGTTGGGGCTTAATAAATAAATAAATAAATAAATAACAATAATTTTTACGCTTTAGTCATTACGCTCTAAATTAAATGCCATGCGTATATTGCGCCGAATTTTAAGTTGTAATAAAATGAACTCTTATTTATAACAAAGATATTTAATTGATGAGAGCTGTATCATTGTCGCTTTTTATTCAATTTATCATATCAAGTTTGAAAAGATCATGATACTCTCATTAGAGTTTTGGACATCCTCTTCTCCTTAGCAAATGTCATCTTTATTTTTATCAATTAATTTCTGTTATGGCTTTAATTTATAGAGGTGACCTAATAGATAACTTCTTCAACTATTTGGAATTTGTTGTTGGAGGTGGTATAATAAATAAATTCTTTGGCCATTTGGAACTTGTTGTCACCAACGCTCACATTGTGTACAAGTCGTTTGGATTAAGTATACTTTGAAACCTGTAAATTCGTTTTATCCTAGTATGTGTATACATAAATTGTATGCAAGTATATGTATGTATATCTAACTCTATTCATAATGTTAACATTCCATAATTACAATTTGATGAACCAATTTTTTACACACAGTTCTACGGTTTCATAAAATTATATTTAAAAGAATATTTTCGAGGGAAAAAATTAAAATATTTGCTGATCATTTAAAGGAACTTGAACGGAAGTAATTTCACCCACACAGCTGTCACAGAAAATCAATAGACGTGTACGTTCTGTATGTCAAGTGCTGTTAACTGGTGCAGATTAAATTACATATGTAGACCCACGTTTAGGTATGGACGTTGAAAATTTGATTCCAAATAAAAGTTTGTACATGGTTTTGTTATTTAAAGCAACATCTAAACAAACATACATAAATACTGCAGTTGTAGTTTATTATTTGTAGTTTATTGTAGTTTATTTATTCATAAATTCATAGCTCATACGGGAATGGTTTATTGACAGTTGCAAAAATTATGGCTTTCAATTTCAATTTAAGATTTATGGCAGTGGAGAAATAAACAAAAAAGAAACAAAAATTATTTGAAAATGTCATGTATTGTACATTTATTAAAGTACCCACTGTAATGGTAATAACGTAGTACATTTAGAATACCAGTATTTTTAGTACTCTCTTTTGTATAGTCTCTACTAAATAACTGTAATAAGAAATTGCGATCATACGATCATTCGCTTATTAACTGTGTAACAATAAAGTAATTGGAAGAAATATTAATTTAAAGTCTTTTAAAGTCTATAACAAATTTTGGCGACGAGGAAAATAACCTAAAAAAACAAAAAAAAAGTAAAACGTGATAGAAAGAAATGTAAATGGCAAATAGCGAATCAAAAAAAGATATTAATCAAAAAGTTACTATCCAAACATCAAAAATGATTGGACACATGGATCCATTTCTTATTGGGAATGACTTTTCCGAATACGAAATGAGACTCCAACAATTTTTTATTGTAAATGATGTTACCGAAGAAAAGAAGGTGGCATTTTTTATCACATATATTGGTGCTGATGCATATTCCATACTACGAAAGTTATTTTCTCCGGAGGATCCATCTAAAAAACAATATAGAGACCTGGTAGATGCTCTAAAAAAATATTTTGAACCATCTGTAAATGAAATTGCCGAATCATATAAATTTAATAAAGCAGAGCAAGGTTCGAAATCAATAAGAGAATTTATTGTGGAGCTAAAATCATTAGCCCAAAAGTGTAACTTTGAAAATTTTCTTGATCGAGCACTTAGAGATAAATTTGTATGTGGAGTGCGGGATAACCAGTTAAGAGCGAAATTTCTAAAGGAGTCCAAATTAACATTTAAAAGTGCTTGTGAAATTGCTTTAAATTGGGAAATGGCCGAAGAAGAAACTAAAGAAATGAGTTCACAAAAAGATAATTACAACACATTTGCTGTCATACCTGGTAGGAACAGTTCACGCGGACAACCCCATGGACAAACAAACAAACCATGTTATCGCTGTGGTAAGACAGGCCATGATGCTGATTATTGTAATTGCAAAAATTGGATATGTTTTAAATGTCAGAAAAAAGGACATACTGCTAAAATGTGTCAGTCTAAAATCTCCAAAAAAGGCGATAATCAAATAAAATGCGTGGAGGAAATGATGGAAGCCGTTAGTCTAAACAGTATTTCAAATAATGGTGAGCTTTGCAATAGTATTAATGGTGTGACTATTGGAGGTCCGGAGTTTGTAAATGTAATGGTAGGTGGAATTTTGCTGGAAATGGAGGTGGACACAGGGGCCTGTGTGTCAGTTATTTCAAAAGCTAAGTATTTAATGTATTTTTCGACATATAGTTTAACTTCTGTTGACAAAAAATTCCTTTCCGTAACGGGTAGCCAACTAAAATGTATTGGAAAAATTAACATTTCTGTCAGTAAAGTAAATTGCAAAACTGAATTTTTATTAGAATTAGTCGTAATTGAATCGGAAAGAGAATTTAATCCCTTACTAGGTCGAAGCTGGTTAAATGTATTGTATCCAAACTGGAGAAAAATTATTGAGAACAATATATTTAACATAAAAAATGGTAATCAGGAAAATATACTAGACGAAATAAAATCGAAATTTCCAAGAATATTTATTTATGAGCCAAACCATTGCATTGAAAAATATACGGCGGAAATTATTTTAAAACCAGAGGCCATTCCTATTTTTAAAAGGGCATATAACGTTCCGTATAAGTTAAGGCCCCAAGTAGAAAAAGAGTTAGAGCGACTGGTTAGTACTGGAAAATTAATTCCTGTAAAGTACAGCAGATTTGCATCTCCAATAGTCATCGCATCAAAACCGGGAAATGAAATTAGGATCTGCATCGACTGTAAAGTAACAATTAATAGATTTATAGAAACAGAACACTATCCTCTACCAAGGATAGATGATATTTTTGCAACGTTAGCCAACTCTAAATATTTTTGTGTGATAGATTTATCAGGGGCTTACCAACAACTTAAACTATCTGAAATGTCAAGAGAATATGTTACTATTAATACTCATAAGGGGTTGTACCAATATACAAGACTTCCCTTTGGGGTCGCTAGTGCACCATCAATCTTCCAATCAGTCATGGACCAAGTTTTATTAGGTATACCAGGTACTTCATGTTACTTGGATGACATTTTAATAGGAGGTTCTAACATACAGGACACAAAAAGTAGATTATTTCAGGTTTTGGGTAAACTCAACGAATATAATATTAAGATAAATTTAACGAAATGCAGGTTTTTTGAAACGGAAATTAGTTATTTGGGACATGTCATTTCTCAGGACGGATTGAGGCCAAATAACGAGAAGATTAAAGCAATTATTGATGCTCCATGTCCCAAAAATTTGACAGAGTTACAGTCATACTTGGGCATGTTAACTTATTATGGAAGTTTCATACCAAATTTGTCCTCAAATTTAAAGGAATTATATGATCTGCTTAAAAAAGATAATAAATTTATATGGACGGAAAATATTCAAAAATGTTTTGAAAATTCAAAACAATTACTTTTAAATAACAATTTATTAGAGTTGTACGATCCAAGCAAACCTATAGTACTAACTACTGATGCCAGTCCCTATGGTGTAGGGGCTGTTCTGGCTCACATAGTAAATGGTGTTGAGAGACCCGTTATGTTTGCTTCTAGTACTTTAAGTCCATCAGAAAGAAAATACTCTCAAATACACCGTGAAGCACTAGCGGTTATGTTTGGAGTTAAAAAATTCCATAAATACATATATGGTCACAAATTTACATTGTGTAGTGATAACGAAGCGTTAAAGGAAATTTTTAATCCCAATAGAGACACATCTAGCATTACAGCTTCAAGATTGCAGAGATGGGCGGTAACATTATCCATTTATGAATATGATTTTAAATATCGTCCCGCAAAACGTAATGCACCAGCGGATGCCATGTCTCGCCTACCTTTGGATGGTAAAACTCAGGTAGAAATGATGAATAACCTCGTAGATGTGATACAGTTGCCTATAAGTTTCGAAAAGGTAAAATTACACACTTTAAATGATTCAGTTTTAAAGGAAGTTATACATTATGTAAGAAACAATTGGCCAGTAAAAGTACAGGACCATCTTAAATATTGGTATTCATCTCGTAAGGCCTTGTCCACGGACAACGATTGTGTTTATTATAGAGATAGGTTGATCATACCGAGTAAACTGCGTAACGAAGTTCTCGAAGCCCTTCATGAGAATCATGATGGTATTGTGAAAATGAAGATGCTCGCTCGCAGTTCAGTATGGTGGCCAAAAATAGACGACTGCATTGAGGAATATGTCTCAAAATGTTTTGCTTGCCAGTCAACTCAAAGAGTCCCCAGGGAAAAGACTGTAAGTAAATGGCCATTAAGTAGTATTCCATTTGAAAGAGTTCATTTAGATTTATTTTATTTTGAGGCAAAGACATTTCTCATTTATATCGATTCATTTACAAAATTTATTGAGATAAAACATTTAATAAAATCCGATTCCCCAAGTTTGTGTAATAGTTTATTGTCAATTTTCAAAATATTTGGATATCCAAAGGAAATAGTTACAGATAACGGTCCACCATTTTCATCTTTTCATTTTGAAAACTTTGCTCAGAATCTAAATATTTGTCTAAGAAAAACGCCGCCCTATCATCCTCAAAGTAATGGATTGGCCGAACGCGGAGTTCAAACAATAAAAAATAGTTTAAAAAAATACTTATCAGATGAAAAATTAACTTCTCTACCGATACAAACAAAGCTAGATAAAATTTTAATGTGTTATAACCATACACCCTGCACGCCGACAAAACAAAGTCCAGCAAGTTTAATTTTTTCATTTACACCAAAAACATTAATAAATTCATTAGCGAAAAATGTGACGAAGACAAATATTAATAGAGTTATAAATAAGAATGTGGCGAAGAAAACGGAAGGTATTTTTAAAACAGGAGATAAAGTATTATATAGAAATCATTTCAAAGACTATATTAAATGGATACCAGCAACCATATTTAAACAAATTAGTTCTTATACTTATCTTGTAAATATTAATAACTCCATTAAATATGTTCACCAAAATCAATTACGCTTTTCAAAACTAGAAGATAAATATCACCCTTTATTAAATACAGAAGTAAAAGATACTATTAATATAAATAATAAAAATAAATGTATGCCTCATAAAAAACTAAGAAAAAAAAGGGAAAAGAAAATTTTACATGAATCAATATCTATTCGAAAATCAAATCGTACAAAAAAGAAACCGCTTAGACTTCAATATAAATAAAGCAACAATCATTAAAAAAAAAAAAAAAAAAAAAAAAAAAAAAAATATATATATATAAAAAACATTAATATATAGCCATATGTATTATAATGTAAATAATGAATTAAAAAAAATATTATACATTATACAATTTGAATTAAAAATAATGTTAACAATGAACAGTAAACCTTTAAAGAAAACGAATTGTGTAAACAATACCAATGTATATTATTAATATTAATTATTTTACATATCTTGTAAAGCTCAATTAAAAAGGGGAAGATGTCATGTATTGTACATTTATTAAAGTACCCACTGTAATGGTAATAACGTAGTACATTTAGAATACCAGTATTTTTAGTACTCTCTTTTGTATAGTCTCTACTAAATAACTGTAATAAGAAATTGCGATCATACGATCATTCGCTTATTAACTGTGTAACAATAAAGTAATTGGAAGAAATATTAATTTAAAGTCTTTTAAAGTCTATAACAGAAAACAGAATAAATAAAAATCAAATTGTCTGGCACACTTGTTACGGCGGCTGTTAGTTGGCCAATTTGCATTTGACAGGATTCAAAAATGTATAAACGGTTGAATAAGCGAACTTGAGATTATTTGTCCATAAGATTTTAAAGAATGCTAATGTCTAACAAAAAAAAAAAAAAAACAAACAATAACAAACGAAATTCCAACAATAGATAGATTTATAGCTGTGTGGTGCATTTTTTAAATTTTTCGTGAATATTTATTGCTTAAACTTTTCATTATTCTTAAGGAATTTGAAAATAAAAATGAGGTATGGATGGACAGTCACTCTCTCGTGGTACTTTATGGTACATTATAGTAATTAAAAAAATTTTAATTAAAAGAAACTTCTTTGAATAAAATTACATTTCAATTAATTTTATAATTTATTTATCCACCTTTAACATTTCTGTTATAAATTAAATAGAAAATGTATGAAGTAAACTTGCCATGAATAAAAATAAATCTTAATGACACAAAAATTTGTCTCTTACTATGTCACTTGCTAAAATTTTATAACAAAGTCGTGATAAATTATTAGCTGCTGTTGTATTACGATTTTAAAATTGGTTTCTATAATTTTTGAGTAAAACATTTTGTACAACATTTTATTTCAGAGCCACACAAAAAAAGACGACACACTAAATGTATGATTTCATTTTATTTGCCTCTTTTCACTGCATTTGATTTATTATCATCTTCCGTGTTTCTATTTCTAAATAACATTCAACTGATGTAATGCTATTTCTAAACTTTCGGTTAATTTTAATGAACACATTTTATAGACAAACCTATATGTTTATATGTATATCGTACCCAGCATCATTGCTGTTCTGCACTCTCAGATTTAAATGAAAAACTTTAAAAAATAAATTCAGAACCATTAATTACATGTTGACAGGTATTATAAATCATCAAGAGAAATAATTTCTTTCAAAGAATTTAATTTAAAATCAATCTGAATGGCTAAAATAAATGTATGAAACATTTGATGAATTTCTGAATTGAATTAGTACCGGTCAGAGAAAAGAAGATTTCAGAAAATACTTGTAGCTACAATGATTGGTTTCAAGCCAACAAGATTGACTGTAAGAAAGTATAAAATATTCTTTCTTATTTTGACGCTTACAGTAGTATAATAATACTATTCTAATTACTTGACAAAAACTTCTGTTTAACTTTAAATCTCGTCCTATTTGTCAACTCCAAATGAAAGTCCACTAGAATTCTGTCTGCAGTGAGATACTTGGATATTAAATCTAAAGACGGCAAGTTAATACATACATGCATACATAATTGGTCACTGCAACACTTCAGTCAGGATTATGGACCTAGTTTCTCACACAACTTATGTTGAGTGTGTTAATTTTATACATGAACGGCGTGACCTACAGTTTACAATCGATTACGAACGACAGATTTTTGGAAATTTTTTGTGGCAGTTTTATTTATTCTAAGAGTTTTTGCCAGAAATCTGCTGAGGAGAAGTTACCAAAGAAATATTTTTTTCATATTTTCGTTTTAATGTCTGACCTGGGGTTTGAACCGTGGCCTTACGTTTAGTAAGCCAACACACTACCTACTAGACTACGGCGACTTCAGATGGCAAGTTAATATGAAATTTAATCCTGTATGAGAATTATCACATTTGCCACAAACATCAGCACAAATATAAAATATATATGTTTTGTTGAGAAAGTATTGTTTGCAAAACGTTTATGAAAAATGAAACATAAAAATCATGTACAAATTCATGTATACAGGCGTAAGATGTACAAATTATCATGGATATGAAATTAAATCATTTAATAGTAGAAGCAATTAAATTACAAGTTAAAGTTAAGCAGTTACTTGCATACGCAAAGATTGTTTCTAAAAAAAAAACAAAAGACTTAAGACACAAACATGATAATTGTTTAAACATTATTTTAATTTATTTTTATTTTGTTCAACATTATTTTAAACAATTAAAAACCATTTGTAATGTTTAATTTAAATCAAAAAAAAAATCATAAAATGTCGTAACAATTTCTTGTCTTTGAGAACATTTACACGACATAAGTATTCTGATTCATTAAATGTCATTTCAAAATCCAAAGAAGTCTGTTGAACTGTAAATAAATTGTATCATTAATTATAATTTATTCATTATATGTTGTATGTACACTGATCATGACTTGGCATAAATTGTGTTTTTCATTTTGCACTTCCACACCCTGATGTTGTTAAGCAGTGACATTGTTAGTTAATTGCAGTCAAATGTTAATTTTTTTGTTTGCACTTTACAGTTAACAAAACAAACTTACACAAAAAGGCGAAACAAAGCAATTAAATTTCAATTTTAACCAATAGCTGTTTAAGAATCGAGATAAACTTGTCTTTCAAATACTTTTATTAGAGAAACAGACTCTCAAAATATTGATTCTCTGAACGTCAAACATTAGTTTACGGTTTAACCGAACACGAAATAAAGTTTATATTATAATTACAGTTATAAAGTATTTCATTTAGTGGTATGAATTCATTGAAAAATGTACATTTAACAACATTTAATCTCAATAAAGTAACTTTAAAAAAGGACAAAAGTAATGCGACGAGATGCTCTCAAATTTCGCAGAGCTTCTGTGGAATATCCACCACAATCTAGCTGCCCTGCTGCTCGTTATTAGTAATGGCAACTCCGTGCCTAGGCTAAACAACCCCGATCCCAACGCTATACCTAACGGTTTCTTTCTCAAAACAGTATGGAATTTGCAAATTGCTGTATTCGATTTTTTTATTTAGTCTCGTTGGAAAGCATTTCCTGAAATTATACAGTCTACTGCTTTTGTTGAGGAAGCAGTTGCCTCCAATGTTGCCTGTCAGAATTGTATCTTATTATTCTAACCATAGTCTCCATGGTTTTGATTTTCACTACCAAATGCAAGGGCCAAAAAATTCAACTGAGCCTTAAGAACAGCCGTAAAACAGTTTTTGTCTGTTCCAGCAATAGCTCGTAAGTTCAGAACTCATTAAGCAATAAATGTTTCTTATAGGTGCTTGATCCAACAAAAACAAAACAAAATTGTTGAAAAAAAGAAATCAACAAATAAGGGTGTTTGACCGACAAAGACTCTGCTATCCACGTTTTTACAATTTGTCTGTAGTTTTAATTACTTGAAATTGCTACACGTACAACTTATTAAAATATTTTCGAAAATATTTCTCTGTGTAAGCGATGCAAGTTGGCGAACTTTAATTTTCACCAAAATGCCATTTGACATCGTGATTTTGTTTTTTTTTTTTTTATTATTATTCGCACAAATTAAAAAGTTACCCATATTATGTGTTCATAGTAACCCGCACAATTTCTTAAGGCTTATCTGAGATGGTAAGAAAAGCAAAAATATGAACAGAAATTATATGGAAATGAAATGAAATAAATGTCCGCTACATTTAGCAACACACTATTGCCACATACATACCTGCTGTATAGATGGATAAGTGAAATTTTTAGTTTTTAGTTTTTACTCATTCTCTTGCATCAAACATGATTTTGAGTGACGTCTGCTTAAAAAATAATAAAACTTGTTTAGCTTGTCAACATGAATTAAAGAAATTTTCGAAAATCAAGCACTAAAACCATTCGCTTATGGCTCTAATTCAGGAAGATGCATGAGCTTAACTTAGTTTTGATTTCGTTATTTGTTTTAAAATTAAGATTCACAAAACTTGATGAAATTGTTTGCCCTTTTAACGATCAACAAAACTAAAATTCGGGTCTACTTTTCATATACAATGAAAAGAAAATCAACAAAGACTTTGAATTTGAAATAAAAATTAAAAAAATTGACAAAAAAAAAAACAAAATGAAAATTTGTTTTTCCTATTTGTGATAATGATCTAAAGACACGATCTTATAACCAAATAAGCGCCAGTAACCCACTTTTTTTGCTATTCGCATTATAAATAAATAAAAAAAAAGTATTTTTTAATGTAAAATATACCATAAAATATATATAAAATAAGCACATATGGTGATTTCCATGATTATCACAATCAAGATTTAAAAAGAAATTAAACAAATCACAATTAAATGTGAGCAAGAGAACTAAATAAATTTTTCATATCCCTGATAGCAATTTTAATTGTATAAATAACTCCACCAAACACAAAAAAAATAAATGCATTTATGTTATCCTACTCCCAACACTCTACAAGACACTCATCCTCCCCGTGCTTCTTTATGGCACAGAGGCATGGACCCAATTAAGCACTAATGCAGCAGCCTTGAGAATATTCGAGTGAAAAGTCCTACGCAAGATCATCGGTCCAGTGCAAGTTGGCGATAATTTCCGCATCCGATACAACAGAGATCAGCGTATTAACGACTGCGCTGGCTCGTCCATGTCGTTCGAATGGAGGAGGATGCTCCGACGAGACGGGTATTTGATGCGGGGATCTGCGGATGTCGGCGAAGAGGACGACCTTGTTTGCGTTGAAAGGACTAAATCGAGGAAGCCATGTCATCGAATGGTGTGACTAACTGGCGTAGGCGCGCAAGAAGCAGAGCCGCCTGGAAGGACTTGTTACGGCGTTAATCGGGTTGTTAATGGCCAATTAAGTAAGTAAGTAAGTATGTTATCCTACACAATAAAATGTACTTTTTATATAATTTATGTGTATCATAACTCCATAACCAAGTAAATTTTAAGTAGTGTGAGAAGCGATGTCGTAATCCTAACTAAAGGGTTGTAATGACTAATTATGTATGTTATGTATGTGTTTTGGAAAATTGGGACTGTGTTACCATATTTAAAATGCATATCCAGGGAGTACTGAGGATATAACAGCACTATATAGCCTCCAATAGAACACTCAGCTTCCATGAGTTTGACTTGAAATTAATATGAAACTATTACAGATGAAATCAGCTCCGCAGAGAAATTCTGTGACCATCTGCTGGAACTCATGTCATGCGTAATGGGCAGTCAGGCGAACTTGCAAGAATTCTGTCTACGACTTATTGATAATCACTTCCGTCAGCTCGTTTGTATTATAATTTGAGGCTTTCTAAATGTTTTCTAGGACACATTCACGCTTTGAATATGTATTGAATGAACACTTAATTTAATGGAAACGCCTTTACATTTAATTTAATTGGTTACCATATGTATTACTCAACGAATTTCAATTTCATTTTTGTGAGAAAAGAAAAAGGAAACTTTGACAACAAACTATAGAAAAGCGAAACCAGCGACCCAGTAAAACAAAAAAAAAAAAACATACTAAAAATTGGATATGTGTCTTGAAGTCTGCTATTTAGCAATTTTTTATATTTTAGTTTCGTTTTTTTTTTTTTTGGAATTATCCTCTTCAAGAAAGTGTCACATTAATTCATAGGAATGTAATGAACTCCAATGCCAAAATAACAAGAAAGGAAAAAAACAACAAACCAGCCAAATAAAAACTAAGTTAATCTTAAGAGACGTTTAATGACGTATCTATGACGTCTATTTAATATCATTTTGGGTTTTCTGTTGTAAAGCATTAGGCACTTATCGTTTGCCAATAAATATTTTTTATTTCATTTAAATTTTTTTTTGCCTTTTTTGTTTGTTTTGTTGTTCAGAATTTTATTTATTTGCGGCTTAAATTTGTTGATTTATGGTTGCATTGAATTTCAAGACGATATTTGCCAAAAGTAACATATTTGGTCACACGAAATTTTCACTTATTGAACTACGTAAATTGGTCACTAAATTGGCCAAAAATTAAACGACACTATTGTTTGGACTTTCTATTGATATAAGCACGTAGAAGGGGACAAATTAATTTTAACAATTTGAAAATAGTCGAAAAATTAAGGTTACATTGAAGCCTTATTCTTAACGCATAATAAGTGTAACACATCAAGACTCACAAGAGTACGTAAATGTTTTTATTCCTGCTTGCCGCGAATTTATTTGCAACCGAGGCTGCTTACATCAGTTTATCAGCTTATGTCCATCGGAATATTGCAAGTATTTTGATTTATTCAATTATATTTTCACTTTTCATTTCATTCACATCACTTGTTTTCTTGTTTTTTCCTTCTTCAATTCGTTATCGATGAACACAAGCAACAAACCAATCAGATTGCCATACCAACTGAAATACATTGGACAATCTGGCAGTTATCAGACATCATTTACTGTATGAAAATGAAAGTTTATATACTTTTCTCATCTTTGTTTTGTTTTTTATACGACTTTTTCATATCAGAACCGCCGGCATTTATAAAAAACTTTGTTACTCTGTTCAATAACGTTGCCATTAAGTTGTTGGTATTGTTTCTGGAGCTGAAGTAACTCATTGATCAGTCCAAATATTTATTGTTTATGGTTATAAAATAAATTCCTTAATATACTATACACAGGCGCCATTATTCATTTTGCTACTTGTATGACCAGATTAGTTATGTCCACAGTAGACTCAAGTGCAGGAATATTACTAATGCTGGCTAACTAACTTGTTGGCCCGTTTACACAAATATGTACGTAAATATGTACGGACAACTCTTCACTGCTATTGTCAAAAATAAAAATAAACAAACAAAAGAAACAATTTTAAAGTGCCAATTTGTGAAGTGAAATTTCAATAAATACTTCTGGCTATTTTTGACTCCATAAATTATTGCAAATATTTGCGTAAAGAAAACAGAAAAACTATGTTGAACTTTTATATACAAAAAAGGAAATTAAGGATTAAACAATGAAACTCATAATATGAAATAATTCAAGCAATTAATTGTATTAACACTCTTACCACACAATTGTTAGTTTTTTTCTTTGTATATCAGTTTAAAAACAATCTTTTCAGGAATCATCAGTAGATGAATAAAGCTCGCTTTGCAATAAGAGCCAAACGTGCACAAACATGACTAGAAATCCTATAAATGTCACTAGGCTTGGGTGTCACTAAGAAATATCAAATTGAAAATAACAAGAAATAAACCACTTTACTACTCTATTATGGTCTATTTCATGTTATCATGTCATTTCGTTCGTGTCATCATAGGTTCGAATCGAACACTTGATCCGCAATTTTATATTCCGATTGGTCTCGTGTCTCTTAAAAAGAAACGTTTTATTGAATTGCTATCGAATCGGATTTTTATTGAAAGTTCTCTAACGCGTTTATCAAGTCGTCGTAATCTAGTAGGTAGGTAATGTGTTGGCTTATTAGACGTAAGGCCAGAGTTCAAACACCAGGTCAGATATCAAAACGAAAATATTTCTTCGGCGACTTCTTCTCAGCAGATTTCTGGTAAAAACTCTGAGAGTAAATAAGAAATTACTGGACAGACAACACAACGTCAGACTCCTTGACAAGGTCAGAAGGTCTGCCGCCATTTACATAACTGGTGCTCTACGCACCACCCCCACGAAAGCCTTGTTCGCAATGCTCAACTGGCTTCCTACTGTGCTTCTCGCTAAGCAGGCGGCCAAGTTTACTGCGACTAGACTTAATGCTTTGTCTCGCTGGCACATTATACCTTCTGGTCACTCCACTATTCTGGAGGTTGATCCGGTGGCCCCTGTGAACATGGACTATATCACTGCTGAATATTGTCTTGACAGATGTTTCCACTCTCTCATTCCGAATAGGGATGACTGGAATCCTAATACGGTCGTCCCCCCGGAAGTCCTGGATATATATACCGACGGCTCTAAAATCGACAATGGTGTTGGAAGCGGTATCTACTCTGGGAAACTGAACCTGAACATTTCTCTCCGTATGCCGGACTACTGCAGCGTGTTTCAGGCGGAGGTGATGGCGATCTACCGGGCCGCTCAATGGATCCTCGTCAACGATGCTCCTTTCACTCGCGTCTCGGTCTTCTCTGACAGTCAGGCCGCGATAAAGTCTCTATCGGGTTTCGTGATTAACTCTAGGATCGTTAGGGAATGTCGTCGCTGTCTCGACCTTCTTTCGGGGCGCTTCACCAGTGTCTCTTTGGTGTGGGTCCCCGGGCACAGTGAAATTCCGGGTAACTGCAGAGCAGACGAGCTCGCCAGAGCTGGTGCGCTCCTTCCGGAATCCTCTTCTGTTGAATTGGGTATACCACTTGCCTCGGTCAAATTGACCATTGCGCGGAAATTCTTTCGAGACGCCAACCTATCCTGGGTCAACGAGGAGTCCTGCTCCACCGCTAGGCTCACCTGGCCCTTGATGGATAAAAGGCGTACCAACCAATTACTTGGTCTTGGTCGTGACGTCATCTCGACTACGGTGGCCGTGCTTACGGGTCATTGTGTCATGGGCAGACACGCGGAAAGAATGAGGCTCCCTTTTAACGATTTCTGTCGTGGATGCTGGTCCTCTGAGGAGGAGGAGACTGTTATTCACTTTCTTTGTCAGTGCCCGTCTCTTGCTAGGTGTAGATATAGGTTATTTGGCTCCCCATTCCTTGTTAGCTTAACGGAGCTATCATCCATTGATATCAAGGATATAGCTTCGTTCATCAAACTTTCTGGCTGGTTTTCCAGTGCGGGGTAGTCGTGCTTCCGTTGTGCAGCCCTTGCGCTGACCAACTTCTTCCTTTTCCCTGATTGTGGTGGAACTTGGTCAGTACAGGGACTGCGTTCACCCGTGGCATCACAACGGGCCGCTATGCGTGCTCAAGTGAGCTTTGTGACATCAGACCACTCCGACCTAACCTAACCTAAATAAGAAATTGCTGAAAAGTTTCTCAAAAATCTGTCGTTCGGAATCGACTTTAGACTGTAGGTCCGTCCCTCCACTCATGTATAAAATTAACACACACAACATAAGTGGTGTGAGAAGCTAGCTTGTAATCCTGACTGAAGGGTTGTAATGACCAATTATGTATGTATGTTATGTGTATATGAATAATTCGTTATCTTTATTAATGCTTGCTATAATGCCTTAATGTCGGAAACTTTCAGAATTTCTTAAAGTTTATACCATATAATCTGTGTATTATCACTTAATCATAATCGTGACAAATTTGTTATGCTCTAAGTACATAAAATAAAATAAAATTAGTACACATATATACGCAATAATTTTTGGGCATCTTATTTTTAATTAAATTTTAATTTTTGTTGTATTTGCCTTACTGCTACTTACTATTCCTCTGAGATTTTTCATGAGTTTCTTTGATTAATACCATTAAGAGCTGTAGCAAATATGTCTCAAATTCATATTAAAAATTATAAACGATTACCTTTTTGATTAAAGTTATATCAATACACCACATGGGAGTTTGAATTTGAAGAAAAACAAGACAAGGGGGATTTTGTTCATAAATACAATATGTTGGCAACGGTTTAAAATTCACCATGGGATTGTTTAGGATAAAAGATCAACAAAATGATTAATAAAAAATATTATACACATCATACTTGTTGTCTTATGATAAATGATGCATAGTAAATATATCAACGAATCTTAAAAAAAATTAATTGTCCTCTGGTGTCAAAGGACAATAGGGACAGTATCAGTAGAGCAGCACTTTGGAAAACGAAGGCTATCGTGTCCTTCATCCAAAACTTGTATAGATGGAGACATTTCGTCCATACGTTGCCCTAACCATTATGAGCTATTTGTTGCTTATCATTTTTAAAGCATACATTGTTAATTTGTTTTACTATTTATTTTCTGTAATGATTTCCCTTCAATTGTAGTACAAGAAGAGTCATTTCTGGAGTAGCACTTTGAAAACCCAATGTAAAGTATACAATTACAAAGCATATGCATATTTATCCTTAAAACCAAAATTTTATTGTTTTCTAAAAGATTGCCACATTATGTAAATCACTGTAAAATATTTTTAAGCACATTAAGAAACAGTGGCGAACCGTATCAGCATAAAGTAATCTCTCTTGTGTTAGATAAATACATGCATAAAACAACACAAAGTATTAAATCTGGTGGACAAAAGCCGAAACATCATTGATTAGCAACATTTTAAAATAACCTCTTAATTGGCAAAACCCACTTATGCAACATACCCCAGCAAATAATTCATATTCATTTCATTAAAATTCATAAAACTAATGAATGTTTTCAACAAGCTACGAAATGACAAACTATTGTGGATCTCTTCAATAAGATTTAAAGAAAAATACTCCATTTTGTTGTTGTCTTAAATGTTTACATTTAGCATGAATTCATATTTTTGCAGAATTTATTTTAAAAACAAAAGAATTTAACTTTTTTCTAAATTTTAATAACAAACACAATTACAAGCATACGAAATACACAGAGAATTAATTCATAAATGTTTGTTTGACATGCAATGTTTACTGGGTTATTTGCTTTTATAAACAAAACAATTAAAGAGCATAACAAATTAAACTTAATAAGGATGTAATTTCTATTGTAAGCATAGGAAAAATAAACATTTTATTAGCAAGTATTGCCGCCTCTACAAAATATTGAAAAATTTAAACTTTTACTTGTGATTTCAGATAAAAAGCAAATTAATATGTAAGGAAACTATGTAAAGTAAGCGATAATACTGGCAATTTATATGGGGATGGTGATGGTGGTGGTGGCCACTGCAGTTATTCATGGCAGTAGCTATAAAAGATTTTATACGGCGGTGGGTCTTTTCAAATTATTATTGTCTTCTTTGGCCTTTTTATCCAAGATACCAACGTTTGTGCTAGTAAAGGTGAATCATGAACATAATAGTATGTTCTTAACAAGGAAAAATACAATAAACTCTTCGCTCTTAAAGTTACATTTGCATTTTCATTTTTTTTTTTGTTATTTTTACTTTACCTCATTGAAATATTAATTTTTGATACAACAGCTCTTACTCCCTGGTAATGAAGAATTTCACATCCGCATCGCGTTAGCACCGCGATGAAACGCCAGTGGTTCTTTAACAATACCTTCGATCACAATTTGTTACACTTACATCGACTTTGAATGTACGTATGACTACAGTGCAACTCTAATACATGTGTTCATAAATTATTTGTATTTCAGTTTTACACTTTCGATATGGATAGATGACATTATTATAAATTCAAAGTATTGCTTTTTTCTACTTGTCATATTGATGTTGCATAGAAAGAATTCGCTACACTTTCGCTATTTTCTTGTGACTGAATTTTAAACGAAGGTGTATCCCTTATTCCATATTCAAAGCTATATGACAAGGTGCATTAAAGATTTTAAGTGTCAAACTTAAACATTTATGAGACAAGCATACATGTATTTGAAGAATAATAGAAAGTTGAAGGCGTAAATATAATCAATCCTGTGACAATGACGACCTCATCACAGTCTATCCGGGAGTTAATGTTTGCAAAAAAAAAAAAGAGAAAAAATTCGAGTTGATTATAATAAGACAATGACCTCGCGTTCATTTTAAAACCAATACAATAGTAACACGAATCGACTGACTCTTTTGGCAATAGGGGGAATACGTGCTACATTATTATTAGTTCGTATAGAAAACCACAAAAATTAATTCAATAGACCACCAATGAGTTGTTTAATGTGTAAAGGCTCAAAAAAAAAATTATGCGAAACCACTAAAACTGTTTAAATACACGTTCAAAGAGAAAATTTCTCATTAAAAGAAAAAATAAATTGGGGTTTTCTCTTTTTTTTCAATTTTTTTGCTTTTTTCCTATATTTTCTGAATGGAATTCTCAAGTGAACGGAGTGTAACTGAAGGGCTTTCACAGTATCTGTCGAACACTTGTTGTACTTCATTCATTTAAATTTAAACGTATAAGTATGTATATAGGCGCTCATTCATTTATCCAACAGATGCATTCCTTTACAGAATTTACCAGCAGTAAATGCTGCATATAATATATGCATCTGCTGTATGCAACATGCAGTGTTTTTTATGTAAAATAAACTTGCCTTGAAGCATTATTTCTTACAGCTCTTATGGATTTTTTTTATGACTAAGTATGCGTGCTTTTTCGTAATTTCCTTTAAGACCCCTTTTGACATAATGAAACACTGAACAGCATTTCAATAAATTTTCTTTAATGATTTTATGAATTGTGTAATATTTTAAGGGTGATAATAAATTTAAGAATAAATACCAATAATTGAATTTATTTATTATACTTATTCATTATTATTAATTTAAATTCAGATACTTAGATCATTCAGACACTTGTGATTAAAGCACCTTTTTTTTGGCAAACGTGCAGCAAATTATAGAAATGATTTCTTTTAAATTTGCAACAAAATGTTGTTCCTGTAGAGATTTTTGATGTATTGTTTAAACAAGTTTCAAATCTATTGTTACAAATTATTTTAAGCAACCATTTTTCCATTTTGAATGGCTTACGACAACTGCGTACATCTGAATTTTATTTAAAATTTTTTTTTTTTATATCGCGATAATAAAATATTTATTGTTTCATATTAAGATATAAAACATAATAATAGTATTTATAAATAGTAATAGTAATCTGTTGAAATTAACTTAATTCATATTTAACCTGTCATAATTTCATTTAACTTCTTTCCTCTTTGTGTGTGGTATTTTATAAGGAGTCTGTAATAAAGAAATAAAAAAGAAAATAGTAAAATGCAGAAAGTCATAAAATAATTCATATTTTTCTTTTATAATATTTTTAATATGCAAACGTGGTTCATAATTATTAAAGCATACTGTTGTATGCATATCTCATACAAACATCTTTCATACATACATGTTAACAATCGAAACAACAGCAGCCACCATAGACGCAAACAGCTCTTCGAATAAAATTTTTTCATTTTTGCAGTTGGCTTTATTGTTGGTAAAACACCATATAATCGTTAAGAAAGAGCACAAAAATCAGTAGAAAAGATGTGAGTTTTCTTTTGAAAAGTGTGAAATTGTTATTTTTAAATGCTGCAACTCTAAGTAAGAATAATAATGAATTCATATTTAGAATTGGGCATAGAAAGAAGATATTCTTTTGTATGTTGTTAAAAATAATAACAAAATTTAATTTTAATACTATTGGAAGCCCAGGACTATTCAAAACCGTCTACCCAACCGTACTATCATAATCCGTTTGAACAAACTAGACGAAATGCAAGACCGTGCACCTTTTTCCTCTTCATTCCTGAAAAGTGCAGTCTGTCTTTCTAGGATTCGTGTGAGATATTATCTTTAGCCCGACAAACTTCAATATGAAGTATAAATAATCTACATTACCCTCCAATCGTCCACGAAGAAAGCCATTTCATGATCCACCTCCTAAACCCAGTTCCTAAACATTGTCACATTACAGCTGCTTTAGGTAGAGACAACATACGTACATGCATAATTGATCATTACAACCCTTCAGCCAGGATTACGACCTAGCTTCTCACACCATTTATGCTGTGTATGTTAATTTTATACATGAGTGGTGGTACCTACAGTTTAAAGTTGACACCGAACGACAGATTTTTGAGAGACTTTTCATGGCAATTTTTTATTTAACCTCAGAGTTTTTGCCAGAAATCTGCTGAGAGAAAGTCGCGGAAGTAATATTCTCTCATATTTTCGTTTTAATGTCTGACCTGGGGTTTTAACCGAGGCCTCATGTCTAATATGCCAACATACTACCTACTAAAATACGGTGACTTGGGTAGAGAGAACATGAAGTTAAAAACGTCAAAAACTGATTCATATCTTTCAGTGATGCTATGTCTACGGTCGGCTCTACAATCTCATACATAGTTAATGAATGGGCGTTTTTTACTGTGGTGAAGGTCAGGATCACTTAACAATTTTGACGTTCTTTGATCAGCAGTCTAAACGATGCTAATCAGTCGCAAATCTAGCTCTTTTCATGTTATTGTTATGAGGAACATAAAAGTTTTTAAACAGTGGTGAACCAACTACTAGCTGCAGAAATGGGATCTGTAGCTACAACGCTCTTTGTTGGATCTGTTATAAAGGTCAACTCAAGTGTATAAACATTGGAATATGTGGTTAAAATATAGGTCCACACCAATTGTACAGCCCATTTACATACATAACAGTGGAACTGACAATAAGACATTTTTGATATTCATAAATATGAATGTAGGTGTATTGCGCATGTGCAACAGATATGTTATCGTATCTTAAGGCTTTAATTTAAAATCTTATTTTTCTTTTGTATGTTTACATGAAAACACACATATCGCTGTGAATTTAAAGATATTCATGGCAACCGCAACGAAATATTCGCCGGCCAATTCGATTCAATGAATGAGATCTACAGCCTGGCTTACAACGACAGCAACTCTGTGTGTGGTTGGCTAATATATGTAGCTTAACATTACAAAAACAAAACCAAAAAAAAAATATTAAAAATATGAAAGAAAAGAAAAATTATTCGCAGCAAATTGTGTTTTCAATTTGAATTATTTAATCGAACTTGCTTTTAAGATTAATTACTACTCTGAGAGGAAATCTATGAAAAGAAAATTGTTATCATATTTTAACGAAACTTAGCACTTGAGGAAAATGAAATGAGGAAAATATGATAATTTTTGTATGATAAAAATGAAAAGTGAGGAGACAATTAGTGGACGTGCACATATAAAATAAATGCAACGTGTACGTGATAATATTTGAAATCGACAGTAGACAGTAGCAAAATAAGGAAATAATAGAGGCTACTAAACCATTAGTTAGGCTTACTCTGCTCCCATAAAGATAAAATTGATGCATTGAACTATCTCCTTAATTTTGTTTATTTTATTGATTAGAGTGAGATTTTGATTTATATCAATAAATACTCGGATAGTCATTAAGAATTATTTACAGGAACTAAAGTTGGTATTTGGCCCTAAGAACACACCTTCTTTTTCTGAAGAAAACCTATCGGTCTGAGACTATCTTTAGATAACAATCAAGTAAAAAATTCTTTAAAAAACACTTTCATTGTAAAAATTCAACAAAATGCTGTTGATGCATGATATGCACGATCTTAATATTTTACGAAAATGGAATAATCTAGATACTGGTGTATTGCTTTTACATCGTTTAACATTAAAACTATAAACAAAATTATTGCACTACGTAATATAACAACAAACATCAGCACGCAAAAATGATTAACAAGTAAACAAAAATATTCCAAGAAACACCAGCATAAAAAAATAATAAACAAGTAAACAAAAATACAACAAAAAACACTATAAGAATAAATGTAAACAAAATACACAAACAACAATAATGAAACAACGATGTTTACATTTATTAGATCTCGAGAAGCTGAAGCAACGAACATTCGCCTTGAAGAACATTCATCAGACTGTTTACGTTGCCAAATAAAAAGCAAGTCAAAGCAGACAACTGAGTTAGTAAAAGTTCAGTCAGTCTATTTGAAGAGAGTAATCGTGGTTTGAAGATTTACCTTACAACCCAGTAAAAAAATTTTAGGTTTTAGGAAGCTAAAAAGGCACTTTACTGCTGCTGTATTCGCTTACTATTAAGCCTTACTGAGAAGCACGAAATAAGCTAATACCATTGAAAGGATTTTTGTAATAATGTAAGCGAAAAAAAATTAAAAGCTTACTACTATCCCTTCCATAGAAGGAGGTTGTAAGTGAAACATTTAAATAATTGTTGAGCTTACTTCTGTCCTTACGAGGAAGCAGGTTGTATTGCAAAGACTTCGAAATCGGGAGATTTACCGAGTCTTTTCCGAAAAAAAAAATATTTTAAATTACGTAATAAAACATGCTCAGTCATCGACATGCATTTGAGCAGACAAGACGTGAATAAAAGCGCAAATAATGTGTTATTATTCCCGTAAAATAAAAAATAAAATAAAAATTGAAGAAAAAGTGACATTAAATTAATTAGTACATATTAAATGTAAGAAATTAAATTTTAAATATTTATTAAAGTGTGTATACAGCAATTATTTTTTCTACGGAATATTTGGAAGTATTTGCTTTTTTTTTTTTTGTTTTTGTGTTCGTGGTATTCTTATTGTGCATATAATGTCTGTTTGATTTGTGTTTACTTCTTTTTTTGTAGAAAAGTTAACGACTTTTTGTGTTTGTTTTTTCTCTCACTTAATGTTTTTATTGCGTTTTGTTTTTTATTTAAAATAATATGTCAAAAGTGGTTGAAAAAAGACAGTTTAATAAATTAAAACGAAAAGAGATAAATGAAAATTATTAAAATTCCTTGATAATGGATGCATTGTAGTTAAAATTTACAAAGATCCAAACATTTTCTTTTGAGCCAATTCTATCACAGGATCTTGGAATTTACCTCGTAAATGCTTTTATGAAGAAATTTTTAGAACAGATCAGATATACGCAAAACTAGTAAATATTCCATATAAAAGAGAAAGATTGCTAATAACATTAATACACTTTAAATAATTATAAATTCAAATAAAGGTTTTTAGAGAAATGCCTCGCTCTAAACCAAATGCAAGTGTTCAAAATTCGATTGAAGAATTAACTGAAAAAATACATATTTTACAAGGTAAATAAATAATAATAAAAAATATAAAACTTAATTACATATTACTTATACTTTACTTATTTGATGCTGTAAAAGGTATATTTAGTATTATATGATTTTTACATAACACTTGAATGATTTTCTTTTTATTTCAGAAATTGTTGAAGACCAAAAAAAATCAATAGATATTTCAAAAGGACAAATTAAGGATTTAAAAGGTATGTATTTTAAGTAATAACATTATAAATTGTACATATTTTATTGTATTGTATATATTTTTCGTAGAAACTATTGTAAATCAAAATAAGATAGTAGTTCTAAATGTTATGTAACACCAGGTCATTTTTCCACAAAATATTATAATTTATTTCCTGTTCAATCTGAGGCCGAATTCAAAGAAATTGAAGATGTTATAGACGATAAAACTAATTTTGCAATGGTAAGAAAGCTTGTTATATATTAATTTAGAATTTCGATTAATATTATTTTTGATTTGTATTTACAGGTAGTAACAATTAAAAGTATTTTAAGCATGGGGGGATTAAACAAAAGTCTTTCTAATTTTTTAGATATAAAGATGTTGCTCGATTTTAATGTGGATGGAAAGCAGGATAAAAAGCGTCTATTAGACTTCCCGAAATTTGTAAATGTTATTTATGGTAAGTATTCTATTATGTCTTTAATAAATTCGTATTATAAAATAAGCATTCTTATAATTATAGAATCTCTAAAAGTTGATGGTCTCTCTAAAACAAAATTCCTTCACAATTTACGCATAGCATTTAGATGAAACAAAAACCGCTACTACAAGAAAAAGTGCTTGAAGAAAAAGAATAAAATTAGTAACACCTATTTAAACAGTGAAGAGGATTCGGATTCAGAAAATATTGATCCTGGAATAGCAGAATAAAATCCCAAATTCTTTATTAGAATTAATTTATTTTTTAACATTGAATTTATTTTGTTAATTTTGAATAAAAAAATAAAACAAAAAATCAATTGGAAGTTATTATTTCACAGATTCTTAAGAAGCATGAAGTAATAGCTTCATATCTGGAATGAATTCACGTTTTCAGAAAAAACATGATGGAAGAGCTTTTTGTAAACAATGAATGTTGCAATTTCATAGAGACATGAATGAAGCGCTTACATATAGCTGTTACTCACACCTGAATGTAACGAGTGAAAACGCGCTTCTTTTTTCAAAAGGTAATGCTTCCAAGTGGGAATTCGCCATATAAAAATCATGCCTTCTTGAAGCAGGTTTGTAAGGGGGAAAATAGCTTCTCTCCCTTACAAACCTGCTTACATGTAAGCTCCAATTTTTACTGGGAAAGGTCAATAGAACAATTGTTTAGTGATTGTTATTGTTTGTGCAAAGGATGTAAACAGAGGAATAACAAACAAAGCAATTGTTGTTGTTACATCAAGCTGGGAACCAATGGCATATTGATTGGGCCAATAATAAAGAATTTTAATTAAAATTAAAAACAATTTTATTTTTATTTTATTTGCAATCTACGAGTTAATATACGTAACAATATAATTTAAACACAAGACTTTAAAAAAACACATCATTCTGCTTATCGCCAGGCTTATCACAAATTATGCGAAACAAAAAAATATTGCAATTGATACTGCGCATGACAATAAGAACCTCTGAAGGTGCCATCTGTTGGAATACATTTTTGAAAAATATCATACATATGTATTTAAAAGCTTGTTAAATGTTCGTAAGAACTATGTATATGAACTAAATGGAGAATATAAAAACTGATTTACAATCAAAATTTAAGTTACCGCGGAACTTATTATTGCAACAGAATATAGTTTAGTGAAGTGTTTTTTAGAGTACTGCAGCATAATTTTTTGAGAGTATTAATACTACAAATTTTTTGAACAAATTAAAGAAGTTTTCACATGGCTCTTTACATTTTTTAATAAAAATTTTCAAATTTTTCCAAAACACTCAAAATAATGTGGGTCCAATTGCGTTTCATTATAGTAATAGTCTTGACCTACGACAATAATAGAATTTCGGCATTTGATAATAAAAATCAATGTGACGTCTTATGAAGACCCTTCGTATTCTACTGCAGATCTGGACGTCTTTATAAGTGAATCATTTTTTTATGAAATCATGTACAAATGTGCCCGTTTGTTTGTCGAATATGTTTGTGAAAGTATTTGGATATTACAATATTTTGTGAGTCACTACGTGTTAAATATGAAATTAAATTATGCTAAAAATCCACACATACATGACTTCAATTAAGGTGTTGGTACCAGGCTTTGGCTATTGTCTGCTGTTTGGGAGTTGTCTTCAATTGTTTGTAGGAGTTTTGGTATTTGTTTTGTTTGTGGCTATAGCTACCACATGAAACACTTGCTCTAATTCTATTGTATTCTTCAGTCTATTCTTTCTATATTGCTCTTTTCAGTTTATTAGTTATTTATGCAGTTTTTGCAAATTGCAAGACGATCAATAAATGCCCTCAATTCTCTGTACACAATACAAGCATGCCATTTGTTAGCATATTGTATGCTTAATAGAACAATACATACTACATTCTATTACTTCTTTTTTAGCGTTTTTGTTTAATAATTTAAAAGCTGCTATTACCTTTATTTTTTTTAATTTTAAAGCCTCCATGAATGTAATAAAATTTAAAATTTTAAAAATCAGAAAAGTATAAAAACTATGTGGTCATACTGCTCCAGACCTCATAAAATCTCTACGTCCGTCAAAAACAGCAGAGTCAGCATTAAAACACAGAGAATATCGCACTAAAAGTGCAAGCAGTCCACAAGCGATCATGGACCAACTTAAATTTGGTTCAAAGAAACATCAGTATTCATAGTGACAGCCAAATGACATTAAAAATAGTAGTCTCCAGAAGCATAAAGTATAGGACTGAATATAATATCTTAACTAACGTTATAGTACTGTTTATTTGGGTGCCTACACTTCAAAGTATATACATATTTGGTCATTACAACCCTTCATTTAGGAGTACCACCTAGCTTCTCACACCACTTATGTTGTTTGTGTTAATTTTATACATGAGCAGCGAGACCTACAGTTTGAAGTCGATTCCGAACGACAAATTTTTATGAGAAACTTTTTATGGCAGTTTCATTTACTGTCAGAGTTTTTTCCAGAAATCTGCTGAGAGGAAGACGCTGAAGAAATATTTTCATATTTTCGATTTGATGTCTGACCTGGGGTTTGAACCGTGGCCTTAAGTCACACTCTTCAAAGTATTATAGGAAATAAAGAGACCAATCTAGCTAACAAAGGTAGAGGGTTCCAGTAGGCAATATTAAAAACGAATGTCATCCTTTTCCATCTAAACACCACTTGGCAGGAATATAAGTTCAAGAAACAATAATGTCTCCTTTATTCTGAATGTTAGCAAGAATAAGGCCTTCTGGTATTTGGGGATACCGTTGATAAACAAAATCCATAATGGAATGTAAAGTAAAAATAAACTCTTAATTAAATATAAGAAACAATAAACATCATAATGAAATATTGTAATATTGTAAGTAAAATCAATCTTTGTTTCCCACGGAGATGTTTTATGATGGCGTATCATCCTCTAGTTACCTGGATATTTCGAATATGTTTGCTGACTTTTTTCAGTCTACTTATAGGCAGTTGAACTCGGGCCCTGATTTGAGTTGCGGCTTTTCGTATCCTTATTCAGTGGGAAGTGTCTCTATTTCTAATATATATTCATTTGATGAGGAGTCTGTTCTTGATTCTTTGTCTGGACTGAAACTTACATACTTGCCAGGCCCTGACGGGGTACCGGCCTGTATTTTAAAGAAGTGCGCTGTTGTATTGAGTGGTCCTTTGACCTTTATATTTAATGGGCTTCTGAGGGCTGGTCATTTTCCATCTATTTGGAAGAGCTCGTTTATAATTCCTTTGCATAAGTCGGGTAATAGATGCAATATTTCCAATTACAGGGGTATTGCCAAACTCAGTGCTATTCCCAAGTTAATGGAGAAACTGGTGACTGATTACCTCTTTTTTAATACGAGATCTTTAATATCCCCTTTCCAGCATGGTTTTTTGAAAGGTAGGTCGACTGTCACTAATCTTCTTGAATTTACTACGCATGTTTTCAGGGGTTTTCTTGCCAGGGCTCGGACTGATGTGATTTATACTGATTTCAGTAAGGCTTTTGAAAGGGTTGATCATGGAATTTTGCTTCATAAACTGTCATTGATCGGTATTCCTGATACTATTCATCGTTGGCTGGGCTCCTATCTTTCCCTTAGGACTCAGAGGGTATTGTTTAGGAATGTATTATCTAAGATTGTTTATGTTACTTCTGGTGTTCCGCAGGGTAGCCATTTGGGTCCTTTACTGTTTTTATTGTTTCTTAATGATCTTCCTTATGCTATTTCTGGTTGTAATATTCTGATGTATGCTGACGACGTTAAATTATTTTATACTTTTGATGATGACCATGGTCAGACTGTTCTTCAGCGAAATATTGATTCCTTTGTAACTTGGTGCGGGACTAATTTGATGGATCTCAACTTGGGAAAGTGTAAGTGCATGGTTTTCTCTCGCGGGGGCGTAGTTTCGTCCACTTATGTGATTAATTCTTGCCCTTTGGAAACTGTTACCTCATTTCTTGATTTGAGAGTATTATTGGATATTAAACTGTCTTTTATTGATCATATTAGTATGCTGATTGGCAAGGCTCGGGCTGTTCTTGGTTTTGTGAAAAGATGGGCTAAGGAATTCACTGATCCTTATATAACAAAACTGCTATACATTTCACTTGTTAGGCCTATTTTGGAGTACGAGTCTGTTATTTGGAATCCATACTATCGTTGTCATAGTGATTCAATAGAGTCTGTGCAGAAGCAGTTTTTATTATTCTGTTTACGTGGCTTAGGATGGGATTATGCCAATGGGTTTCCATCTTATGAGGCTAGATTAGGTCTGATAAAACTTTCAACTTTGGAACGTAGAAGGGCTGTGTTAGGCGTTTGTTTTGTCTATAATCTGGTTAAGGGTGATATCGACCCCGAGTTTTTGCTTTGTAACCTAAATTTCAGTATCCCAGCAAGATTTTCACGGCACTATCGTCCTTTTTCCCTAGATTTTTATAGAACAAACTATGGTTGTAATTTTCCTTTTCGTAGATTATGTAATGATTTTAACATGTATTATGATTTTATTGATTTTAATTGTACTGTTTATAATATTAAACGTAGCTTATATGGTGCCATTAATTTGTAAATTATTATAGAAAAATATATTCTCGTTCTTGTCTTAGGTAGTTATGGTTTATTGTTGCTTTATTCAGCTTGGGATTAAGTTCTGTAGCTAATTTATGTTATCGTTGCCTTTACTTTTCCCTAACCCGCTATAGTCCGGACTGTAGTGTGTACGTGTTCCTACGTAATGGGGACGAGCCCTCCGCGGTCGGGTGAGGGTGGGTTAGTGTGAGGCCGGGGACGTACGACAAAAAAAAAAAGAAATAATATCAATTTAAACAATATAAAGCTTATATACACAATTATATACACAGTTTTATTATGAATGAAAAATTTAAATTTTATATTAAACTGTTAACAATACAAACTTAACATTCCTATATTGTTTTACATTGTATCTACACTGTTAAAGTTGTAATCAATTAACAGAAGTGTATAATAAAAGCACGCAATACTCACTCTCTCTCTCTCTCTGAATTTAAAGCTCTGTATCTGTAAGATACTAAATAAATCCGTCTGTTAGAAACTGGAAATTGTGGCCTGGAATATGACGGCAAAACGGAGAATAAAACACTTGAAGTAAAAAACATGGAGTAAAAAAAAAAACAAAAGACCGCAACGATATTACAACTAAAAAAAGTTTTTAAAAAATCAGCCAATATTTCCAATAAAGTAATTGGGGTTGAATGCTGCCACAGTTGATGTAGTTTATCAGCTGCTTTTGCTCCATTCAGTTGTATTGTTTTTTTATCTTTGAGTGTAAATTTAAATTAATGTTGAAAACAATGTGCGGTTATAACTTCAAAGTGCACCGAAAAGTTTTTATAAGGATTTTAAAAAAATATCGATGTTTAAAAAAATTGTGTTTGTTTGAAAACTAAAAGACTTTGGATAAACGATAATTAATAAAACTTTGGATAAAAAAATGTATGTAAACGTTACTATGATATACAGTACTCCATGGAATATTATATGTAATATACATACATATGTATACATACCAATATTATATAATAAATAATTATGCATTAATTGTAATCAATATTTTTATTAAAAATAATTTGAATTCTATTAAAGAAATGTGTGTTAAAATTTCTTTTAAAGCATAAAATTTCGTACCCAAAAATGTTCTTTTCTTTCAAAAGTTCTTAGTTTTAAATATTGAACGAGCAGAACTTTCTTTCAGTTTTAGAGTTCAAAGATTTTAATGATAATTATCAGATAATAAGTGCAAATCTATCAAAAAAAATAAAAAATAAAAGATTATAGTTTAATCAGTAGAAGTGTAAGAGGACTTAATAACAGATTATGATGGAATAAAATAATACAAATTTTAATTTTTAAAGACATGAGAATGAATGAATTTTTCGGAATTCATTTTCTGGTAATTTCAACAACTGTAAGCCAATTTTGATACTCAATGTTTGGTGGCAAATTTATATAATTTGTCTAAGCTTATGAAAAACCTGAATATAATTTAAGGAAACTAAAATTAGAAATATTTTCTATACTTATTTGACAAATACACAATTTTTAAGCGCCTAGTTTCTGTTACAACAAAAATAACTAAATAAACTAAATTTTCGATCGTCTTAAATCGCTTTTTTTTTTTGGTGAAACAAGCACTCAGGGGATGGCCCCTACTCATGCAGTGCATTGTGCAGGTTTTAGGAAAATGGGTTATAGGAAGGTGCAAGAGAGGGAGTTGTGTTTGTGGACATCTCAAGACGCGAACGGCAAGGAAACGAGTTGTTGCTAGGTGACTATAAAATGGCCAGTGCTATACCTTCACCATTAGACAGTCTACAGCAATCGTCCCTAAGAAGCCCGCACCCTTCAATTCTCACACTACTCATGTTGTGTGTGTTAATTTTATACATGAGTGGCGGGACCTACAGTTTAAAGTCGACTCCGAACGACAAATTTTATTGAGAAGCTTTTCATGGCAATTTTATTTACTCTCAGAGTTTTTGCCAGAAATCTGCTGAGAGGAAGTCGCCGAAGAAATATTTTCGTTTTGATGTCTGACCTGGGATTCGAACTCAGGCCTTCAGTCTAATAAGCCAACACACTACCTACTAGACCACGGCGACTTGTCTTCCAGAAAGAGAAAATGAATATTCAAAACACTAATAGAGAAGCGTGCCTGCTGATTGTTGTTAATTCTTGACGGATTATCAAAATGTGACCAGGAATTGAGTGATTCTATTGGCTAATTCTTGTTGCTTTTTCTTGTAACACAATTGATCGTTTTACTAGGTTATATACGCTCATAATGGATAATCCTCTTAAAATTTATTTCCAGTAACACAATTTGCATTGTCGTCAATCAAGGTTTTGAAGCATGATGTGACTTCTGTAATGACCACATTGAAAAATGGTTTGAGATCAATTGAACAGCCAGTATTTTTAAGTAATTACAAATACTCCTGTAATTGTTCAGAACCTCTTCCAAAATGGACTTCTGATCTTTGACCGTTGATAACGACTGTCTTGTTGAAGCTACATCTGGCAAGGAAGTTGCTATTGCTATTAGCTTGTTTTACATCACTGACGAATATAGCATTCAACAACACGTACAAATAATTAAAATGTTTTATCAAACTAGGCATTCTGAGCGCTATAGTAACGTAACCGAGAGCACTATTCGCATTGTGGTGAACAAGTTCAAGTCTACTTGTGCAATAAATGATTGACTTGTTCAATGAATGAAGACCGAAGTACGACGAAACGTAAAGTGTCGAAAACATCGCTGCCGTCTGGCGATGAGAGACAGAGAGAATATCACTTTGTTTAATTAAATTTTAAGTTAGGAAGCGTCTAATTAAGTCGCCGTATTCTAGTAGGTAGTGTATTTGCTTATTAGATGTAAGCCCAAACCCAAGGTCAGACATCAGAAAAAAATATTTCTTCGGCGGCTTCCTCTCAGCAAATTTCTGACAAAAAACTGAGTGTAAATAAAATTGCCAGGAAAAGTTTCTCAAAAATCTATCGTTCGGAGTCGACTTTAAACTGAAGGTCCCTTCACTTATCACACAACATAAGTGGTGTGAGAAGCTATGTCGTAATGTGAATTCATTGCCTGACAATGAAACGATATGTCCAACCTCGAATTTAATGTAAATTTGCATAAATGTAGTACGTACTCGGAGAGATATATGTATAAGAGACATACTCATATATGTATATTCACTGCTGCCACGTCCCACTTAAAGTTGAGTTGAAATCTCTTGTATGTCTAATGGTTTAATATTTTAATTATTTCCTCATATTTTTGTTGATTTCAATTATTTAATTAACATTGTTTGAAATTTCACACGATCTTATTATTTTATGTTTTCGGTATTCAGGGTTTATCTCACGGTAATAGTTGCAGTAACGCGTAGTTAACACTTTATACACCCATATACGCAGAAGATATTTTTTCAAATACAATCATGGCAGCTCCATAAAAAGTACATCTCTTACAAATGGTGTATATGGTATGTAAGTATTTACATAAAATCAATATAAAAGCTACTTAATGCCGCCACAATTTTTTGTTTTTAAGTAGTTTTGTTTTTACTACAAAAATATGGAATTTACAAATGTAATCAAGTTCATAAAATGAACGTTTACATGTCGTTAACTTCAAGTGATCATCTGAGAAACCAATAACGACAAAATTTTATACTTCTTGAGATTTATTCACTTGCAAGGCATTTTACTTTCAATGTCAATGTGATGTTCAGAAACCATTTTGCAAGAGATCAAAAGACCTTTAGGTTAACCTCCATTATTAACCTCTATTATTTCATATTTTTAACTGTTAATTTAACAGCGTATTTCTTCGTATTTGTAGTGATAAATGGTTTCCATTTCTGTTGAGGCATAATGGCGTAAATACGTACCATTAACACACAATTTTTTCACAAATGATTTTTACCGTTTATTTCATTTTGTTGTTGTTATTGTTAAGGTCAATGTACAAACGAAAAAAAGGTTTTTTTTTATCTTTTTGCGTATTTTCGTAAATTTAAAAATCGTGATTGTCTCTCAACACCCCCAACTAAAGCAATTGCCACATACAACAACAACAGTAACAACAACAAATAGTATTTATAGTTCTTTGCTGATTTATGTTGCACGTAAAAAATGAAAAGAAAACAAAAAAAAAATCACAAAATAATTTAAAATAAATCGATTTGGCTAAAGCCACAATAAACTTCAAATAAACATTAAATAATGTTAACAATTGTATACAATTTATGTTTTTAAATGTTTTCTATTAATTGCCCATAATGTTTAAAAAGTTGAACCATTGCACTTTTGAGAAATAAAAGCTAACGGATGGCAGAACGTGCAGCCATAAGTGTGAGTAAAATGAGTCAGGCTTTGGCTAACACAGGGTTTATGGCCATACAGACCAATGAACATGTTCATATTAAAGGCAAGACAACATATAAAAATTTTGGGGTAGGTCAACAATACGTCAGTCAAATGGACTTTTATCTTAACGATTTTTTATGACGATATTTTCAAATGCATTTCATTGAACTTCCATTTAATTTGAAAAAATTCTATTGGCGTCAAGGGAATTAAGATTTAATTGCATATGTTGATAACGGAATTGTTAAAGAAAAGATTCAATTGTTATTCTTTACATACCATGTGTTCACATTTATTTATGTAAGTAGTGTAGAGTCCAATAACCAATAACAAATAACCAATATTTTCAAATCGAATTCGTCACATCCAAACGTTCGCTTCTCTGTCAAAATTATAAATTGTAGTTCAAAAATTTATTCGACAATAACAGTCATTTTATTTTAGTGGGTAAAGCAGTTTAATTTCGGTTTTCCTTTGATTTAAATACTCTCCGATTATTGCTTTGACGTTAATCGATGGGATCTTATACTATGTTCAGACATGCACTTTTATTAAATCAATACACCCAAACCTGTTTTTACACGGTTTTTTTTTACGCGAATTTGAAATAACACGGTTTTTTTTAACAAATTGACGAGACTGATATTGAGCCACCCCAGCAAAAGAGAATGCGCTTGCTATCAGAAACTGACTCCGAATAAAATAAAAAAAATTTTTTGTTGAAAATTGTAATTCCGTTCCTAATTGTCTTAAGAGTTTGATAACTAATTTTATTTTTATAAATGGGAGAGAATTTTTAAGTTTTTTCTTTATTTTTTTATAATCATAAAATGAAATAAAATAAAAACTCTGTGTATACTATTGAACTAAATCTGTGCGTTTTTATAAAGTTATTCAATTTTATAGGCATATGTAGGCTGCTGCATCTATCCTATGTATATCTTTTCATTTTGTTTATACACTTACATAAATACATAATATTTGTCTTTTTTTACGCGTTTTTTTTTTACACGGTATCCACTGGAACGTATCTACCGTGTAAAAAAAGGTTTGGGTGTATTCGGTTTATTGAGAACAATATTTTTAGCGTTCAGACATATAATATACGAAAATTTATTTGACAGCTGGTAAACAAAACAGCTGATTGCTTCAACAACATTGCTTTTAATTTAATCGCGAAAATTAGTGCAAACAAATTTTTTAGAAAAAATGGAAAACAATTTAACATTTAAAAAGGTATTGCTAATGATTAACCGAAACGACGAGCTGTTGCGGTTAATAGGAACTACTTTTGACTCCAAAGTGGCTTTTCTCAGAAGGATGAGAAAGAAAAATTTGATATGAAACTCAATATAAAATACAAACATTTCTGCTGACCTTCCATTTTTTGTTTGTCGTTGTTTACATTTGAGTTGTCAAATATTAATAGAGAGCGTTCGGAAAAATGTAATCTGCTCACTGAACGTTCTTATAACAGTGTTGTATTTAAAGTTTTTTATCAATATTATAACAATTTATGAATTTATTGGCCAATAATTAATGGAAATTTTATATGAAATATTGAGATCAATAATGCCGTTTATTGCGATTTACGCAATAAAGGTGCATGTCTGAACCCAGTATTAATCACATAATAATTGATAATGTTTTCACCTTGAAGGTTGTACTAAGTAAAGATTTATTGCCATCGAATGGAATGTTAGTTTAAATAAGTTCACGTGTGCATTATGCTTTGAAGTCGCCATAGTCTGGTAGGTAGTGTGTTGGCTTATTAGACGTAAAGCCCGAGTTCAAACCTCAGGTCAGACATCAAAACGAAAATATGAAAATATTTCTTCGGCGACTTGCTCTCAGCAGATTTCTGGCAAAAACTCGGAGAGTAAATAAAATTGCCATGAAAAGCTTCTCAAAAATCTGTCGTTCGGAGTCGACTTTAAATTGTAGGTCCCGCCACTCATGTATAAAATTAAAGGACACAACATAAGTGGCAACATAAGTGGTGTGAGAAGCTAGGTCGTAATCCTGACTGAAGAGTTATAATGACCAATTATGTATGTATGTATGTGCAATATGTTTTATCTTAAGACTTATGAAATACATAAGGAATGGAATCCATAGTACTTTCGTAAACTATAATCTTTATCAAGTAATAGTTGGAAGACAATGGAGCAGACCCCAGAGACAGAGTAGACCGGCTATAAATGAAGCCGTGTGCGGTTGCCATAAAAGCGTTATCGCACCTTTGAGGATGAAATATGTGGATTTTAAATGACTTTTGTATGGTTTTTCGCGACTGGTTGACAGATATTATTAGAGATGGTTACAAGTAAAGGAGCGATGGTCTATGGCCCCAATACAATAATCTCTGAACCTGTAGGCAAAGGGCCAACAGAAGAATTGTCTTTTGAGACAATCAATTCAATGAAAGTTATAATATTGCAACAAAGAGGGATTTGTATTATCGTATACTTCTTTTAAGAAAATATAAAATTTTTTCAAGTCAATCCAATAAAAATTAAAACTACTCTGTATCTGCTTAAGCAGTTCGAGTTTAATAAGATTGTTATTAAGATTATCTACATGAAATTCAATTGTTATATCGAGTATGTAAAACAAATTCCATTATTAAGAAAACCAATAAATTTAAATATAAAAAATAGGAAAAAAAATAATTCGTGGAACATTTTCATTAAAACAGAAATAAATTCCGTATAAATTTCGTTTGCAACAAGAACTCAACATGTATTCTAAACAAACTAGACATTAAAACATAAGAGAAAAGCAATAAATATTGCTTTTACACCTTTCCGGTTAAAGCAGAGACAAAAAGAAAAAACAAGAATACACAACAAATAAAATTATAGTCGTTTAAGGCTGGTCAGTTGATATACCACTTATACCCGGACAGTTTTGTTAGTGAGTTGAGGCTAACATGTTCAGTTTTATAAATCACCTACGAAATGTTTCTTAGTGACCAAAATTAGTTGGAACTTTTTTTTTATGAATTTAGTCTTAATCTACATCGGGAATCGACAGATCTTTACAGCACTTATATAGCAGTTGGTATAAATTACCAGTTTCTGGTTGATATTTGTTTTTATTGTTTGTTGATACTTTGTATGTCGACTGAGGCCAATTGTTCGCCTGTGGTGCCACAACGGGCCGCTATGGGTGCTCAAGTGAGCTTTTGGCATAAAGCTACCACATTAACCTAACCTAACCTAACGAGGCCAATTGTTATTTTGAACGAATTTCAATAAATGGCGATAGAGATATCACAGATTAACGGAACTTAAGAGCAAACAAATTCCATCTATATTACCTTTAATAATGTCGGGTATAAAGAACAACAACAACAAACAATTATAACATTCAAGTACCCAGGAAAAATAATAAACATCAGACAGTTGCACCGGATAGGCATTTCTATTTGTTGTTCGATGTTTTAGTTACAAACTGCTGCTGCCATTAATGTATTCTCTGTTGTCTCACACTGTTGTTGTTGTTGCTGTTGTTAGTTTTGCGTTTTTATTGTTGGCTATTATTTTAGCCAGTGGATTGCAATGTTAAAATTAAACAAACTTAAAACACAAATCCAGCATTATTGTTAACAAATTCGAATAGTATTAGCAATGAACGTGAGCGCTCTGGTCGTTCGTTACAAGTACTACAACAAAAAAAAATCATTTTAAAAGTGTTGAAACGAAAAAGCTTTGAATTAGAAAAGAAAGAATAGGAATACGTACATATGTACGTATTCGTATGTATACGAAGTCTAATATTGTATGTTTTTCTAGGGGCTTACACAATCCCACAAGACAAGTACATATCCGCCGCACCATTGTTTAACAAAACCAAACACACAGATGAGAGAAACACACACGCTATATGCAAAGAGCGATTAAAGAAATTTAATCCAAACGGAGAAACTAACTTATTTAGGAGTACATACCAGAGATCAGCAACGAGTATTCAAAACGATGAGTAGATTCGAGTCATACTTATAATTTCAGATACTTATACGCATTCATACTTATTTTAATATCATACTCATACTACTCATATTCAAAGTTAGAAATACTCATCGTACTCATACTTAACAATACGCACGATGTTTTTGATTTCGACTCTCCATGACTCAAATTATACACGAAGCACAAAATAAGTATGATTCGAGTACGAACACCACAATACTCGCTAAAAGGTTGTGTGTGTGCTTTGCTTGCTGCCTTTGTCTTTTCTTTTTTCTTCTTTTGTAAATGCAACAATAACTACTACTGTAAATCTTTATGAATGATTCGAGTGACTCGAATCATTCGTATGTATTATAAGTATTTTTCTAAATTTATGAATCTGAATGAGTAGGCGTATGAATCAAACAATGAATCGAATGTTGTGAGTTTGATGTCAACGTTGTACTCATACTCATTGCAACCTATACTTATAAATCAATGTTGTAGCGAGTACGAATGAATCAGAGTAGTTGAATTTCAATACTCTTGACTCACTCATACTCAAAATTTCATGAGTACTTATGAGTAGCGAAAATACGATTCATTGCTGATCTCTGATACATACACACATAGAGTACCAATAGATTGAAAAAAAAAGATCAGAGAATATTAGAATCTCTGGGTTTTTGTGGTGTATTGGCCTATAGATTGGGCAAAACTTAATTGTGTCAAAGGAGCGCTTCTTTAAAATATGTTAAATGACGTGAAGGTTCTTCTTTAACTACTCGATCGTGTTAAAACTTCTATTGACTTAACACTGAAGTGAAGAAATACGCTACGTGATATTTTTTCCTATAAAAAATAAAAATAAACTTACTGATTCCGATTGAAATCTATCCAGGTCACTCACATTTATTGTCCAATCGATAACTTACGAAACAAAATAAAATAAAGATTTTCTCTTCCATTATCGTCAAAATATTGGAAACTACACCTATACTACACATATATGGATACAATATGTACATACATATATACATACATAACTATGTATAACAGTTCTAGTTACTTTCATTGATCAAATTGATCATCACCAAAGATCCATTAAGAATTTGCATAAATTTCCATGTAAAATTCTGAACATTTGCGATAATTGATTTGGAGTTAGTATATCCATTAAACGAACTCAATAATCAATGTGAATGTAAATTTTGACCTTTAGAGAAATGTTGACCTCTGTTAAAAGGTTTTTTAATGCACACTAGTAGGAATACAATGTAATAAGCAGATTAAAATCGACATTTACAGATGTTTTGAAAATTTACATTTTCATATGAATTTCGTTGCTTTAGGCTGCTACATCATAAGAAATATGCAGCATCACAAACTAATCTGATGTCATTTACATTGTTGACATGAATACAATGATAAACATTAAAATTAATTTTTTATGTAAACAGAGGTTGTTTCAAACTCTTTTCTTACGAATTAAAGAAAGAACAGTATGATGGACAAAACTTTATTTGTGTAAATATGTATTGGTATACAAAGTAAACAGCATCAGGCGCAGTAATTATGTTCATTTGCAACTCTATTATAGTAAATGTTGCAAGTTCATGTTTGCTTACATTCAACAATTTCTGTTGTTAACCTTTGATGGACTTGTAAAGAAAAAAAAACGTGTTCCTTAAAGTTTAAAGTTAATCACTAGCCGAGTGTGTGACAATCAATTTAAAAATATTATTAATGATCGGAGGTCTTAGTAATGTTAAGTGTGTGTGACTGCTTTTAACCTGTAAATATATTCTTAATAGAAGTCGAATTTGCAACGTATTTATCATAAAACTGGACGTTAAATACCGACATATTTTGCGTTTGATGGCTGAGGTAATATATTTTGAGTGGAATATGATTGGTTTCTATTGTTTTTTTTTTTCGATTATTATTTTCGATTATTATAATGTTACGTTTTTACATTTTAAAAACGTTTGAAATATGCACTCGTAGATTGCAAAGAAATAAAAATAAATTTGTGTTTAGTTTTAATTAAAATTCTTTATTATTCGCACAATTCTATGTGCCACTGTTCACAAATTGATGTAACAACAACAATTGCTATTCCTTTATTTATATCCTTTGCATAAACAATAACAATTACTAAACAATTGTTCGACAGAACTTTGTAACAGAGATTTTCAAACCCAGATTACTGTCTTCAAACGCACTGCGTCTTCACACAAGAGTGACAGAACTTCACTTACTCAGTCGCTTGCTTTGTCTTGCCTTTTATATGGCAAAGTAAACAGTCTGTTGAATATTCTTCAAGGCGAACGTTCATGACTTTGTTGTTATATATTTTGTTTACTTGTTTACAATTTTTTTATGCTGGTGTTTGTTGTTATATTTTTGTTTACTTGTTTACCATTTTGTTTTTGTACCTTTCGTTTATAATTTTAATGTAAAGCGATGTAAAAGCAAAACACCAGCATCTAGATTTTTCATTTTCGTAACAATATTATACATGTATGTAATGAGCAATATTGAATATTATTAGTCGTTTATTTTTATATTTTTTAATTTTTCAATTTCTAGGTCATATTAGCAGCTGACGAAAACATAGAAAATCGGTTCTTTTCAGAACCAAAATACGTTTTACAAAAAGGGAATGAATTTTTTGTGTTTCAACTAAGCAAAAACAATTTAAATACTATGGATAGTGTGCTAGACTATTAGCATGAGGGTCGCGGGTTCGATTCCCGCCAAAAATTCTGGTCTGTTACACTACACCGGACAAAAGGTCTACGTTACTGAGCTAGTAAGAATAAGAAATCATTTGTAATTGTATTGTTATTCATAAATAAAAAAAATAAATAAATAAAAAAAAAAAGAAAAAGTGTGTTAAAAGGTGTACATAATAAAATGTCTTTAGTTAAAAACACCAACATGAAGAAGGAATGATAGAGATGAGTGAGCCTGTACAAATAGTATCAGCATTAAAAACATAAAATTTTTTACTATGAAAGCTCGAGCTCAACGTATGTAAATTAGCATCTGAAACTTGTATTTATAATTATTAGGTATGTCAACATAGGTAAATTTACTGGTGGTTCTATCCCATAACTTGTCAATTTGAAATCGATTTCAATGATATAAAATTTCTAGCCGATGTAATACTTCGGATGATGAGGATATTTAAAGTTAAATTCACTATTGATTTCAGTTGAGGAGTGAAACGATGTCTCAGGCACTTATCTATTTCTTCGAAGAGCGGTTATATTTCCTTAAAGATAAAGACTCTATGATAATAGTTCAATGACTTGGTACTTTAATTGAATAAAAAATAAAATAATAAAAATGTTTCTGTCTGTCAAATTGTCCCTATTGGCCAATAAAAAAGCCACCAAAATTTAATTACATTGTTTCAAATCATAAATTTATTATTTATTGTTCATTTTATATTTGCCGAAAGTTAAAAAACAAAATAAAATTATGCTGAATAGTTAATCACATACACCGTATGTACTATGTACATCGTATGGCTGCTTAATACCAAAGCATTAGTTCATAATATCTTCTTTGTTGTGGATCGATTGGATCGACACGATTATGCTAATTATTTCGTTTTGATTTTCTTTTTATTATTGTCAACGGTGAAAGTGTTCACATTATACATACTCATGATTTGGCAAACAATTTAAAAAAAAGAAGAAAAAATTTAAAAGAGACATGCTGAAAACGGTGGTCCGCCTACACTTACAAATTCTGTTATGAATTTAAGTGTTGTTAGAGGAGGCTGAAAAGCTTGTTTAAACAATTTTATAATTTGCACAAAACGATAAACAATTGAAGCAACATCAACAAATTGTTAAAAGTGTGCAGCAACCATATGTATATCGTTTATTACCTGTCCCCATTGTAACGGAAAAATTGTTTTGCTGCGACACTAAATGAAAATTGAAAAAATATTGCAAAATTATGTAAGAATCAAAAGAAGATGTAAACGAATTAGCCGATAACTTCATTGAATTATAAAGTAGTCAAACCACTCTTGCTGAAACCACAACCTTGTATTAAACTTTTCGGAAAGGATCTTTCCTATCAATAGATCATTCCGCGCAGTCTTTTTATCCTTGTTCAATACTACACACAGGAATAGTCCCTAGAATGTATCGAAGTTTTGAATGACTATTGTACACACTCATTCAAAATCTCTTACTTGACTGCAATTTTTAATATCAACTTAACTTTCATACTACAGTAAACATGAACGTTTTATCGAGGCATAGGTGTATGATAATTGTATGCGTTATAGACCCGCTTGTAAGGCATTATGTTTGTTATTGCATGTATAATATTGCATAATTGAATGATAGTTTTTTTCATTATCATTATTGCTGTTGCCGTTGCATTTTTCATCAAACACCTTAAATGTTTTTATTACCTTCAGGCCATCAGGAATATTCAATTAAGATATACGCCACAAACAGATTTCAACATAAAAATCAAATAAAAAATACGTTCATCTATGAGAGACAAAATATTTTTAATCAAAATAATCCTTTTACTGTTCACTGCATAATAATGTTTGTAAACAATTACAAATCCATTGACATGAAATGCATACTAAGGAATAGTGATTACACAGATTTTAAGAAAATTATACGATACATGGTGGCAATATGAATTTTCAGATTTTCATGTGTTGTGTAATGCAATAAAAAAGAAAAACATATGGAAATTACTTATACTTACTTAATTGCTCATTATAACCCTTGCTTTACAACCTTGCTTTAAAACCTAGCATTAAAATCTTACATTACAACCTAGCTTTACAACTTAGTTCTACAATCTAGCTTTACAACCAAGCTTTTCACTCCACTCTTGTTGTGAGTGCTAATATTAACCACGAGTAAAGGGACCTATAAAGTCGCCGTAGTCTACTAGGTAGAGTGTTGGCTTATTAGACGAAAGGCCCGAGTTCAAATCCCAGGTCAGACATCAAAATATTTCTCTCAGCAGATTTCTGGCAAAAACTCTGAGAGTAAAAATTGCCATGAAAAGCTTCTCAAAAATCTGTCGTTCGGAGTCGACTTTAAACTGTAGGTCCCGCCACTCATGTATAAAATTAACGCACACAACACGAGTGGTGTGAGAAGCTAGGACGTTGTACAATGTGTCAATTCGACCTCCGGGTACTGTACTTGTCACAATTGACAAGTACACGTCCTCTAACCTAACCTAACCTAAAGGGACCTACAGTTTAAAATCGACTCTGAACGACAGATTTTTTGAGAAACTTTTCATGGCAATTTTATTTTACTCTCAGACTTTTTGCCAGAAGTCGCCAAAAGAAATATTTCTTTCACATGAACGCTGGTTTGAACCACAGACTCTCTTCTTAGCCAATGCACTCCCTACTAGATTGAAGTGGTGTTTAGTACAAAAGTAAAATTCAAACGATCAAATTTGTCAAATAATTCAACTCAGCAAGCGCAAGCACTCTTAATATAATAAATTCGTTCATATTTTCGACATTAAAAACAAAAAGGAAAAAGTTTCCTATAATTTGCTATTTATTATTTTGTTAATGGAATAATATGCTCTCCATCAAATGTAATAAATAATAAACACTAGATTTCCCATTTATCATATCAGTCTTCAAATGTAAATAATTTCTTCATTTAAAAATAGAGAATAAAAAAAGGAGAGGAAAATATAATTGGGCGTTCCAGTAATCACACCCATTTCTTGCACTTGATATTGAAATATTTATGACTTTTTGAAAAATAAAACTTGACTTCAAATGACAGGTGGATTGTTTTTTCATTGCAATCTCTTTTAAATGTAAGCCACTTTTTGTTTTTGCAATGCAAAAATATTTTGAATTTAAATTTAAAAGACTTGATTCTGTTACTCCGATTTAATTTTTATTTAAACTGACAAACTTCATTTACAGCGCATAACCACTTTATTGCATTCAAAACTACAATAAAAGTTTTTGAAATCGAATGTATTTGAATTTTTCATTTATTTCATGTGTATGTATGTATATACACTACGAATGTATTTTCATAGTTAAATACCGGTGTGGTGGAAATACATTGTTACACCTTCAAACTTAGAGTTGTCATGGTCTCATGCCTCTTAAGATGGACCGAAAACAATTAAAAATTATATTAATTAAAGTTGCCGTCGTAAAGTAGGTAGTGTGTTAGCTTTTAAGATGTAAGGCCATGGTTCAAACCCAAGGTCAGACTTCAAAACGAAAGTATGGAAAAATATTTCCTCGGCGACTTCCTGTCAGCAGATTTCTGGCAAGAACTCTGAGAGAAAATAAAATTGCCATGTAAAGATTTTCGAAAAATCTGTAGTTCGAAGTCGACTTTAAATTGTAGGTCCCGCCACTTTTGCATAAAATTAAAGCACACAACATAAGTGGTGTGAGATGCTAGGTGGTAATCTTGACTGAAGGGTTGTAATGATCAATGTACGTCCAATTTATTCACTTAATTTGTCAGACGTATGATTTGTGTCGGAACTAGGCATGTGGGGTAGTAATAGGGATAAAGATTTATGTTATGTTTGTTCAATGAATCAGTTAATCATGCAAGGGCTTTGCAGAAAGAGCATTTCACATACGAATGGGCTAAAGAACTAATTTTGTTTGTAATGCTTAGAGAAATCGAGTACAACGACTCTTAAAATCTGAAAAAGCACATCACCACGCCATCTATTAGTTATTGTCCCCATTATTTGGATTGCAATGATCGTCTATCTCTATAATCTATATTCCCAAAAGCTGCGGACATAAGAATTTATTTAACAAATAACCACTGGATCGCTTAAGAGCATAACTAGTTTTCAGCATAAAAAAATATTTCAAGGCTGTAATGTAATGTGCAAATGCATTGCACTGTTGCCTGTGATGTCTATAATTTTTGTTAAACGTTTTATGCTTCAATTTGTTTTGCTGTACATGCCATGCTAGTGTGTTGACCATTATCTTGGTCACTAAATAAGCAGAGGCGTTTTACTTGTCACCGATGGTCTCACTATTATCTGTAATAATTTCAACACTGTGTAACAAAATTGAAAAATAAAAAATGTTTATAAACGAATAAACCTATCTTCGGCCATATATCTCCTTGAAGTCCGTCAGACTTTGTCCGTGTGTGTGTGTGTTTAGACTTTCACGTAGTTTTTTTTTGTAATTTTTTAAATTAATTTCAGCGTCATGTTTATGTTAATCAAGTGAAATGGAAAGTGTTAAAACAATGAAAAGCGAAAATTAATTATTACCGAGAGGCGGTAAGTCACTAAAAATTATTCAATATGCTAATACTAGATGCTATTAAAAAAACTAACAAAATAAATTGAAAAATGTATATAAATTTTAAAGCGTTTTAATTGTGTTTTAGTGTTATAAAAACTATAACGATATGATGGCGATGTTCATACGTATATCGAGCGACACTTATTTGACTGTGTTAAATCAACATCCGTTAAAAAGATATTGTTTTGGTGTAAACAATTCTGATAAAACGCAAAAATCCTTAACTATTTTTATAGTCGATCTTGACTAACAATGTAAAACTAAGAAGCACTAAGAAACAAACAACATTTGAGCAATCAACTGCTCTTATCGGAATCTAATAATTATCCTAGTAATTACGACTCACTTCTAATTTCCACCATGGGCATAAAGCCTTTCTGCTTGAAAACGAAGGTAGGTACCAACTGACAATAGTGAAAGGTCCAATAGTGAGGAGTCACCTCACTGGGCTATTATTTAAAGATCTTTGTAACGGTTTCAGAAAATTAGCATAAATTCGACTGAGTAAGTTTGTTATCCAAATCAAACCAATGTGCTTTCACCAAAAAGGGTTTTTCAAGTCTGACTTCTTAAAAAATTAAATTTTTGTCGGAGCATTATTGGATATGAAACATTTTATCAGCCCTACCCAAGGCGCAAGAACTCATATACATACCGAGTCCGGTCGAGCAGCCAAATCAACGTAAAGCCAAATATCAATGACGCTAATGTAATATTCAATAGGCAATCATCTATTATGAACAGCTGAAATTAAACCAGACTATCACTGGAAACTATACCTTTTAAACAATGGTTTCAAATGGGAAAATGACTGAATAGTTAAGTCAGTTTAATGGTAAAAATTTATTGCTAACGAAGGACAATTTTCCGCGAAATACTAATTTGACGCTCATCCTCCTCGTGCTTCTTTATGGCGCAGAGGCATGGACAGTATAAAGCACTAATGCAGCAGCCTTGAGAGTAATGGAGAGAAAAGTCCTACGTAAAATCTTTGGTCCAGTGCGAGTTGGCGATAATTTCCGCATCCAATCCAACAGTGAGCTGCATGAGCTCCTCAACGACATGGACGTTGTGCAGCGTATTAACATCCAGCGGCTGTGCTGGCTCGGCCATGTCGTTCGAATGGAGGAGGATGCTCTGGCGAGACGGGTATTTGATGCGGAGATTTGCGGAAGTCGGCAAAGAGGGCGACTTTGTTTGCGTTGGAGGGACCAGATCGAGGAAGCCCTGTCATCGATTGGAGTGACCAACTGGCGTAGGTGCGCAAGAAGCAGATGTGCTCGGAAGGATGTGTTAAAGCAGGTCGAAATACTGTTGTTAATGGCCAGTATTTCGTAATATCATTTACGATGTATAAGACAAATACCTAAGAAATAAATTTAATTTTTAATTTCTCTTCTATTGCATGCGTTTATTGTCAAGTGTATTTTGCGTTGAAAATGTGACGAATGAATTTAAATAATTAGAGTTTATCCACAAACTTATATAACTCAACTAGTACTGAAATACAATTATACTAAGATCTTAAAACAATTTATGCCACTTAAGCGCATTTATAACACTAAACAATTGTTTAAATTGTTAAAAAACAACGAAAACAGCACTTAATTTCGTAAGCATGTAAAATATTTAATAAACTCTTGTAATAAATATTTGCATTAACATTTCACTGAAATTGCACAAAAAACAGAAAGAAGAAAAGATAACAAACATAAAAATATTGTGTAATTTTAAAAAATGATTTTAAATTGAATTTCTCACACAATATTTAGCATAAGCGGCATACATAAGTGCTATAACAATGGCACATAATTTACCAACTAATTTGAGTGTGGTGTTACTTGTAAATATCTGACTGTCTATCTTATCAGTCAGTCTCTATAATTTCTTCAATTACTTGAAAAAAAAGGAAACCAAACAGAAAAAATGTGTATTTTTTCAAATTTATGCCAAACAGGCAAAAAGTGCTAAACACAGCATTCAACCAACAGCAGTCCAACCAACTCAAAGCTAAGCTAAGCTAAGCTAAGCCATGATAAGGAGTGTGTAAATATTTGGTTTTGGTTTCATACTTTTGTGGAGTGCAAATGTAATACGGAAGCAATATTTTTTAGGCCGATTAATTCAAAAGGCGTTTGTTAAGTTACTCTCTGTTGTAAATATGAAGAAAAAAACCACAGAAAATAAGAAAAATAACTTTTAATAAAACTAAATTTAAATATGCGATTATTTTATTCGATGTTATTTTTTATTTTTGTGTGCTCCGTCCCTTTTATCGGCGCCGAGATACTTATCTATCATTTTAACAGTTTTTTCCTGAATAAGGCAAAGTAAATAAATTTCCTTTTTTTCCTTTGTGCTCGATGGGTTAGTGGTGGTGGTTGCAGTATATGTTTTAATGGGTAACTTAAGTTAGTAGCTGACTAAAACTAAGTAAGCAAACACCTACAACAATAATATCATACATACCACGATGTAATAACAGCGTACAGAGACTAACGACTGACAAAAATTTCAAATACAATCACGTTACAGTAAGTTGTAAACAACGTATAGATTTTAACAACTTTGGTACTTTAAATTTCGCATCCAGTTTGTAACAGTTAAATAATTCCAACTGCTGTTTCTAATATTACCATACGTAATCTGAATATTATGGTGTATTTCAATGATTCAAATTTCTGTCTAAGATCCTTGTATCAGAGGCAATATAGTACACTTCTTGAACAGTAAACTTGATCGATGGTACAAGCTATCGGACATTGTAAAACATTTTTTTATATAAAGGGTCCGCCAAAAAACTTTTTTTTTTTTGAAAATGTTTTAAAAAAACTACTGAATATTTTCTCAAATTTCTTTTTTTATTTGATTGTACAATCCTTCCGGTTAATAATGGAAAATGTATGATTATGCGTTTTCGCTTCGCTAAGTGGGCCAGCGATCGACTTACAGAAGATGCCGATTTTGGCAAAAAAAAAATCATCTTTTCAGATGAAGCTCATTTTGATCTTGGCGGGTATGTAAACAAGCAAAATTGTCGCATTTGGGGCACAGAAAACCCGCACGCAGACATTGAAAAGCCGACGCACCCAAAACGAGTCACTGTTTGGTGCGGGTTTTGGTCCAGAGGCATAATTGGGCCACCTCGGGGCTGCGAGGATAAGATAAGTGTTACGCCGACAAGCCAGAGACAATTGACGCTTTAAAGGACAATATTCGTGAAGCCATTGATGAAATACAGCTGCACACAATCGATAATGTGCTTAAAAATTGGACCGATCGTGTAGGCTACTACATGGCCAGCCGAGGCAGCTATTTGAATGAAATTATTTTCCATTATTAACCGGAAGGATTGTAGTTTCAAATAAAAAAAGAAATTTGAGAAAATATTCAGTAGTTTTTTTTAAAGCTTTTTCAAAAAAAAAAAAGTTATTTGGCGGACCCTTTATTTAATGAAAATCATATATGGTAGAGTATTCATCAGCCGTTATTGTTTTATAAAAATTTCTACCCATTTTATATTTTTTTTTTTATAAGCTAAACTTCATCCAAAAAAAAAAGTTGATGGTGCAACTTAGAGTGGCAAGTATCATAAAATATTCCGGTACATAATAAATAGTTTAACTCATTGTCAGTGGCAGCAATTACTTACTTCTTGTGTTGCCAGAGTATCTCTAACTGTAACTACCATACATACAAACATACATACACATTTGCAAACATTTCTTAACTGTAAATTGTTTATATTTGGTAGCAATAGAAGCCACATCCATAGGACGAATGAACAATTGCAAGCATGGTGTATAGCCTCCTGTTATCTAATCATTTTAGCCAGTGGTGAAATTGATTGATTATGTGAGTAATTTGGTTTACGGCCTTAATGGATTTCTTATTTGTTATATTCATGCAAGAACCACAACAACTGGAGTATAAGTTTGAAGGTGTTGACGATGACACATGCACTTGGAGATAAATTCACCGAATTACGTGCGCTGGTAGGTAGACCTGATTGTTGCAGTAGCTATAACGTCCATACTATTCATGGATTTTCAATACAAAATTTGCAATGATCTGGAAATTATTTTCTCTTTATTTTGTGTCAATTGAATGCAAAAAAAAAACACTTTTACTTCTTGGTGGCCAAAGTATAAGATTTTATTTTTAATCATTGTCGGCCTAACAACCTCTGGGTGTATATGCCTACAGACTGAGAATAGCTCATAACGACTTATATAGAAACTGTAACGACGAGGATGAAGAGCAGATGACAGAATATCTTTCGGAGTTTGGGAACCTCATACGAATTACTCCTGGCACCCACAACTTACTGACAGATCATGTCTATCCAAACAAACGGTATGACTGGGACCCTTTTCGGATTTTATTTATCCGAGGAGGATAACCCAGGGTAAGATTATATTATTGCTAAAGTGCTAAAGAAAAATTTGCAAAGTATTATTATTACTATGTATACATTAGTTCGATGCTCACAGCTCATATGCATTAAGTTAAATACGGTAGCACACAATATTAACTGAGCTTGTGATATTTGTTTTGGGGGGAGTTCGATTGACTAGGCATAAGTGATGAATCATTAATAATCATAAGTTTCCTTTATCACTTTGAATCACAGGATAGGATATTTTTTATGGTTTTTAATTGCTTATATCCTTTTGAATTAAAAAGAATTATTTTTTATTCATACGTTAATTGTTAATTTAAAGAGAAGTTGAGGTTAAAGTTAATGAACTTAACAAAAACAACAACAAAAAAGATTTGTTTAAATTTGCTTAAATAAATTAGTATCTAACAACGTTGTCTTAGTGTTTAGCAATAATCCGCCTAATAGTAACGCCTAATGAGTATTAAAAAAAAGGGCAAAAGAGAAACTCCCTATTTATTTCAAATTCCCTTTTAATTTTTGAATGCAACAAAAAGAAGAAAAACCTTAAAAGTTTTATATAAATAAACCAAAATGGAAATTAAAACCAAAATCTATTAAATAGGTTACTGACGCCTGCTTTGAGCTAAAAGATCGTGTCACAAGATTTTATCGTAACTTGTTGAAATAGTAACAACAAAATGCTACAGGAACAACAGCATTTCAAACCATGCAACAAACCTAACAATAACAACAGCAAATATAAAGAAACAACACAACATCACATATTCACAGTATTATTGTATCAGATTTAAAAAAAATATACTAGAGGATGGAGGATATTGGAGTTTTTTTGGGGCATATGGGAAAAAGGGTTTTATGATGGTAGTGCTACAAAATACTCTTGCATTTTTTTTGTATTGGTAATGTACGAGGTTGGTTGCGAAATTAGAAAAAATAATAATGAAAACACAACAAATTTGCTTAAAAGCTTTATTATTTTATTATCATTTCATTTAGTCTTCAACATTCTCTCCTTTCAGCTGGATTAACTTCTTCCAGATACCTTGAATCCTGGTTTAAAATAGGAATTCCCTGACTTCTTAAAGAAATCATCAACCTTTTCATTGCCAACAAATCTTTTAACACCAAAATATTTTTTTTTATTATTATAAAATAGAAAATAATTCTTAGCAGCTAAATCTGACTACAAAGTTGTGTTGTAACCCAACGTTAATTCATTAATTTTAACTACAAGTATACACGAATATAAGATGTGGAATTTAATACGTTGTGGTAAAGGACCACAACTTTCCCTCTTGATAAATGCGACCGTTTGTCCAACTTTAATCGCCTAAACGCTGCAATAAGTTAGCATAAAAGCCAGTCTTGATTGATTATTCATTTATTCAGACGATAACTCACCTGTAGATGGAACACATTTATAAAAATTCAATTTACTTTTTTGATTGCCTTTCGGTATTATTGCGTCAAGGTATTGTCAAATATACTGTCGAATTATTGCCAAGATATTGGTTCTCGATTGGCTATTAGAGTCAATATTCGAAGGAACAGATCTCATGTAGAATCTAGCTCTGTTGCTATAATGATGGGTGTATTATATTTCAAATGAAAGTCCGTACTGTATTACAAAACAGTGTCCAATCTGCAAATTTTAGGACCGCCCTAGTTGGAGCATGCTAAACAGCCTTAATATAAGCCTATCCGCTATACCGCTTTGTAATTGTGTTGAGATATTGAAATTTATTTGTATGTTGGTTAGTACTATATGGGGGTTCATTGCTTTACCTAATTTTCATTTCTGTGTGCCCCTAGTGTCTACAATGTTGCAAATGTAGCGATTTCCTAATTAAACTGTAGATGAATTGTGTTTTTTTTTCGAACAATATTTTTCATGAACCAGGGAGTAGGCTTGTCATAGTAGTGTCTGATCATGTACTTAATATAGAGTGGAGTTGAAATACAATAAGCTTCAAATGAATCGTTAACAATATAAGTAAACCTATTACATAGTTTTACCGTAGTTATGATGGAGTTAATACCAGAATATATTTCTTAAAAGTAATGTCGTCCGAATATAAATCCTTTCGATGGTAGTATTCGTTAATTCGAGTAATAAAATACAAGTGCTCGTCGTGCTACAATTTCTTGACAGAAGTTTTCTTACATAACTATTAGAACATTTCATTAATTGGAGCAGAGATCAGCAACGAGTATTCAAAACGAGTGACTCGAATCATTCGTAAGTATTATAAGTATTTTTCTAAATTAATGAATCTGAATGAGTAGGCGTATGAATCAAACAATGAATCGAATGTTGTGAGTTTGATGTCAACGTTGTACTCATACTCATTGCAACCTATACTTATAAATCAATGTTGTAGCGAGTACGAATGAATCAGAGTAGTTGAATATTAATACTCTTGACTCACTCATACTCAAAATTTCATAAGTACCTATGAGTAGCGAAAATACGATTCATTGCTGACCTCTGAATTGGAGTTAACTTTAAATTAACACCAGCTGAGGAGTTCCATAGATAAGCAAGTTGTGTCCAGAGGCGAATTTATATCACCTCCTCTGGAGACTCTTGTTTCTGGAAAAATGTTCATGAATTCGTTGCAAAGTGGTCATGGAGTTGTATGACGTTATTCCGTCCTTATGACATCAAGTCCTTTGGAATAGTTACGTCTTCAAAAAAATGCGATAATTCCCTCGACATACTTGTAGGCATAAAAACCATGTTTTCTGTTCACACCTTTCGTCAAATTATTAATATTCTGTTCAGTTACCTCTTTCTCTAATTGTAATTCGCTCACATTTATAAAAAGTTGTTGAAAACATTGAATTTTGGGACAAAATAATTCTTTTTTTTCCTAACCGTTTAAATTGACTGTTTTGAGACATTCGTACACTTTCGTTAACAAGCCAATATTTAAGTCTGACTCATGCAGCAATTGTCATTTTCTATAACACATCGTAACGCTCAAAAAAATAAAGTTGGTGAGATTGTAAATAAAATTAGCTGTAGGTATGTTAAAAGTGGCACTATTAGATTTGATTGAGAAGTCTCCAACTGCTGTTTCCTATTAAGATTGATTAGAGTTCCATTATTCTTAGAACAGTCGTATATTGGAAGCGGAAGAATATTAATTTTAGTTTCGCACTTGTAATCTTAATTATACTCCAATAAGAATAACTTCAATATACAAAGTTAATTCGGTAGTTTCAGTAGGATTACCTCACAAACAGATATATTGTAGTAAAACCATTTACTAAATATTTTCCGTGAGTGTAATATAGAAGGAGGTGAATATTTTTGTTGTTTACCTTTAAGTGGTCCTTGTTGGTTTTATTATTTCTTGGTAAAATGTTATCGTTGTTGTTTCTATAACACAAAGATGAAAAAAATAGTAACAATTACAAAAACCACAACAAAAAATAATAAAATAAAAAGAAAATAAACAAATAAATGATTTACTTTGACAATTTTGCATGAAATGTGTTACTCGTATTGGTTTTTTTTTTGTTTTTCTTGTAAGGCAGACCATAGAGCTTAGCAAATACTATGCATTGGAATACAATAAAAACAAAAATAAAGTATTACAGTTGTTCAAATGATTCTTGCCACAAAAATTGTCACGAACTATAATGTTTTCTCTAAGATTTCAATTTCGTTGCTACAGTCTTTTGTTGAATGTACTTTTCCATGTTTATGGTGTGTCTACTACGGCTCAGTCTCTTGTTATTATTGTTCCTTCTCCTCTCTAGCCCGACTTAAATTTTTTTCTATTTGAAGAAAAATATCCACATTTTCTATAGAAATAGAAAAATAGAAATAGAAGAAAAAATAACTTTATTTGTCTCATATTGAATATTTTTTACAAGTCACGTATTACAGGACATAAGGTACTGTTTAGACATACACACACTCTCTACATACGACTTTCTATGGTGAAAGCGAAATGATTAGAAATGTAAAACAAGAAAAATGAAACAATTGTCGCTTTCTGCCCTTTTATAGGAATACAAAGGTACTGACAACGTAAAAACCAGTATTAGTTTTAGACTAACAAGTTTAGGTGATGATGAGCTATAATTTCTTCTTAAATAGGAATGAATGATTAAGTAGATATAAGAATCATTTAAATTACACTTTTTAATTAAAACATCGCTTTTTAAATGCAAACAGAGCGCCCTGGTAGTCTAGTGGGTAGTGTGCTAGGCTATTAGCGTGAGGGTCGTGGATAATTAGAATATAATTTGTAATTGTATTGTAATTAATGAATAAATAAATAAATAAATGCAAACAAAATAAGCTAACGTATGATATTTGATCAAAAAAGCCAGTCTAGTAGGTAGTGTGTTGGCTTATTAGACAGTAGGAGGGAAACAACATTTCCCTCCTACTAAACGAAATATGAAAAAATATTTCTTCGTCGGCTTCCTCTCAGCAGATTTCTGGCAAAAACTCTGAGAGTAAATAAGAAATTGCCATGAAAATTTTCTCAAAAAATCTGTCGTCTTGAGTCGGCTTTAAAATGTAGGTCCTGCCACTCATATGTATATAAAAATTAACGCATACAATATAAGTGCTAGTACTAGGTCGTAATCCTGTCTAAAGTGTTGTAATGACCTATTATGTATGTATGTATGTTTGCTCTTAAATAGGCCCGCATATTTCTTTAAATCAAGAATAATCTTGATCAGTTGTTTTTCAAAACCTGCAAAAAAAGATGTGAAATGGATCGTTGGTAAGTTTAAAGGGAATCTTTCCTCAATAGAAGGTAAAAACTTTGCCTACAAGGATAGGTAATAATTAATATACGAAATTCACTTGATGGCAAGACAGAACATGATGGTCCTCCACAATTTAATCGGAACTAATCTGATGATTATTAAATGCTGCTATATATGCTCATCAATTCTAAAGGATCAAATAAGTGCCATAAACTAATTAAGTTCTTAAATATTTCATCACAATTTTATTGAGATTCTATTCATGTACTGATACACTTTATTACATTACTTTTCATCAATTCCTTCTATATTTTTTTTTTGTATTATATTTTAACGCAAATCGTATTCATTAGATGTGGATTGTGTAAACGAATGCAGTTTTCTTTCATTTATCGATTGTGTAGAGAAATTGAGGAAAAGTGGAAGAAAATAAAACGTATCTGTATAGATTTTTTTTCATTTTTGTATTCGTTTGTTTTGTTTGTTTCTTAAGTTGAATTTTCACATTTTGCATAACGCAGGTCACGACGGAAATCAACGGTCAAAAGCTTGCAATCTATCAATAATAGTAGTTTTCAGGCATTTTTTTTCAAAAAATTTTTTTTTTGCCATCAACTTTAGTTTTTGCAATGCATTTTCATCGGTTTTCAATATGAAACACAACTAAAATGACTCATAAAATGACACAAGCTGAGGACTCTACACAAACTGTTTGTTTTTTTTTTATTGATTGGGAACAAAATTTTTGAAATGTATTGGACAAGAATGGAGGTTTGTATTGGGAGGCTTGCATGGTATTCATTTCCCTGATTTTGGGAAAACCACTTTTCCATGCCAGATACTTCCTTGAAGTCTAAAAATATAGGGGAGTGCACCATTGATGAAGTCGCCGTAGTCTGGTAGGTAGTGTGTTGGCTTATTAAACGTGAGGCCAGGGTTCAAACCCCAGGTTAGACATCTCCAACAAAGCGTAATATATCTTCGTCATCTGCCTCTCAGCAGATTACTGGCAAAAACTCTGAGAGTAAATAAGAAATTGCCATGAAAAGTTTCTTAAAAATCTGTCTTTCGGAGTCGACTTTAAACTGTAGGTCCCGCCATTCATGTATAAAATTAACACGCACAACATAAGTGGTGTGAGAAAGTATGTCCATAATCCTGACTGAAGGGTTGTAAAGACCAATTATGTATGTAGTGCGGCATTGTTTAGATTATTCGATTATGCTACGCTAAGTATTTTACTGGTCAACACAATCGTGATCAGGCCAAAACACTGGTTACTTATCAGTTAGCTTTACTTCGGTGGATTGATCGCTCTCAAGGACTACACAAGTTTCTTAGGTTAGGTTAGAGGACGTGTACTTGTCCGTTAAGACAAGTACAATACCCGGAGGTCGAAATTGACCCATTGTACACACAAGTTTCTTTAGAGTGTTCAATATGCTGATGTCCCTCCGCCCTCTTCCTTTTAGTAGCTCTACCATTGCTTCAATTTTCAAAGATAAGGTTCTTAGGTTTTCGTACCTTTTCCATAAAAGAATGAAGAGAGTAGTGCCTACTGTAGGGTATGGTATGAAAAGCAAAAGAAATATTGGCTGATACAACTAAATGAATGCCTAGTAGAAGAGGGAATAAGACAATATGTGTGAGAGTGTGTGTTTTTTTGCAGTTCAGATTAACAACAATTATTTATAAAAAAAAGGCTGTGGATGGACAATAACACATACATACACACATATCCATACATATAGACGAATATGATCGTAAAATTTTATTTTCAAAAAAATTTCAAAACATACATATGCTGCAGGTATTTGCTAGTATGGCAGGCTAGACCTAATACCATAAGGAATAACGGCCTTAATGCCCCACAACGTGTGTCTCTAATGTCCGGACTATGTTTTTACTTTTAAAGTTTTCCTTGTTTGTTTTATTTATTGTTGCTATTGCAACTTATTTCGTTTTTTCTACTCAATATTATTATTATTATTGTTATTATTTTTATAGTTAATGACTAAAAGTACTTGTCCATTATTATGGTTAATATGCTGACGCAATATTTTTTAAATATAAAAACCAAAAACCAAAAAAAGGTTTATAATGGTATATGTAATGTGGTAAAGTGTCTCGTGTATTTAATAAATAAATGACTGGCCGATTGGTCCACTTGTGTATCTTTCGGTTTTCTTCCTCTTTCTTTGGCTGAATGAATGAATGAAACAAGCTTGTCTGGGCTGAAAATATTTCCTTATGTGAACGTTATTTAGCAATAAATATTATTTTTTTGTAAATTCTCCATTGAATTACCGATTTGTGATGTGAAATTCACATTTAAGAGAAAAAATAATTGTAATCTTTCATTGCTTATAAGAATGTTCAATTCTGTGCACGAGTAAAATCAAAATTAATGTAAATTTTTCATTACAAAACAAAACTTATAGGTAGACTCAACAAATCCCATCCAAGATGTCCCCTAGCAACCTTACTACAGAGACATCAGCACGAGATGAAGTCTAAAGTACGGCGCCAAATCAATCGATGAAGTTTAAACGACATTATTTTACTATACATTGGTAACCCACATAATTCCATTATGCCATTCAAAGAGAGGAGAAGAATTACTTAAAAAGGACGATTTAAGTCAGTTGTATACAAAAGTCAGTTGATACAAAAGTACTTAATGCAGTCGACAAAGTCCCAACGCACCTTATATTAAAACCAGATGCATTAAAAAGACGACCGGCATACTATTTAAGCACTCTTTGGAATTCAGTTTCTTTCTCTACGTGCTGTTCAATGACGCTGAACATGCTTTCGACACTGTTTGAAGAGAAAAGGGTTTTTTGTCAAAACAATAAACCCGATTCACACACTTTGCAATAGTGCTGACTGCAATGTTGTCTTGAATGGTAATCAAAAATTTCTCTTTTCTGTAGACACTAGCTTGTGGTTAAATTTGGTGATGCAACACACAAATGTTGGTACCAGAAGAACTGGCATTCGCCGAAACTTAGCCGAACGACTAAATATCGTAGATTAGTAGCGTTTATAATTGGTCATTACAACCCTTGATTCAGTTTCACGATCTAGTTTCTCACGCCACTTATATTGTGTGTGTTAATTTTTATACACGAGTGGCGAGAGCTACTTTTTAAAGTCGACTCCGAACGAAGGATTTTTGACAAACTTTTCATGGCAATTTTTTATTTACTCTCAGAGTTTTTGCTAGAAATCCGCTGAGAGGCGGTTGCCGAAGAAATATTTTTTAATACTTTGTTTTATTAGATTTGTCTTATCTGGTGCTTGAACCGTGGCCTTACGTCTAATAGACCAACACGCTACCAACTAGACTACGACGCCTAGGCTACACATCACCATAGTGAAATACAGGACATCCTCAATTATCCACAATCTTGTAACCCAGCATAAACAGGACTTAAAATGAATACAAATGTAATTAAGCTAATGCGTTAACCAAATGCTTGGAATCAAAGTAAAAACTTTAACTGTTTAAAATAACGTCTTTTAAAAACCGTTAGCCTACACTACTTTTAGTGGTAGTAGTTTAATGTAATTAAGAAATATTTTATAAGTTTTTATTCCATCATAACATTTCTTTTTTTTTAAATTCTTCAAACATTGTCCAGTTGTGTGTGTATGTATAACAAAGAACGGCTGCCTGAAGTTTTAAACGAAACGTCTAACAAGTCAACCAATTTGAAACGAATGTATGTAGGTGCGCGTATGTGGCCTTGATCACAGCAGCAGCCAATTATCATAAAACCAGCTAACATGCAAAATCAACACACATTCTGTCTCACATCTCGCATTGCATGGCAGTTGAAGTATGAGCAGCAATAGCAGCATTTAAAAAAATATTGAAAAAAAAAAAATAAAATAATTTATGACCTTTATTCCATGTTTTTACCTGGGTGGGTAAAGTTTAATTAAAGTTTTATTTGTTTGTCTGTTTGTGTGATTCTTTGTTTCGTTTTATTAATATTTGTAATTAAAATGTTATCTTTGTTTAGTTTTTGAGTGTGTGTTTAATTGTTAAGTGATATTCGCGCGCGATTGTTATTTGCATTTTACGTTTTTCCATTAGTAATGTTTGCGGGTTGATGATGTTGTTTTATTGTTTTTAAATAATTTTCTCGCTCTACATCACTACAGTTGGTGAGGAGTTATGATCGTTTCTTTTTACTGTCCAGCCACACACCTCTACAGAAACTTATTGGGAAGATTTGATTTGTTAAGACTCTTCCAGAGACCTTTTTGAAAAATTTATGAGTAATTCAGTAAAGTTTACCGAGGTTGCCGTAGTCTAGTAGGTAGTGTGTTGGCTTATTAGACGTAAGGCCACGGTTGAAACTCCAGGTCAGACATCAAAACGAAAGACGAAAAATATTTCTTCGGAAACTTTCTCTCATCAGATTTCTGGCAAAAAACTCTGAGAGTAAATAAAATTGCCATGAAAAGTTTCCCAAAAATCTGTCGTTCGGAATCGACTTTAAACTGTAGGCCTCGAAATTCATGTATAAAATTAACGCACACAACATAAGTGGTGTGAGAAACTAGGTCGTAATCTTGACTGAAGGGTTGTAATAACCAATTATGTATGTCAGTAAAATTTAGCAATAACTATACTTGCAATACAATTGCATTTTTTACTATTTATAGCATATGTACATCAGCCTTTTGTGCTCTTAATGTTATACAAACGTTACGTAAACTTTTCGAGATACTATTCCTAAGAACTACAGCATATTTATTAAAAGGTAGTTAAAAATTATTTTAAAAATTTATTCATAAAAATATCAATAAAACTCTGTCAGTTATTTTGTGGGGTTTTGTTAACGGTATGTGCGAAATCATTCAGCGACTGCCTCCTACATAGATAGACCTGTAATATTCACTGATGTTCTTATTTCTCTAAAGCTTATTAATCACTCTTGTAGGCCTTTCATAAATATATTGCAAGTCTATATCAATCATCATAAATTTGAATTTTTCCATTTTATATGGAAAATCTTTGAGAAAAGAAACATTCTTATTTAACACATAACTTTTCCCAAATAAATTTCATTGCTTTACGATTTTCTATCAATATTTAGTCGTTAAATACTCTTTATCATGCATAGCATACATGGTTACTGCAAGTGTCAATAGACATACACGATTTTCAAATAAAAATCAAACACTTTAGCCATTTAGTTCAATGACTTCACTCACCACTCTTGTTGGGTGTCTGCATTTATTTCTCACCCACTCCTTAGGCATTCGTCTAAGTATGTAGCTTGATATGCACTTTAGCTTTACAAGATTTATTTTTCTTATTTGACTTGTATTTATTTAATAACAATATTTATGCCAGTTTAACAGTAAAACACTTTTAATCAAGAATCTTTATGTTGTAAATTATTGAATACAAAAAAGTCATAATGAAGTTGAAGGTCATAAACTAATAAAATCTATTTTTCAATTGTTGTTCTATTGTTTTAGAATCACTTGCAACGATAGCAGTTAATGAACGTTAGTGATTTTTTTTAATATTTTTGTGTTTAAGAATAATAAAACCAGAAAAAAATACTGAAAAAACATAATTTAGAATAAAACTCGAGTACTGCTGTTATTGCTAATTTACTCAACTCTAATCAATTTTAATCAATTCCAAAAACTACTAGAGTCTTATTAGTGGTAGCCGCCGTATTCTAGTCGGTAGTGCGTTGGCTTAATATACCTAAGACCACAACGAAATATTTCTTTGTTATCTGCCTCTCAGCAGAATTCCGGCAAAAACTCTTGAGAGAATATACATAAAATTGCCATGAGAAAGTTTCTCAAGAATCAGTCGTTCGGAGTTAAAACTGTAGGTCTCACCACTCATGTATAAAACAATAACACACACAACATAAGTGGTGTGAGAAACTAGGTGTAATTATGTATGTATGTACATACATATGTAGAGGCTTATCAGCGTAAACTTTGTTCAAGAAATTTTGGAGATGCTTTTTCGTTGAGCAATTCATTTACCATTAAAGAACCAAAAGTTTTGCTATTACATATAAAAATTCTTAAAACATGAATACAATTTTTTTTCACAGCAAATTAAAACGAGCTTATAGTCGAACACTATGTACGAATAATATTCGGGGCTTATTTTATATCAATAAAAAAGTATAAATAATTAAAATAGTGTAGGTGTCCTTAAGAGGCCTCAATCCGAGGTTGTGAGAGAAAAATGGACACAGATTTGGAACACCCAAAAACAATGAATACAAAAAAAAAAAAAAATAAAAATTACAGTCCAATTGTACAATTATTTTCATTCTTTCGTAATTAATTCGTTTAAATGATAGAGCGTCAGCATGTAGTGACTATTTTTTCAACAAACACTCACCTTAACTCTGTTTCCCACAATTTCGTTTAGTGCAATCACTAGCAAATGATCACGATCATTTTGATCTACCACATAGTATTATATACATACATAATTGGTCATTACAACCCTTCAGTCAGGATTTCGACCTAGCTTCTCACATCACTTATGTTGTGTGCGTTAATTTTATACATGAGTGGAGGGACCTACAGTTTAAAGTCGACTCCGAACAACAGATTTTTTTTTGAGAAGCTCTTCATGGCAATTTGATTTACTCTCAGAGTTTTTGCCAGAAATATGCTGAGAGTCAGTCGCCGAAGAAATATTTTTTTTTTCATATTTCGTTTTTATGCCTGACCTGGGATACGAACCCGGGCTTTACTTCTTTCTAATAAGCCAACACACTAACTACTAGACTACAACGATTACTACTAGTATTATATTCAACATATTATTTCAACATGCAAACTATTGTGATTGAAAAATTTCGGTGCATTGGGCGTTTCATTGATTTATTCGGTCGCCTAAATTTCATATTTTTGAATATGGCATCTGGACATTTCTGAACAGCCAATTTTTTTTTTTCAAATAATCCCTTTTTATCGTAGCCGCTATCAATTTGTGTAAGAGTGTTTATCATTCATTCATATTCACTTAAATTTGACAATTACTGAAACTGAATTAAGGTGCGCAGAACACAATGTAAACTCAATTGTGAAACACTGTACCTTCTCATACAGATATCAAATATCTGTATAAAACCATGCATATATGGTATAAACATTTATAGACATGTTCGCATACTACGTATGGATGTATGTATACAATACATTTTGACCCACTTATGGACGTCAAGTGATAAATAGTGGAATTTGTGTAAATATTTTTACCACCCATGATTTGTTACCAGCAATGGCTGTACAAATTTGCATCTTGGTGGCACAATGTTACTGCAGTAGTACTGCTTTTGGAGAAGTATTGTCTTTCTGATTATTTATTCTTCTTCGTGCATATTGAGTTTATCAATTGTGTTTAAGGAGAAGTTAATAATAAATTTATAAATAAATAATTTCTCTTTTTTTAAATTGCAGTTGAAAGCATTACGGACTTGAATATCGACAGAATTTTAATTATGATGCAACAATATATGTTCCTTGACTCAATATATTTAATTTAATGGTAGCGAGGACTGAGTGCTCGTATTCTAGAGTCTAAAAATTAAAAAAAATGTGAAATAAAAAATATTTTACAATAAAAACATGCCTTCTTTCTCATTTAGTTGTTACTGGAACCTAATAATATTATTACGTATCAATTCCATAGCAATTCTAGACGTCAATCTTTCAACGAATATTACAAAATATTGAAATAAAACACCCGCAAGTGTCAAACAAAAAGAATCTACAAAATTGCCGAAAACTAAACCAGTTTTATGCTATAATCGCTTTAAAAATAGTGCAGGCATATGTACGTAGGTACATACATATATAATATCTGATGTAGTGAAGTAAAAAAAAAAAAAAGAAAAATCTTCTACAACAACTGTAATGTTTGATAAAAAGTGATTGAAGGAGGAAGGTGATTGCAACTTTGGCTAGAGCAACTAACGACAACAACTGAAACCGCAAAAACTAGAAAAAAGTTTGCATTTCGTTAAATAAAAAAGTGAAGAAAAAGTTTTAAAAGTTCACAAAAGCAAAAATGATGTAAAATCGTAGATAAATTTCATGCAAATCAAAGTTTGAAAAAAATTTTGAACTCTTTTTTTTCTGAAATATTTTTGTTGTTTTTTTAATATTGTTGTTGTTATAAGTATCAAAAATTTCTCCCCTACGGTAATGTGAAATCAAAAAATTTAATTTCTTTTTTGGTGCAGAAAACATAATAAAATTGTATAATGCATCAACACATTCAGGTATTATGGTATACGTAACAGAATACGTACATACATTTGCTTGTATGTTGCAAACATTTGTGTGAGAATATAATGTATAAGCCTTAGTAAATAAATTCAATTAAATTTTAAATTAAGTTTTAAATCAGAATTTTATTTTTTTTTTTTTTTAAGTATTTTAAGGCCATTATTACAGCTTTGCGTTAAAGTTGGGATTAGTTAAAGGTAACCGTAGATAAAGTAAACTTTAAAGTCACCTTGCAGTGGCGGAACAATGTCTATAACCCTAATCATTTAAACAAGTTTAGTTTTAAATGCAGTGGCAACGACGGGCTTCTTTTTTGTTGTCTATGCTCATTTTGTTTATAATTGAGGTGGCCATATTGAAAACAATATATAATATATGGCAAGTTCAACCATAAACTTAACTTTTAAAGTTACAGGTAGGATGATCTTCCCTTTAGCTTAACGCTCACTTCTACCTTATTGTTCACTTATAATAATGAAAAATAATTTATCTGCCCGTTAAAATACTCTCCTTAGTTAACGACAATTTGAAATAATGGCCCTTAATCTTATTTTTCAACTTATAAAGGGTGATTTTTTAGCTATTATCTTTTTGGCAACACTGGTTTAAACAGCTCACGCACGTTTCGTGTTTTGTTTCACTGTCAAACATCTTCAGTTTGGTCCATAATTTAACTATGAATCGTCTTACAAACGAACAACGCTTGCAAATCATTGAATTTGGCATCATTGGACCGTACTTCTTCAAAGATGCTGCGAATCGTAACGTAACTGTGAATGGAGAGCACTACCGTGAGATGATATCCAATTTTTTTTTGCCCAAAATGCAAGAGCTTGACTTGCAAGATATGTGGTTTCAACAAGACGGTGCCACATGCCACACATCAAGCGTAACAATGGACTTATTGAGAGGCGAGTTTGGTGAAAATTTTATTTCACGTTCGGGACCGGTCAATTGGCCGCCTAGATCGTGCGATTTAACGCCTTTAGACTATTTTTTGTGGGGCTATGTTAAAGCTCATGTCTATACAGACAAGCCCGCTTCAATTGACGCATTGGAAGGCAACATTGAAGCATTTATTCGTGAGATACCGGCCGAAATGTTGGAAAGAGTCTGCCAAAATTAGACTAAGCGGATGGACCATTTGAGGCGCAGTCGCGGTCAACATTTGCATGAAATAATCTTCAAACATTAAATTATATGGACCGTACTATCGATTCAAATAAAGATTTCATGCATTTTTCTGAATTTTATGTGTTTTTTTTTGAAAAATTTTCCTATAGCTCTTAAAAAATCATTATGGAAAATCAGCAAAATGAGTAGCAAATAATTGCGAATTATTAGCCAATAATAAAAATGTTAGCCGTTAGTCGCCGTAGTGTACGTAGGTAGTGTATTTCCTTATTAGACGTGAGGCCAGGGTTCAAACCCCCAGGTCAGACAACTCCAATAAAATATGAAAACATATGAAAAAATACATATGCGGCGACTTCCTCTCAGCAGATTTCTGGTAAAAACTCTGAGTGTAAATAGAAAATTGCCATGAAAGAGTTCATCAAAAGCATCTGTCGACTTTAAACTATAGGTCGCTTCTCTCATGTATAAAATTAACACACATAACATAAGTGGTGTGAGAAACTAGGTCGTGATCCTGAATAAATGGTTGTAATGAACAATTATGTGTGTATGTATGTAAGAGTGTTAGCCAATGTATTTCAAAAGGAAATTTGTGAAAATAATAAAAACACAAAGCGGCTGATAGACATTAGATTTGTAGATATTTTTTAAATAATATTGACATCGCGTTAATAGACATTCAATCATACATATTTTACCTTGGAATTGTGTTTTGAATTCCAGCATATTTCCACATACCATCACAGCCTCATAAATGATATTCTCCATTAAATTCTATTTTTTTTTGATTAAATTTTAAAATTTCTTATGCTTGATGTACTGTAACGACCATAAACTTATTGAAGAAAAATATTTTACAAAAACAGCAATTTTCAGAGACACTCCACACTTCATACCTACAAATTGACATTTTTAGTTGACTTTTATGATTGAAGAATTAATTTCGCAAATGGAAAAATAAAGCATTTACGAGTTCAAGGCAAGTAATTAATAATTTAAACATATATTTTTTTGCAATTATTTTCATTAATATTTTATTATTGAACATTAGTGAATAAACTACAGCATCATGATGGCATTTAGCGAGTCAGCACTTAATAAATAATGTGTCTGTTAAATCCAAAAACAAAAAAAAGTCAATTAAAATTGTGTCTGTCATTTTCAATATAAGTATACACACATATTGTATGTGCATTAATATTATTTCCTAATGCCACTTTATGTTTTTTTCATTTTATTATTTATTTTTATTTTTTAAGAGGAATAATTTTATATTCAATTCGGTTACTGTTACTGTTACTTTTATAAAGTTTTTAAAATTAATTCACATCCTGTCATATTTGTTTGAGCTTTTAATTTTTTTTATATATTTTTTATTACAAATGATTTTAATTTATAAAACATATGTAACTGTCGTGTTCTCTGACAGTCGTTATTCTACTCTTTCGATTTGAAATTTCCTTCCTTTTTTTCTGTTTTTTGCAGTAAAATTTTAATGTTTTAACATTTATTTGATGTAACCGTCTCATAAAATTCATAAGAAGTGATTTTCAACTTTTAATGGTTAAAAAAATATGATCAACGGGTTTTGTTAAATCAGGTACAACATATCTTATCTTATTAAATGCAATTGCACACTTTTTTCGACAAAAAAAAAATTGGTAACAAATAAAAGCGTCAGCAGGAAACGTAATAAAATATGAAATAAATTAAAAATGCAAATAAATTTTAATAAAAATAATAAAAAAAAAACTGGTGGTCTACTAGTCTGAAATTGTGTGGGTTTGTTGCATTACATCCAGCTTATGATGTTACTTATATGGCTCATAATAATTGAATACTGTACACTGATGCTCGCAATGCACATTTGCCAAAATTGATTACCAAAATAAAGCATTGTTTTCTATTATTTCAATAAAAGGATTAAATCTACGTAGTTCAAATCTATTCGTAGAATTTACCATATGAAAATAAAAATTCATACGATATTTTTTGATTCTGTCCTTATTCTGAAAAAGTTTACATACATAATTGGGCATTACAACCCTTCAGTCAGGATTACGACCTAGCTTCTCACACCACTTATGTTGTGTGCGTTAATTTTTATACATGAGTGGCGGGACCTACAGTTTAAAATCGACTCCGAACGACAGTTTTTTGAGAAGCTTTTCATGGCAATTTTAATACTCTCAGAGTTTTTGCCAGAAATCTGCTGAGAGGAAGTCGCCGAAGAAATATTTTCATAATTTCGTTTTGATGTCTGACCTGGGATTCGAACTCGGGCCTTCAGTCCAATAAGCCAACACACTTACTACTAAACTACAGCGACTTCTGAAAAAGTTTATTTCGTATTAAATTTTAATAACGATTTGGAAATACTTGAAATAAGTTGTAGAACTTATATAATGTAGCAGTAACAAAACTTAATAGCTTGTTATTCAAAAAAAAAAAAACTTAACCTTCTATATGAAATGATTTTTGAGAACATTTTTGTGCAATAAAATAAAATTTATTCTATTTATTCATATTTCTTGTGAAAAAAGAATCCCTTAATTACATGGAATTTTAGTAATTGAATACAAAACACTTTGTTGCCCAAAAACTCACTAATAAATCAATATTTATTACTGCTGCATGCGGACCTTTAGATCTTTTGACAAATTGTTTTAATTCTAAGATTTCATAGACTATCTTAACAAATGTTCACATTTAATTATAGAATGTCAGTTAGAATTCAGTCGAAAACACAAGCAAAAGCAAAAAAAAAAATCTCAATTTTCTTTATGCATTGAATGCCTTTAATTTGCCGTCCACACATTTCATGATATGCCTGAAGTATATTTCCATCAATTTTTGCTTTACTTTCTAGGTCACTACTTAGAAACGTGAGAACTTCAACACACAAAAATTGTTATTTAAGAAAGAAATTCAGTTTTGAAGCTATAAAAATCAAATTCAACACATACAATACATATACATATATTTATGCATGAATACCAAATCGGTATATTTACACAAGGTGGCCGCGTTTACATAACAAATACATCAGACTATTTGCTTCTGTTAAAGTGCAATCATCTTGACAGAATAAATAACCTTCAAAACCTCCACTATTATTTTCAGTTTATAAAGTTTTTATAAATTTTGACTAAAAAAAAATAAAATAAAATTAATTTGATTCATTGATTTTTATACAGAAATTGTGGTGACGTCTATTGACCAATTTTTGAGTGACATATTAGAATAAGAATCAAGCAAAACTATAAATCGTACATATTCGCTCTTGAAACAAAACATGCTCTTATGTCGCCATCGAAAAATACATAGATTTTGTATGAAAGCTTATAATCCTATTGCAAAAAAACACCACGCACTTTGGTCAATATATACAGTGGTGAGAACAGTTAAGCTACATCGGGCACCTTGTAAAGTAAAGGTGGCTTCATGAATACTTATAGGAAAGTTAAAGTTCTTAGTTGTCTATCAATTTGCCATGCTGGCTTAGAAAACATTTACTGGCTGTGTTTTTGTTTTTCTTTTTCTTATTTAGATCACAACAGTATGACTAGTTATACAGAATACGAAAATTCCAATGTCATCCTTTATGACGGTGTGCTTTGTTTAGAAATTTAGGATATTAAAATAAAAATTTTAAATTTCTTTAGTATTGTTTCGTATTTGTTAAACTGTATTCTTATACTACAAAAATGTTTTTGTTCTGTTTTGTTGTCGAATCTTAGAAGATTATTCATTAAGAATAGGATGTCGATTTAAAAATCCCCTGATGGTAGTTTGTCAGAAGATAGAATGTGCGGTTTATAGTATTTTATTCCTTTGAACAGCACGAAAATCAATTTAATGTTAAAAAGCAAACTTTACGACACATTTTCTCTTCTTTTTGGTCAGTCAAGTCCAGATTTATAGTTTCCTTTTATGTCATGTTCCTTTAAAATTTTATAATCATTTTTTTTCGCGTATGAAAACAAGAACCATAATAAGGACTGAAATCTAGAGATGTGAAAATTATGAAATCCATACCAATAAATCAATAGCTATATGTCTAAGGGCCATTATTACAACTTGCCGTTAAAGTTGGGTTTAGTTAAAGGTAACTTTAGCTAAAGTGAACTTTAAAGTCACCTTTAACTTCGTTTCAAAAATATGGCAGTCCCGGAGCAATGTCGATACAACTGCTCAATTAAACAAATGGGGTTAAAAAACGCAGTGGTAACGAAGTGCCTTCTTATTTGTTATGTTTATTCATTTTATTTATAAAATTTGTGTACTGAGGTTTTAGTTTTTTTATTTTTGTGTTTTAAAATAAATATAATGAATACGCCAATATCCATTTTGATTTGAAAAATTATTAATACATTAAAGTTTATTTTTTACGTTTATATTTGAAGTTGCCATATTGAAAATAATATATATAATAATGATAAGTTCAAAAATAAAGTGAACTTTAAAATGATGTGAACTTTAGGATGATCTTCCCTTTAGCTTAAAGCTCACTTTTATCTTATTGTGTACTCATAATAATGAAAATCAAGTCATCTGCCAGTTAAAATACTGCCTTTAGTTAACGGCAAGTTGTAATAATGGCCCTAAGTGCCAGTATATTTTCTAATGCATTGATGTTTATTAATTTTGAAAATTAAGAAAAAAAATTAAAAAATGTTGCAGTTTTTATTAAAATTAAAGTTATATACTATTATTACAACGCCTTTATTTCTTTTTGTGCTCCATACCGGCATTGCAATTCAACCAATTTAATAAAACTCAATAAATTTTATTTCCTTACTGTATTATTTACGATCCTTTTAATCACCTAAAAGTAAGGTGGGTAAGCAAAACTTAAAAAAATATTTGCTTTTTTTTATTTAAATTCAGTCACCAACATTTCATTGCATTTTGATTAAAATACTCTGAGCAGTTTCAGCTTCAGATCAATTAGTGTGACAACCTGTTTCTTAATAGAAATGTCTTAATTGAAGTTTCATTTATCGTAACTGTCATTTGACTACTTCCACTTAAGATATTTTTAGTACTCATATCAATCTCCTTAATGTCTATAAATTAACGTACGAATATACAAATAAAAACGTAGTTTCTCTTATAAAAACTTGTTTTGTGTTCTATTTCTCTATGCTGTACCATATGGCTTCTTATACATATGTTTCGTTCATGCAGATAGGAAGACTACCTCTTTTTGATCTTCGTAATATTTGTTATTTTTTTCAGTGACGTAAAAGAAACGTTTTCATATTTTATACACATGCTTTAAGCTTATGATTTGCTATGAAATGACATTTCTGATGATTATAAAACGGAAGTTGCAAAGATTCCAACATATTTGTATGTTGGAAAGGCATTTATTACAACAAAAATATTTTTTTTTCCAATAAAAGTGTCAAATGACTGGTTAAATATTGGTTATTAATTAAAAGGTTATAAATAATGACATAAAAACAAAATATGGCGACATATATCATTGAAACACAGAAGAGCATGATCACAAACTTTTATTGAATGTATTTTTAAATCTATTGCGTTATCCGCCAAACCATTTTTTTTTATGAAGCCAGCACTCAGGGGATGGCCCCTACTCATGCAGTGCATTGTGCAGGTTTTTTAGGAAAGGTGGAAAAGGGGAAGATGCGAACGGCAAGAAAACGAGTTGCTGCTAGGTGACTATAAAATGGCCAGTGCTATACCTTCACCATTAGACAGTCTACAGGCAATCGTCCTCAAGAAGCCCGCAGCTTCTCACACCACTTATGTTGTGTGTTTTAATTTTATACATAATTATTTCATAAAAATAAATTGCTTCTCTCTTAAGCTATTGTCGAAAGTGGAAAAGGCATCTTGAGGATGCCTGTCAGTGACAATGGCAATCCAAGTCGCTTTATCAAAAGCTTACGCAGCCTACGTGTGCCCATCCACCTCCTTTGGGTAGATAGCTACCTCTACCTACCTATTGACCTGAGATATTTTGATAAGTCGTTAATGAATATGTAAGCTCAACTGACTTTAATTCAATAATATCAGATGTAGGGTAGCTTAACCGTTATGGAAATAATTGTTTCTTAAGAACTACCAGCATTAAAAGCGCCCACGTATACAAATAGTGAGTTTCAAATACATCATTTGAATATAATCAGGTTGAACACGTTGCAAGTTGTCTTTCATAAAGTGCCACTTTGTTTAATCTTAAGAAAAAATTACAGAGAAAAATTGTGCCACTTGATTCCAATTAATGCTTATAATGCAATACTACTATTGCATATGCAGCTATGTAATCTTTTAGTTTTTTTTGCATACTCTGCATACTTGTCAAATATTACGATAAATTCCTTGAACATAAATATTTATGGACACTTTATGTGTGTCTATTGCAATGGAGTTGCTATTATTAAATGTGAATTACAATTAAAAAAATACATTTTATTTTTTGAAATTGTTGCACTAAAACACTTTATGATTTGCGATTGGATTATTTATTATGGATTTTGAATTTTCGTTTTTTGGTATTTATAGTAATAATTTTATATTTATTTGTATTATTTATGAATGAATTTGTTTTTCAATACAAAAAAAATATCTAAGAAATTGCAGACAGTAGCGAAAAACTTTTAATTATAGTGTACGTTATATAATGCATTGTATAGCGACTACAAATTGTTGATTGGACAAGAAAAATGCTTATTGTATGGCATTCTTTGTATTTTTAGTACCATGAAATTGAAAAAAAAAACAGAAAATTTATGCAAGTAAATGAAATACTTATTAGAGACGATCAATGAAGTCCTTTGATTAATTTTTTAAAAATTATTTAATGCAACTGTTGACCGTAGGTCACGAAAAAAGTTTTTTCGATTGAAATATATTAAAAAAAAAACCACAAATTTAGGGAATAAAATGATATGATGTTCAAGCCTTATACGTTTGTTAGTCTATTAATGTTGAAAAATATCAAAAATCAGAAAATTTTTAATTACACATTGGCTTAAATGAAATGAAAACAACTTTAACTAACGATATAAATAAAAATTGCTTGTTGGAAATTGTGTATTGAATACGGTTTTGATTGAATTAATTTTTCACGTTTTCATGTCAAGGTTTAACGTTGAACTTAGTTTCATTAGACTTTTTAATGTGACAAGCCCAAGAATTTTTCAAATCAATTTTATTTAATTTCCTTTACACATATGGTGCATTTTTTATTATTAAAAATAATGGCAGCATTTTGAAAAGAAAAATATAATACAGAATAAAATTAAAATAGAAATAAGTCGCTGTAATGTTCGTGTGTAAAGTTCATTTTTTTTTTTTTTGGTTGCCTGTTTGTCGGTTACTATGTGTACGAACAATATGAACAACTTTTGAAATCGAAAAAAAGAAAAGAAAAAATAAATCAAGAGAAAATAAACAAATGATCGAATTTAAACATAATGCTTTTCGTTCCATTTTAAGAAATATAGAACTGTCGCAAAGGTCTTCTTTTTCCCTCGTTTGTTCTTTGCTTTATTTCAGTTTTATTGATTAAATTTTTTCAGTTCAGGATGATGGGTAGACTAAAGCACTTGCATCTGATTTTGTCTCCGATTGAGTGCAGTATTAATGAACTTAACTCATACTGCCCTACTCTTTGTCAATAAGTGGCACTCTCGAACTTTCCAATGATATTTATTGTTGACTTCATCCTCTCGGAAGGATCACGAAGTTTCCTTAATATTTTAATTACACGATAATTTAAGTAACGATTGAGTATAAAGCATTCAGTTTAAAGCATTAAAGCAATGATTTTGACATCCAAACGAAAACTGTAATTTAAACGTTAAAATCCATTCTCCTTCTAAGGATTGGCCAGAGTATGTAACTATAACTGTTCGCGTTTGTTTTCTTTCATTCTTTTATGTTCAGTGTGTTTTATTTTTATTAGTTTGATACACTTAACATCATATGGACGTATTAAATTAGATTTCTTTGCCAAAAGCATTATTACCGACATCACCATCATCAATGCCAATCCTAAAGCCGCCACCAATATCTCTATTCAGTAGAGAGACCTAAAAGCACCAACACGTCCACTATGGTTATAAACACTGTGGCTGTGTTAAACTGGTGCTAAAATATTTAAATAATTTTGCTTAAATCGTCATAATATATGCAAAGTTTTAAGAAAAATAACGCCTAAAAACTTTCACTTTCACTGCAAATGTAAAATAAAAAAATAAAAAACGAAAAAAATTGTGAATTTGAAGGCAACCAGGCAAGGCAGGCTGAATTGCTGACAAGTTTCGGCAGATGGACAGATACAATGATGAACGTATTGATGGATGAATGTATGGATAGTTGGGTGGATAAACAAATAGCTTGGACAACTAAGTGTGAAACCGCTTTGTTTTAGACATTTTTTTTTCTATCAAATGCAAGTGATTTAATGTTATGACCAAGTGACTGACTGACAATATTTTCAATATTTTATTGTTGACACCTGGTACATAAAAGAAAAATAAATGAATAAATCAAATGTTTCTTAAGGTGCTTCTTTATTTAAGCGTTTAAACAAGTCAAAAACTAATAATACACGTTGGCACTAAGGCTTCAGGGTATACCATTTTGTTTACAATCTTTGAAAGTGGGTGCAACCAACTACTAAGTTTTCCTTTGAAACAATTTAATAATTTATATTCAAGTTTCTCTGTAAAAACACTTTGTAGTTGTTTTTATTAAGAAAAAAAAAAACACCTGAAAATAACAACACATATATGTAAATATTTATTAAGAATTATTTCCATATAAAGGTATCATTAACCAAAGGCTCTTGGTTGTATGTAGATGATATCAAACATAGGAATAGTTAACCCCGAAAGAAGTCGCCGTAGTCTAGCAGGTAGTGTGTTGGCTTATTAGACATGAGGCCTCCGTTCAAACCACAGATCAGACATTTCCAACAAAACGAAATATGAAAAAAAATATTTCTGCGGCGACTTCCACTCATCAGATTTCCGACAAAAACTGTGAGAGTAAATAGAAAATTGTCATGAAAAGTGTCTCAAAAAATCTGTCATTCGAAGAGAGCGCTAAATTGTAGGTCCCGCCACTCATGTAAGAAATTTACACACACAACATAAGTGGTGTGTAAAACTAGGTCGTAATCCTAACTGAAGGATCGTAATGACCTATTTTGTATGTATGTGTGTATGTAAATCTCTAAGGAATTGAAACCAAACACTACTGAAAACTACCATCCATAAACGATATGTTATGCTGTCCATAGCTCTTTAATGTTATATTATTGTACACAGTTTTCGCTTTTGAAGAATGTTTTTTGTCAAGTGATACTTTCAATGTTAAATAATTAGATACGCCTAATGGACCTTAACCTCTATCGTTTCTATTGCGTTCACTCCCATATTTTATTAAAAATAGTTTTAAGCCATCCTACCGTCTAATCTTAAGGTTTATTCCTCGTGATTAAAATATATTGTTCTTCCCATTCAAAGAATTTTGTCAAACTTTCGTCAAAATTTGACGACGTAAGTTTGTTTTCTTTTATTTTGTAGTTATTTAAAGCCGATTGTGGTCGATATTTTACAGGGAAAATAATTTTGGAACGTTCTACATTTAATTTTTACTTCAGCCGTGCCAACACAGCGACATAGTGGCTATTGGTAGGAACTCATGTCTGAAACTGGACGTTTTCTTACTGCATAATTTACTTCTGAAATCAATGTAGTGTTATATCTGCGGTACTGCTTCAGGGTCACACATAGAAAAAATTTAAAGATGACAAAATAAAATCTTACAAGCGATTACAGCAGCATTTTGGTACATTAGAGTTACGAACATTCACAAAAATCGCTGCATGCCAAGAGTCAGGGATGAGATTGACAAATTTTGATTAGGATCGAATGCCACCCTAACCCCCTGCACTAATATACATATGTGGCGTGCCAAGAGTCAGGGATGAGATTGACAAATTTTGATTAGGATCGCATGCCACCCTTATGACCTGCACTAATATATGTGAGTTAATTATTTTAAAATTATTAAGACTTATATGGAACATTGCTTTAAATTGACACTTTAAGTCGGCTTGATATTAAATTGGGGAAGAAATGCTTGTTGAAATTAAACAATCGCATTCACTTACAGTTTAAAAAACAGATACTATAAATCAAAAGTCGCCGTAGTCTAGTAGGTAGTGTGTTGGTTTATTAGACTGAAGGCCCGAGTTCGAATCCCAGGTCAGACATCAAAACGAAAATATGAAAAAATATTTCTCCGGCGACTTCCTCTCAGCAGATTTCTGGCAAAAACTCTGAGAGTAAAAAAAATTGGCATGAAAAGTTTCTCAAAAAAAAAATCAGTCGTTCGGAGTCGACTTTAAACTGTAGGTCCCGCCACTCATGTATAAAATTAACGCACACAACATAAGTGGTGTGAGAAGCTAGGTCGTAATCCTGACTGAAGGGTTGTAATGACCAATTATGTATGTATAAATTAAAAGACTTAAGACACATACAGTATATTGTTATACATAGAAAAGAAGTGTGCAAAAAAGTCTAGTGAATCCTTTCAATCATTTTGTTTAGTTTTTGAGAAAACATCACCGGTATTTGCATAAATTCTTTTGACAATTTAATTAATATTAACACTGAACATTATTTCACATGGTTAAAGCATTTTGTGCTTCGTTTATTCACACTCTATTATCTGTAGGCAGTGACATTACGAGTTAATTGTAGTCAAATGTTATGGTAAAACGATTTATCATTTAACAGTACAAGCTTACGCCAAGTTGGAAAAAAGAGACATAAGGAAACCAACAACAACAGTCGACCACTAATCAAAAACGTACGTTGCACATACTTATTCTGTGGAAAAAGAAAAAAACAGAAAATACTAAAACAACAGCATCAAACATAAACATGTTGAAAATACAGTCATTAGACTAATAGACACACACAAACAGGCTCTGAATGTCAAATGTTGTTTTGCTCTTTAATTAATAACAGAATAATGGTTGAGCTTAGGTTATGCGCAATTTGGAAATAATGAGCAATTTTGTACATACAGTGTTGGATGAAATAATAAGGACAACAAAATTTTTCTCAATAATGATTTGCCATGTAAGTGTTGTATATGTTTGGAAGCATAAATGGGGAGTTTCCGGTTTCCGAATTTAGGTAGGATAATAGCACAGACAATATAATCGTTTAATGAAATGTACCATTAGTCTTGTTCTTTGACAGAGAGAGGGTTTTGTTCCTTAAAAAAAATTAAAATAACTTTTATTTCCTCGGTATATTTCTGAATAGACAGATATTTCAGAATTTATATAAAATTCTTATAATATTTGAAATGCAATTACATTTTACTAAATAAAACTCCACCAGACACGAATATACATTTTTAATAAGGATATCTTGTAATATAATTTCTCGTATTTCATAACTTTAATATGACAATAATTTTATTTATTTTTAAAATATTACATGATGTAATTCGTTCAAATATAATAACATACCGTATTATTTAAAGAAATATTTCTAAAACATTATGATTTGTTAACGACTTACTAGGAAATCTTTTATTTTTCCTTAACTTTCCATTTCATTTGATGTCATTTATCTTTTTAAGCGAATTAAAAAATATTTTAAGTATTTTTTTGCATAGAAAGTTGCATTTTTTATCGTTATAGTGTATGGCAGACAAAAAAAAAATATATATAAAGGAAAATAATTGGGAAAAAAAAGAAGAAAAACAGAAATAAATGTCTCCTACATTTGTCACCCGTGCTAAAACGAATACACACACTTGTTGTGGAAGATGGATAAGTGAAATCACAATTTTATTTTTCTTGTTTTTTTTTTGTAAATTTTTCCTTGTATCAAACGTGACTTTGACTGACATCTGCTTTAAAATAATAAAACTTGTTTAAGTTGTCAACGTGAATTAAAGTTATAAATAAATTTTGAAAAAAATCATACGCTGAAATGCTGTACAAACGAACTAGTGGCATACAAAAGTTGCCTTAATTCACGAATATGTTCCAGACAAATGAGATCAACTTAATTTTGATTTCAATAGTTGATTCAAGACTTGATTTGAAACTCGAAACATGTGCCCTTTTAACGAGCTCACAAAAATACAATTCACTACAGAATTCATTTATATATGCACCGCATATATATGTTGATGCTCGAAACTGTCTTTCTTCATTTATGTCGTACATGATAAAATGACAAGAGGAATAAAAATCAATGGAAAAAAAACAGCCGAATATCCGAAAATCAAATAAACAAAATGAAAATTTGTTTTCCTATTTGTGATAGTGATCTAAAGACACGATCTTGTACCCAAATAAGCGCCAATAACATACATTTTACATGTTCACATGATAAGTAAAACTTTGTTTATTTTTTAAATAAAATATTCCATATTATATTATATTATATGATGGTTTCCATGATATTCGTACATTGAACATTAAATCAATGAGAAAGCAAGGTTCTTCACCCAATGAGAAAGCTACACCCAATACCATAACCTGGCACTTTCTTATATGCAATGAAATTGACAGAACTATCATTCTACAATTAAGCATTCACTTCCTTATCTAGAAAAACTTCAGTTAAAAATAAAAAAAAATAAAAACAAACTGAAACTACAATCGAAACCGAATAAGAAGATTGAAATCCTTTCGAATTTAAAAGAACTAAAGAAATAACGACTTAGGAGTGCAATTCATGCTATAAATGCATATTATTCTCAGTCTCATAACATACATACATACTTGGCCATTGCAATCCTTTAGTCAAGATTACGACCTAGTTTTTCACACCACTTATGTTGTATGTGTTAATTTAATACATGAGCGGCGGGATCTATAGTTTAAAGTCGACTCCGAGCGACAGATTTTTGAGAACCTGCTGAGAGGAAGTCACCGAAGAAATATTTTTTCATATTTCGTTTAGTTGGAGAGGTCGGACCTGGGTTTGCTTCGAAGTCTCACGTCTAATAATAATAAAAAAAATAGATAGGAATTCAAGGTTTAAGTCTTGGGTGCATATCGCTCCTTTATTGCAACATAGTCATATCTCAAAAAATTAAAAATTTGTGTTTACTTAAACAAAACTGCTCTTTTAGACCTTCTGTACATGTTGAAAAAAAAATCAGTTTTTTATCCCAAGCTGAACCGAAGTTATAGCAAAAAGTGTTTGCGGCAATTAGATCATAGGACTTATGTATGTCTTGAAAACTTAAATCGCATTTTGCCAAGTTCAAGTTTTTTTGAGATATGACTATGTTCCAATAAAGGAGCGATATGGTCTATAGAAGAGAGGATACCTGATAACCTATATGTAAGAATTTCTGTTTTTTATATACTTTATGCCAAAGCCAAATACGTTTTAAAGTTGTAAAAAATGTTTTTCTTTGTAATACTTAATGCAGTGCTAAGTAAGTAAATAGAAACCCCTTCCTATTTAAAACAGAGTACACATACTATTACAAGTTGTCATCGCAACAAAATTTAATTTTTTCTTTGTAAGGAAAGTAAAAAACAAACAAACAATGGAATCCAACAAAAATAATTGCATTTAAAAGTGAAAATGTGTTTTAAGGTCTCCTATTTAGTCATTTCTTTCTTTTTTTTTTGTCTTTGTTGTATTAGATTTGTTGGTAATATCCATTTTAAGAAATTGTCACATTAACAATATGAATGCAATGAACTTTGCTATCAAATCGATGACAATAAAAAGCAAAAATAAATTAAATTAATCTCAAAAGAAGAATAAATATGTTTCTTATGCTATATTACGTGTATAATTCATTCCATTTTATTTTTTTTTTAATATTTTTATCGTCCTTTTTTTGACTTTGAATACCAAAAAGACTTTCGGCATTAGGCACTTATTTCTTAAATCGAAATATTCGCTTATGTGATGAGATTTATTAATAGAATTAAGAATTAAGCAGCATAATTCTTGGAAATTTTTCATTGTCGCAGGTATAAGCCTTCTTACTCGATTCGAGAGTTATTTCTATTTATAAATTTCTTCAAATGTTTTTAATCGTCATTGAAAGTTTGGAATTTCAAGTTCTTGGTAAGATGTTGCCATAATATTTATAAAAGCCTATTTAATGCATGCAATAATACATTTCTTTTAGTAGATATTGTCAGTTTTTTTATGTCAGTTTATCAGTTTTTATTGCATTTTATTTGTTACGTCCATATTATTGCAGGTATTTTTTTGATTTATTCAATAAAATTTTCACTTTTCATTTCGTTCACATCATTTTTATTTACTTTCGTTATCGATGACCGCGAACAACCAAACGTCAGATACACTTAACCAAAGCGAATCATGCTATAACATACGCAATAAAATACGCTGGCAATCTGGCATTTACCAGACATCATTGATTTGAAAATGAAAGTTTATATACGAATATATCATCTTTTTTTTCCTTCCTTTATTTTGCTTTTCCTTGCGACTCTTTGTTTTTTGTGTCAGAACTGCCCGCATTTAAAAGAAGAAAAAAAATCTTGATACTGTTCAATATTGTTTCAGTTATGTTTTGCCGCCATTAAGCTGTTGTTGCTGTTTCTTCGGTTGTAATGGTATTCTCTCATAATATTTGTAGATACCATCCATCCATCCATACATTTATATGGTAAGGTTAGGCGCCATTCTTCATCTTGCCACTTGTATGACCAGATGAGTTACTTGATCCAAGTACAGGCATACCGCTGACTCTGGCTAACTGGCGAGCACAACAGCACTTGGTTTGGCCCGTACATTGAAAGTACGTGCTTTGAGGACGCACATCTTGCGACTGTGAGTGTCTCGTTTTCATACGTTTAATCTTTCCCTCCTAAATGCTGTTAAAGTCTAAGGAAAAAGTAAAGTAATGAAGGAAAAATCAAAAATCTTTTTAAACTCAACAACTTGTGAAGTGAAATCTTAATACATACGATCTTAATAAATGCAAGCACTTTGGTTAAATGAAAGAAAAAAGACAAAATATTTAAAAAAAAAAAAATAATATTTCAACCAAATAAAAATTGAAGCTGAAAATATAATTAAATTTTTCTACTTACACAAGTAGGTATGCAATACAAAAATATTGTGACTTGAAAACGAATGCCACTGCGTACATTCTTTGGGAAAATATTAGAAAATAAGTTCAATAACTGAAGGAATATGCTAAAAAATGCTTTTTGCTGTTAGAAAAGGAAAAGCTTAAAGACCCAGCCGATAAATTTGTAAAGTGTGCAGCAGAGATCTTATACTTACACGCATTCATACTTATTTTAATAGCATGGAATCTCTACTCATATTCAAAGTTTGAAGTACTCATCATATTCATACTTAACAACACGTATGATGTTATTAATATCGACTCTCCATAACTCAACATATACAAGAATCACAAAATAAATATGATTCGAGTACGAACGCTAAAATACTCAGGTAGTGTGTTGGCTTATTAGACGTAAGGCCCGAGTTCAAATCCCAGGTCAGACATCAAAACGAAAATATGAAAATATTTCTTCGGCGACTTCCTCTCAGCAGATTTCTGGCAAAAATTCTGAGAGTAAATAAAATTGCCATGAAGAGCTTCTCAAAAATCTGTCGTTCGGAGTCGACTTCAAACTGTAGGTCCCGCCACTTATGTATAAAATTAATGCACACAACATAAGTGGTGTGAGAAGCTAGGTCGTAATCCTGACTAAAGGGTTGTAATGACCACTTATGTAAATGGTTGTGTATTTGCTCTGCTTAATGCTCTGTCTTTTTTTTTTTTTTTTTTGTAAATGCAACAACAACTAAGACTGTAAATTGTGATGAATGATTCGAGTCACTTTTATTATTTATAAGTCTTATAAGTATTTTTCTAAAGTTATGAATCTGAATGAGTAGGCTTATGAGTCCAACATATTTCGAATGGTATGAGTTTGATGTCAACGTTGTACGCATACTCATTGCAACCTGTACTTATAAATCATCGTTGTAGTGAGTATGAATGAATCAGAGGAGTTAAATTTCAATATTGTTGACTCACTTACATTCAAAATTTCATGAGTGCTTATGAGTAGCGAAAAAAAGATTCATTGCTGATCTCCGGTGTGCAGGGTAATGCGTATTGTGTTTTTAAAAACGAAATTATGATATATGTATGTATCTCCATAGAAGAATAAAGATTGAGAATAATTGGGTAGATGGCGCTTAATTAAAATTATGATTTCAGGCATTACTATATATGCCAGTGTGCTGCAGCGTATATTGTATTTTTGCTAAGTACAATGCCATCCAAATGCTGAAAACAAATTTTTCAAACCTTATAAGTAAGATTTTTTGTTTTCCAAGCCAAATATCTGACTATTTTATATGCAAATATTTGAATTGACTACATGTCCATATAACTCATCAAATTCGATTTCTTATTTTGACTTGCTTATAAAATTTTTGTTAAAATGTTTGCAAAATTTAGTTTTCTACTCTTTTTTTCTTCAGCGGCAGCTATTTACAAGCACTACAAATATTTTCTTCTTTCTACCTAAAATCTTGGCTGCTGTCGTCCCCAAAAAAATAAATTGTGCGACATCTACCATAATTCAATGGCAAATGCATTTATTCGGACGTTGTGCTAGTCTAACATACATCGTACATATGTTTTAAATAACGATACAAGAGCATCCCACAATTATACGAAATAAGTAACAGCACTGTTGCGGTCAAGGTCGACTTTATTTTGTCTACCACAGGCATTTGGGAAAAATTGTTAATGAATTTTGGTTCTCAACATTTTTAAAACATTGGCTTTGTTAGATTCCATAATCCGGTAATTCAGGAGAATGAGGAGTGAAGAACTACGTTTGAAAGGAACTAATGCTTATGGTGCCTTCAAGAAAAACTAAGACACTGTACCCATGACCTATGATGTAGGGTGCACAAAAAACAAACAAATCAACGAACAAAACAAAAAAAAAAACAGAAACAATAAAGAAGAGGGAAAGAAATTCAATATGGTTGTGTGGCAGTGAGAATAGTTATATTAATGTTATCATTGTTGTTGTTGTGGTAATAGTAGCACTAGTAGCAAACGAAAACGAATGTTTGCTAAATCGGTTTAATCTTGATGCCCAGTCACCTTGATTTGTTGCAAGAAATTGCCATTTTTAGCAATTTAGTAGTAAAAATTGTTTTTCTTTTGTTTTATCCCCCACTATAGTCTTAGTCACTGGCCAGAAAGTAACAAAAAGAGCCAAACGTAGCTAGCACTGGTCTTAAAGATGGTAGAGGTCAATGTACACCAGACATATATACATACGTTGCAGTGGAATAAAAATGGAGCTTGATATTGAAAAGAAATGAAAATAAGTAGCAACTACCAACAATTGTCATAGTTGTAGTCATAGTAGGCTTCAACATGTTTAAACATCTACCAACAAAATTGACAATACATTTAGCAATGAATGGATTTGTAACACAAAACAAATGAGAATTTTATATCCTTAGAGGGTTCTATTAAATGAGTCATTAACATGTTCAGTGCTTTTAAGGTCTGGGTATAAAGATGGGAACTATATACCGTTTAACTGCATATACTTTTTTTAATACATCCCATAATCATTATATCGGCACGAGAAACTTAAAATACTTCACGGATTACTTCATACTTCAGATGTGTGTACATACATACATAATTGGGATTTGTAGCCTTACGTCTAATAAGCCAACACACAAGCTACTAGACCAGAGATCAGAAATGAATAGTTTTTTCGCTACTCATAAGCACTCATGAAATTTTGAATACAAGTGAGTCAACAATATTGAAATTTAACTATGTACTCTGATTCATTTGTACTCACTACAATGTTGATTTAAGTATAAGTACAGGTTGCAATGAGTACAATCGAAATATGTTTGATTCATTCGAGTGACTCGAATCATTTATCAAATATTACAGTCTTAGTTGTTGTTGCATTTACAAAAAAAAAAAGAAAAAAGACAGAGCAGCAAGCATAGCAAATATACAACCTTCTAGTAAGTATTTTAGTGTTCGTACGCGAATCATAATTATTTTGTACTTCGTGTATATGTTGAGCTATTGAGAGCCGAAATCAACAACATCATACGTGTTGTATGAGTGCTTCAAACTTTGAATATGAGTAGAGGTTCCATGATATTAAAATAAGTATGAATGTGTATAAGTATTAGAAATTGTGAGTATGATTTGATTCTACTCATCTTTTTGAAAACTCATTACTGTTCTTTGTACTAGACTACGGCGACTGCAGATGTGTGTAGCTCAGTTCATTTTCGAACATGCACACTTTGCTTTAGCGATTTCGTCTTAACAATGAAAACATAAGTGGGTGAGCTACTGAAGCTGCTTACAAACTTTTGACACTGATGCGGTTTGGTCTTATGGACCCAAAACAATTGCTGTTTAGATAACTGCACTGTTGTAAATGTTATTGCTGTTGTTATTGTTCGCATGTATGTTAGTATATTGAATGATTGTCTGATAAAACACAATTTCAACATTAACATTGCGATCGTCGTCACAAAAGAAAGTGAAATTTCACATTAAGAATTACATACAATTGTTTCATTATTTTCTATGTACATATATCCATCTGAATGAATGAATGAGTGTGTGCTTTTCCTTTCTTGTTATTTCATTCAATTTTATTTTTGTTTGTTTTATTTATTTTCATTAGTTTTGTTTACAAATATTTACCATTTCATTGGCATCTATTGAGCTAAACATTCGATGAATTACCACAGCATAGTACAGCGCACATACAAGTAGTCAAATCATCAATTTAATGTTGCGTATAATTCGTCGTTAACATTACTACACTGAATACCTATTTCACACAGTTAGCTGCATGACAACAAAAGTTGTTTGCTTTTTGGTTTGTATTGTGGCAACTTGTTAATGTTATCGATAAATATATCCCCATAATTTTAAATGTCTGCCCTATTATACTAACAGAAGAAAAGTAGTGAGAAATGCCAGATTGATCGTCTAATTTGAAAAACAAATTGTTAAAATGCTCAAGCAAGTTTGTTCAAATCGTAAAAAGGAAAGTGTTATATTCTCTATAATGAATAAGAGATGAGAATCGATGCTGAAAGATTGTTGCTACTGGTATCGAAGGTACCGCATGTACCGAAGGTACAAAATACATTGTTGATCAACCAATCAATATATCTTGCATCTCAAAACTAAAAGGATAGGCTGTACTAGGTACTAGTTTTGTCACCTCGCTACTCGTGGAATTGATAATATTTCACGAACACCATAAGCGTTAAATATCGGGTCCGCCATCTAACGTTTTTTTTTTCAACTAGTGCTTATTTCGTAAATGGTAACACTTAGCTCATGTCTGATTTGACAGATAATTAGTTTTATCCTTCCGCTGAACGAATATAGTTGTCTATACGCTTGAACAACGCTGGGAAATATTTCGACATTACTCTGAAAATCATGGTAATGTTGCAGAATGAAAAAAATGAAAAAATCATCTTTTCAGATGAAGCTCATTTTGATCTTGGCGGGTATGTAAACAAGCAAAATTGTCACATTTGGGGCATAGAAAACCCGCACGCATACATTGAAAAGCCGACGCACCCAAAACGAGTCACTGTTTGGTGCGGATTTTGTTCCAGAGGCATAATTGGGCCATTTTTCTTCGAAAATGAGCAAGGAGTGGCTGTTACAGTCAATGGCGATCGTTATCGGGCCATGTTTAACGAATTTTTGTTCACAAAAATTGAAGAGGAGGATATTGGCAACATTTGGTTTCAACAGGACGGCGCTACGTGCCACACAGCCGAAACTACACTCGATGTTTTGCGCACTGTTTTTGAAGATCGCATTATCAGCCGCAGAGCTGATGTCGTTTGGCCACCTCGGAGCTGCGCTTTGACACCGTTGGACTATTATTTGTGGGGTGCCGTCAAAGATAAGTGTTACGCCGACAAGCCAGAGACAATTGACGCTTTAAAGCACAATATTCGTGAAGCCATTGGTGAAATACAGCTGCACACAATCGATAATGTGCTTAAAAATTGGACCGATCGTGTAGGCTACTGCATGGCCAGCCAACGCAGCCATTTGAATGAAATTATTTTCTATTATTAACCGGAAGGATTGTACTTTCAAATAAAAAAAGAAATTTGAGAAAATATTCAGAAGTTTTTTTTAAAGCATTTTCAAAAAAAAAGTTATTTGGCGGACCCTTTATTTGTTGCTTGCACTAATTGAAATCAGATTTTTGAAATTGCGTTCACTTACCCTGTTAAATGAGGATAAGGTGTTTATGGACACATACATTTTTTTTGATTCAAGCAATGATATGGACATTTAGACAATTGTTTTGCTTAATAGTGTATATAAATCGATTAAGTGCCATTGATAAGTATCATAAACTGTACAATAATTTTTTTAAGTCCTCTTTCTGTATTCAATTTCTTCTTCTCATCAATGAAAAGCAAAAGAAAAAAATATCATTATTGTTAAGATTTTAATGATTGATACCCATAAATCCACCAACATTTTTAGCCTGCAAATAAGAAAAACAAAAAAACAAATAAATTGGAATTGAAAATGAAATTAAGATTGTAAAAAAATGTATATAAAATACAATCAAATGTCATTGAACTTGATTTTTAGTTCAGATATTTGTTTTCACTTACCTGAAGTGCACAAGGAGATAGCCAAGACAAAATTCGTGTTTCTTTTCCTTTTTTTGTATCTAAATGGATTCATTTCATTTCATTCGTAGTTCTAATTGAATTATTATGCAAAATAAATTTGTAGCCTTTATTTTTGTTTTCTACCTCTTATTCGCTTTAATTTATTGCCTTTATTTGTTTTTTTTTTTTTATTTTTTTTTTTTCAGTAATAAATGCTGCATCGGTTTGTTCAAATGATGCGGAAAATCTCAAAAGCCAACGCACCGCACAATTTACATGTTGCGTGAGAATGTTTAAAACCCAAATCTTTGTATCGCATGTCGTTTATTAATATTTTCAATGATGTGACCGTTAAATTTTAATGAATTATTGTCACTGAAAATGAAAAAAACTATATTTGAAATAAAAAATTAAAAAAGAAAATATAGTCAGATGACATGAGAAAAATTAGATTACTTTTTTGGAATAATATTCGTATACATATGTACATACATACATACATAATTGGTCATTACAACCCTTTAGTCAGGATTACGACCTAGCTTCCAACACCAGTGATGTTGTGTGTGTTAATTTTATACATGAGTTTAAAGTCGATTCCCAACGACAGATTTTTGAGAAACTTTTCATGGTAATTTTATTTACTCTCAGAGTTTTTGCCAGAAATCTGCTGCGAGGAGGCGCCGAAGAAATATTTTTCATATTTTCGTTTTGATGTTTGACCTGGGATTTGAAACGAGGCCTCACATCAAATAAGCCAACACACTACCTACTAGACCATGGCGATAACCATAATATTCGCATACGATATCTAAATTCCCGAGAAGTTTAGGACATTGTCTGAAAAACTTTCTCTTTAATGCTTTTTATACTTTCTCCATGTTCCTTTGTAAATTTCAGGTATTGTAGTAGTAGATAGCATCATTCGATTGCCCTTTAGGTAGGTAGGTAGAAGTGGCTGTCCACCCGATGAGCGGACACACTTAGGCCTCATACAGGGCCCATTGTGATACCACAGTTTCATCTTTCCCCTATTCTAGGAACCACTCGGAGCTTCCGATGAAGCGACTTAGACTGCCAATATCCACGCATGACAGTTCATCTATGTCCTCCATGTAGTAGGCACCCAGGCGTTTCTTTCTCCTTCGACCAAGTGCCGGACATGTGCAAAGTAGGTGAAGAATAGTTTCATCCTCCTCTTCATCTCCACAGCTTCTGCAGAAATCATTCGCAAGGTGTCCAAGACCAATACGCCTCGCATTTGATTGCCCTTTAAACGTGTGACTAATCCATTAGCATTTATGCGTCCTTATTAGAAGAATCTTGCGAAAGGAAGAATTATAGAATACCTACATCATTCCTTAGTCACGTGCCCAATTGTTTAAGACTTCATAAGCATACAGAAAGATGGATCTTCTCTGCATATTAAAAATTGTATTAAAAATTTCTGTTTTCTAGCCTTGCAAGTTCTTTAAGCAAGTATAAGAGGCAAACCATTGGCGAAGTTTCAGAACTTTCAACATGACCCTAACCGTGGTGACAGGATACAACCTTACCCGAAACAAGTTCCAGCTTCAACTGCTCTGCTTTACAATTTGTAACGCTTACGGCAGAATTAAAAAATAATTTAATCACGGAAGGCATTTTTGTGCTAATGATTAACGTAATAAGATCTTGCAGATCAAGCAGTTCCAATTAATGAAATAAGATTTCATACTTTGGAGATACGTCACAGACAATATTTTATCACGACAAATTAGAGATTAACAGGAGAGAAAGTAGTAACATACATACATAATTGGTCATGACAACCCTTCAGTCAGGATTACGACCTAGCTTCTCACACAACTTATGTTGTGTGCATTCATTTTATACATGAGTGGCGGGACCTACAGTTTAAAGTCGACTCCGAACGACAGATTTCTGAGAAACTTTTCATGGCAATTTTATTTACTCCCAGAGGAAGTCGCCGAGGAAATATTTTTTCATATTTTCGTTTTGATATGTTCGTTCGTTCGTTGATATGTTTGATAGAAATCTGCTGAGAGAAAGTCGCGGAAGTAATATTCTCTCATATTTTCGTTTTAACCTGGGGTTTCTGACCTGGGGTTTGAACCGTGGACTTACGTGTAATAAGCCAACATACTACCTACTAAACTACGGCGACTTCTAAAGGAGAAAGGAATAAATTATATGATAATAATAATAATTGTTATAGAAATAAGCATAACGAGCTGTTCTGATCACTTTTGTTAGTCACTCTGAAATAAAATTCCGGATTAAAAATATTTATTAAAACCATATATTTTCTTTCACTTTCTGGATAAAAATGTAAACTTTTAGTTTCCATGAAAGCAATCAACGGTTAGTTTAACAAAAACTTCTCCCAAATTTCATTGATGGAATTAAATTTTAAATTGAATACACGCATGTATTTGAAGCATTGATGTAATCGAATGCATGTATAACAAGTAAAGTAGCCAGCAGGCAACAATCTCTATAATTTCCTTACTCTTTTTTATAACCTGGGGGATATTTAGTTTCAACATATATTTCCGTTTTATCAATATACTCGTACTGTGCAGGATATACGAAATATAAAGCCAAAGCACATATTTACACACCTACAGGAAAAAAAAAACTTGACCTGGGCATTGAAAAACGAAATTTTGAATTTTACGAATTTCCCACAAAACATAAACAATTACTTTGTAAAACTGTTGATTTGAATTTGAATTAGTAACACAAAGAAATTAAATAAAAATGAAAAGTTTATAACGTCTTATAAAAAGCACCCCAAATCTGTTAGGCAATCAAACAAACCAAGTGACGATGATTGTAGCCAAAATGTGTAAAATTTAAATTATTGGTAGCCGGCCATAAAAAAATACTTTAAATAAACGAGGCAAATAAACTGTAAGACTGCAAAAAGAAATGTAATTTCCTTTACAAGTTCGACATGACATTCAACACGAAACAAGTTGATTTTGCATCAAGGCAAACAAATAATTAATGTTTTCTGCAAAAATTTTATTACGCATTTCACTGTGCATATACATTTGTATTTGTAATTTAAAAGTTTTTAGTGAAATAGATTTTAAGTTAAAATTTTATTAATACGATCATCTAATGGCTCGGAACTTCTGACCTATCATGGTGTTGGTTTATAGCGCAATTTTACTAATCCATTGATATGCGAGTTTCTATGCTCTATTAAGAATATTTGTTATGCGTATGTAAATGTCGTTTAACAACTTTGCTGGTAACTAGGTTGGAGTGGTAGATTTGACCAAAAGCTCACTTGAGCACACATAGCGGACCGTTGTGAGGCCACAGATGAACGCAGTCTCTGTACTGACCAAGTTCATCCAAGCTAGCGAAGAAGAAGTTGGTCAGCGCAAGTGCTGCACATTTAAAGCACGACTATCCCACGCTGGAAAACCAGCTCTAAAGTTTGATAAACGAAGCTATATCCTTGACGCCGTAGTCTAGTAGGTAGTGTGTTGGCTTATTAGACTGAAGGCCCGAGTTCGAATCCCAGGTCAGACATCAAAACGAAAATATGAAAATATTTCTTCGGCGACTTCCTCTCAGCAGATTTATGGCAAAAACTCTGAGAGTAAATAAAATTGCCATGAAAAGCTTCTCAAAATAATATCGTTCGAAGTCGACTTTAAACTGTAGGTCCCGCCACTCATGTATAAAATTAACGCACACAATATAAGTGGTGTGAGAAGCTAGGTCGTAATCCTGACTGAAGGGTTGTAATGACCAATTATGTATGTATGTATATCCTTGACATCAATGAATGATAGCTCCGTCAAGCTGACAGATATTGGAGAGCCAAATAACCTGTATATCAGCACCTCGAAAGAGATGGGCATTAACAAAGAAAGTGGATAACAGTCTCCTCTTCCTCAGCGGATCTGCACCCACGGCAGAAGTCGTTCGATGGCAGCTGCATTCTTTCCGCGTGTCTTCCCATAACACCTGTAAGCATGGCACGGAATATTACTGTTTCCGGGGACCCAGATAAGTGTGACACTGAAGCGCCAAGAAAGAAGGTCCGGACAGCGGTAACATTCCCTGAAGATCCAGGAGTTATTCACAAATGTTCGATAGAAATCTTATGGCAGCCTGACTATTACAGAAGATCGAGAAAGGATCAATTGGCAAGGATTGATCTATTGAGCTGCCCGGTAGATGGTCATTACTTTCGAGTGAAATACGCTACAATAATCCGGCAGTCGAAGGAAAAAGTTCACTTTGCTGATCATTATAAAAAAAATTACTATCAACCTGCAGGTTTTCTGTAATTACAAAGATTTTCTGGGCTGTTGTTCCATCTATCAAAAGAAAACTTTTGTGTTACGAAATCATTATTAAATATACGAACATCATTGCTTTCTCGCTGGTCGAGCTTCATCTTATTTTTGTTGTTTTTTTACTCCAAACATTCACATTCTTTTCATGAAAATGAAAGTTGTCAGAACAGCCGGTAAATAACAAAAGAAAACTTATACAAGCTTTATTAACATGTAATTTTTATATTCCAGTTTAGTTTTTATTTTTTTTTTTTTTGGCTTCAAGTTTTAAAAATCCGTGGATGTGTTTGTCTGACTACCTTCGCAGAATTACACTTGTTCGAGCGTATACCTGTTCAATGAAAATATATAACAACGGCCACTGCCATTGTTTAAAGTAAAAATATTTAAAGAAGAAGCAAAAGTTACAAAAAAAAAAAAAAAAAAACAGTAAACAACAGAATAAAGAAAAAGAAAAGAAAAGAAAAGAAAAGAAAAGAAAAGAGAAGAAATAAACATTTTACAACATACCATAAATTGTTGCCAACAATAAGCGCCATCCATACCTCAATTTACCACTTTACGAAGGAAATTAAGTGATGCAAGTGCATAAAATAAATACAAACAATGAAGATCAGCTTCTATAAGGTATGCATTCTTTCAATGAGAACAACTTTGATAATACACCGAATTATTCGCAAATCATTCCCAAGACTCATGTCAAAGTAGCAATCGTTTTAAAATCCGTAGTAAATTAAATCAGAATTTGGTCGGTGCGTATATTTACTAAGGTCCACGTAGTCTAGGTGATGTTTTGAATTACTCCGAATTCAAATTTCAGACCTGACATCTGAAAAATAAAAAAAATTATGAAAAAATATCACTTCTTGTGACTTTCTACAGCAATATTCTGTTAAAAGCTATGAAACCATGAAAAACATCACAACCCTGCCCCTTTCAAAGTCAACATTATACTGTATGTTCAGCAAAAAAGAAGCTAGACCATAATGCTGACTAAGTGAGCATCGTAGTCAACAATATGTGTATCTAGATACTATGAACCAACTTTTCAAAAGCATTAAGTCTTCTTTTAAGCTTAAATTACATCAAGTGCCTAAAATAATTTTCCTTTCTTTATTATTTATTTATTTATTTAAGTCAATGGACAAATTCCTTACTGACTAATAACAAAAATAGGTACGAATAAAATTAAATACAATTACAAACAGTTTCTTCAAAAATACAAGTAAATTCTTACAATAAAAATATGAAAAGTTATGAATTGAGAAAAATAATAATATTCCGTTTTATAATGCAAGAATTTAAAGAAAAATCAACAAAGTCTGACAAATAATTAAATTGACGGCAAATTCTAGTTAACGGATCAGCAACAGCATAATTAGTTTTGCAGAATGGAATATAAATAAGATTATAACAGCGGAAGTTACGACAAGGAATATTGAATTTAACCGATCTTAACAGAAATTCACAGCAAATATTACCATTGATCAGGTTAATCATAAAGGATATATTTAACATTGTTCGACGATTCTTAAGGGTAGGCAGTTTTATTAATGCCGGTCTGCTAGTATATGAAGGCATATCCAAATAATTCCATCCAAGGCAACGCAAACAGAAGAGTAGAAATTGTTTCTGAACAGATTCAATGTGTTCGCTGTAAACATTATCGTGAGGATCCCAAACAATGGATCCATACTCCAAAATTGGTCTGACAAGCGATACATATATGTAGCTGTTTCGTAATAAATGGATCAGAAAATTCTTTTGCCCAACGTTTTATGAAGCCAAGAGTGCTTCTTGCCTTATTTACAGTCAAAGTGATATGATCATTAAAGTTTAATTTTGAGTCCAATAGTATCCCAAGATCAATAAAAGAGTCAACATTCTCCAATTGATGACCCCCAAGCAAGTAATTAACCGCGATAAAGTTATTTCTTGAGAACCGCATACATTTACATTTTTTAATATTCAGCTCCATCATGTTGTACTCGCACCACACAAAGAAATTATTTATTTATTTATTTAATTATTAACAATTAATTACAAATTAAAGGTTAATATTAAAGAGCAATGACAACTTAGGCCTACAGCTCAGAATAGTAGAAAGATAAAAATAATAGAAAGATAAATGATAAAGTTACAATATAATTATATGATTATATACTTAGATATATATAACAATTGTAGTAATAAAATATTAATAAACTAATAAGATTAATTAAATTAAATGAAATAATTTGGTTGATTTTAGATAATGAGAAATTAAATTGATATTATTATGAGAATATGTAGATAAAAATAGTTTGGGATCAGTATCTCCAAATATTTGACGTCGAATTCTATCAAATTTAGAACAATCAACAAGAAAATGAATTGGATCTCCATTATTAGCAATACAGTCGCAATAAATTATGCGATTTTGATTCAGCAAGTGGCTATGAGTTAATTTGGTATGTCCTAGTCTAAGACGAGTAAACTTAACAACATCCAATCTATTAATGTCTTTTAAAATAAGGTCATTTATAGATGAACAATTTATATTAACTGTCTGATACCAAGAAGAAGTGTTCTGGAATAATTGATTTCTGCCTATGGGTGCATAGTGGGAATAGATGTGATTATTGAGGTCATTTTTATCATAATTTGTAAAATTAAATATTGGATATTTCTGAGCACTCCCAGCAACCCAATCAGCAAACTCATTGCCTGTGATACCACAGTGACTTGGTGTCCAAAAAACAGAAATATTCGGTTGTTCGTTAATCAACGTATCTCTAATACGGGAGGCATAAATATTGTTGTTAAAGATGTTCCCAATGGATTTAATAGATGAAAGGGAATCAGTGCAGATAACAAATTTACCTCCTATTGATTTAGCATATAAGAGAGATTCGTATAAAGCGGCTAGTTCAGCAGTAAATATTGAGCTGTAGTGCGGTAACAAAAATCTTCGTATAACTCTATTTTCCGTTGTAACACCAAATGACACGAATTCGTTATTCTTAGAACCATCAGTAAACACAAATTTGTGATCTGAAAATTGAGTGCTAATTTCATTAAAAAGAATACGAAATTGAGATGGGCTGGTATACGATTTTGCAAACTTAGTCATAGAAATTTCAAAAATATTGTGGTCTAAAGTCCATGGCGGGTTAGTATTGTTGATCAAAGAGCATGGATTAAAAGGAATATCTAACGCATGGCATTTCCGTACAACCCTATATATGATAGATGGAATTCTAGGTTCCTTCTTCTTCTTTCTTAATTTATTGGCGATCGCTCTAAGTGGTGTGGATTTATCGTATATAATCGTACTAAATAATTTTGAAGTTGCAATATCCCTTTGAGTAATAAGTGGTAAAATGTTGGATTCAAATAGAAGATTTTTCGTGGGAGTTGTACGAAAAGCTCCTAAAGCACATCTTAATGCAGAGTGCAATATTGATTCAATTTTCTTAAAAATAGATCGGGGGGCAAAGCCATAAATAGGTAATAGGTAATTTATTTTTGACAGAATTAATGCTTTAACTGTATATATTAGGGATCTTAGGTTGCAGTTAAATTTAAAACTCGACAGACATTTAACTACATTAAGCCTCTGAGCTAAAGAGGAATATAAAAAAGATATATGATCCTTCCAATTATATCTTTTGTTTATATATAGTCCAAGTATTCTCAAAGTATTGACTTCAGTTATATCAAATTCACCCGCATTAATTGTACACCTGCAGTCAATCTTTCTGCAGATGTGAAGGTATTTACATTTAGTGCGTGATAAGGAAGCACCTGAGTACTGACACCATTTATTAATCCCATTAAACATTTCAACCAAGTTTAAGACTTTATTTTTTCTTTTTGATCTAATAATAATGTTTAGATCGTCTGCATAGGCAGAGAGATAAACATCCTTATTAATAGTAATTAAGGAATATAGTTTATTATACGCAATAAGAAATAAAATAACGGAAATAGGAGATCCCTGGGGTATGCCGTTATGAAGCGGAAAAGGATGAGAATGGTGGTTACCTATCCTTATAATTATTTTTCTATTGGTCATAAAATTATAAACATAGTTAATTAGTCTTGTGCCAAGTTTCCATTCCAACATTTGATCCAAAACTGAGTGGATGCCAATTCTATCAAAGGCATGTAAGAAATCAAGTGATATAACAGATACATGTTTACGTAAAGATAGGGCATTTGCAATCTGATAATCTACATAAAGTAGATTATCAGTTGTCGATTTACCCTTCTTGAAGCCAAACTGATGATTATTAAGTAGTTTGCACGACGATACAAACCACCATAACCGATTTGCCACTATTCTATCAAGAACTTTAGATATACAGGGGTTGAGAGATATCGGTCGGTAAGACCTAATCAGTGATTTATCAGAACCTGGTTTAAGGATAGGTAAAATAACGCTAGTCTTATACTTTTGTGGAATATACCCCATAAAAATATCATTGAAGTGGTTTAACAATCTTTTCTTCACTATTGAAGGAAGCATCTTAAGCATTGGGTAAGAAATCCTGTCCATGCCAGGAGTTTTACCTTTCAGCTTATTAAGAACCGATTCAAGTTCAATAAGGGATATATCATCTTCCAACTTGGCAGCAATCTTGCACGCCACCGTGGTGGGTGGTCCAAATTTATAAATATGTTTGCTCAAACAAAAGTTAGAATTAAAATTGGAATCTCTAGAATTATTCGACCAATATCGAGCAAATTCAAGTGCGATATCGTCACTATTAGAGATATGCTTTTGGGGATCATTAAGTGAAGTAACACAGTGGATAGAGTGTGATGACCTGTATCCAGTAAAAGATTTTATATTGTGCCAAATTTCACCCACTGGTGTTGTGGGTTTAATTGACGATGTAAAAACTAACAAAGATGATCTTTTGGAAATTTTGATTTCCCTTTTATAGATGGCGTTAGCTCTCTTGTAATTCAGGAGATTAGTCTGATTCATATGTCTTTTAAACTTATGCCATGCACTATTCTTTAAAGATTTAAGATTTTGTAAATTCTTATTCCACCATGGAACTATACGTTTTGAAGGTTGACGTGACTGTGGAATAGATTCGTTAGCAGATTGTAAAATTATCCTGGTAATGTTCGCGCTTTCCTTATTAACGTTAATGCTAACAGGACGAATCAAATCATATTTCAAGCAGTTATCACGAAATTTGTCCCAATTCGCATCGCCAATCCTAAACTTAGGTATAAAAGTGTCAAGTTTACTCGAAGTTGAAAAAAGAGTTAATAAAATGGGAAAGTGGTCACTACCACAAAGGTCACTCTCCGTTTTCCAAAGACAAAAAGGTATCATATCAGCGGAGCAAAACGATAAATCCAAATAGGAGTACGTTCCACGGGTATTTAAGTGGGTTGGAGACTTATCATTTAGTAACACATAATTAGATTCAGTCATGTGTTTAAATAAAATATTACCACTACTGTTACAAGAAGACGAACCCCAACTAGTGTGTGAGCTATTGAAATCTCCCAAGATGAGTCCTGGAAAGTTGATATCATTAGACAAACTATTAAGATAACTTAAATAAATATTATTATTGGGAGGGATGTATGTATTAGTAATAAAAAACTTTTTGTACGAGGTAAATATGAAACAAATGGTATCAAAATCATTTGTAATATTGATTTGCTCATGTTCTATGGAATTGTGAATTAAAAAAGCAACGCCGCCATATCTGGTAATAGAAGTGTTTAAATTATATAATTTATAATTAATAGGGATAGGAATTGAAGAATTACGATAGTTGTGTATATGGGTTTCCTGTAATGCAATAATCTTTGGACTGTATTTCTTAATGAGGATTTGAAGTTCACTATAATTATTCAGATAACCATTTATGTTCCACTGTAGAACAAAAATAGTCATATAGTTAATAAAAAATTATTAATTGATGTTATTGTGATTTTACAATTGGAGATATGAGTTGGTAGCTTAACTCCAAACATAACTAATGAATAAATTAAAATGATAAAATAAAACCAATAAATAAAATAAAGTATATAAAAAGAGTGTAAGATAAATAAAAATGCTATGGTAATGGGTAATACAATTAGGTAAAAAATATTAAAAGTGAAATGTAAGTTAAAAGATAAACAAAATAACAAATGTCTATTAATTATGAAAGTTAATATATAACGAGTCAATTTAATCAGATTTCTGAGAATTATAATTCCATTACGTTGTCATCTACTGATTTTTTGGCTTTTAATTGTTTAGTTCTTAAAGTAGCTTTCGAAGGTTTTGAATTTGCTTTTAACTTGTCTTGGAGTCTTTTTGGAGTATTTCTAGGTAAAATTTTTACATTCGTACCTTTGGTGATTGCGGATGTGCTGGGTAGAGATAATAAATCAGAATCGGAGTCAGTTATTGAATCAATATTTGTATTTATTGGTTTAGTAATTGTAATTTGTGACGTAGGAGCAGTGGAACTATGAGGTAAATGTGTATTAGTGCGGATATGTTCTTTAAATGAAGCAGTGTTATTGTTAGAAATAACAACATCGGTGAATGAAGGCTTGTCGTGTTGGTGGCGTTGAGTATATATTTTGTAGGCAGTTTTATTATCAACTTTTTCGATTGTTGTTATTGCTTGTAATTCCTTTTGTTTAATAAAAATTGGGCACTTTTTGTCTTTAGAAGAATGCTTGGTGTCACTTAGTTTATTCTGGATGCAATTAACACAGTTGATTTCATTAGAACAGTCTTCATCAACTAGTTCGGGATCCAAATGAAAGTCTTTAGCACAGTGAAAACATTTTCTATTATTTTTACAAAATTTTGCAATATGTCCGAACTGTTGACAATTATTGCATCTAATTGGTAGTGGAATGTATGGACGAACATTTATTTTCTGGTATCCGATTTTAATCTCCGACGGCAAAGTAGATGACGAAAAAGTTAGAATTAGAAGACCGGTTTCAACATTCTGTTTATTTACATACTTATTAATCTTCTTTACTTCACATATGCTCTGACTTTTTAGTTCATTTAAAATTTCGCTCTCAGTAACACCTCTCAAATCATTGCAGTAAATGACACCCTTAGTCTGATTCAATGATTTATAATCAGTCACCTCCACTGTTATTGACTCAGAGAGTGCTGTAAGTGTGGTGAGTTTGTTGGCCTGCACATAATTTCTCGTTTTAATGAGAATATTGCCGCTCATTAACTTTTTACATTCCTCAACTTCACCATCACAAGTATAGTCAATGGCCTTTTTTAGCAAGAAGGGGGAGACGAACGAAAGAGTATCATTGCTGTTGGTTCTCTTCATTATCAAGTAAATAGGTCCAGGTTGATTAAAATTGAGGCATTTTGATTTGTCCCAATTGAGAGCCGGAGAGTTATTTTTATTTTTTTGGTCGGGCGGTTTATTCATTGTAAATTCCTTAGGAATTTCTACCACTGTTCCGTTATAATATTAAGAGTAAATTTATTTATTAAGTTATGAAGAAATGAAAAACGTACAATAATAATACAATAGATTTAAGCAAGTAATCGATTTAAATTAAAACACGTAATTAATATAAGTAGATTAAATTAAAACAGCAATTAAAAGAAAAATTATAGTTAAATTTAAATGTCCAGAGGAAAAAAATTATTTCACAAATTCACAAATCACAATTCTGCTTGTCAGACGTCTGCTTTTAATGAAGCTAAGAGTCGAACTGACACAAAGAAATTGTTGAGATCATTTTGAAGATATATGTATATGATTGATGAAATTATTAAAGGAGAGAAAAACTTTTACATCGTCAGCATACATCAAGATATTGGCAAAATTAATTATGTTGGGAAGATCGTTTATAAACAGCGAAAAAAGAAGTGGACCAAGATGGCTGCCCTGAGGAACACCAGATAGCACATAAATATTCTTAGATAAAAAAAATCGGCAATCAGTTTCTCGAACATTTTTGGAATAGCACTCAGTTTTGCAATGCCCCTATAATTTGTAACATCAGACTTATTGCCAGATTTAAAAAGCGGTTTTGTTTTGTTGTTATTTGTTTTGTTTTCGTAAGTCGCCGTAGTCTAGAAGGTGTGTGTTGGCTTATTAGACGTGAGGCCTCGGTTTAAACCCCAGGTCAGACATCAAAACGAAAATATGAAAAAATATTTCTTCGGCGACTTCCTAAATAAAATTGCCATGAAAAGTTTCTCAAAAATCTGTCGTCCGGAGTCCACTTTAAGCTGTAGGTCCTGTCACTCATGTGTAAAACACACAACATCAGTGGTGTGAGAAACTAGATCCATAACCCTGTTGTAATGACCAATTTTGTTTTGTTACATATTATTTTTGTGTCCATTGATAAATCAATGTTGCTATTCATAGGATAATGGAAGAAAAATAAATGAATATCATTTCATGTACACATTTGCTAGAATTGAACTCCTTCTCTTTTTTTTCATACATTATCAAGCATTTTTCTTCAATACTCTCTGCTTCCAAAGAAAATTATGCAACACTTGTGAATATTTGTGACACGATTGACACACAAAACTCTGTGTCGGCAAAGAAATATTCAACAGGGTTGTTGTGTTCAATTCTTAAGGCTCCACATTGAATAATATCGTGCCTTAATCGTAATCTCTTTTTCTAAAGTTTTCCAAGAAATGTTCATTTAGATTGTGATCAAAGTGAAATAAGGTAACCTACCTGCCTGCCTATACTAGTAAGCAAAAACCAACAACGAAATGAAATTCATTGTGATTACGGTTCAACAGAAAATGAGGTGAAAACATTCAAGTGTACGCCTGTCTGCCTCTGAATGTTTAAATCGATTTACCGGGCAACTTAATTATACTCTTCGTAAATACAAGTGCGTGTGGATGCAATTTAACAACAAAAAAAAAACATGTTGGGTGTTTGCTGCATGAGTACGTACGTATGTACATACCATATACTACGAGTATCAGCAGTTTATGTCTTTGCCATTGTCGTTGTGATTTTTATTTATTTTGATAATATTATTTCGATTTTTTTTTCTGTTGGAGAAAAAAAAAATGAAAAAAATTGTGAAAAGCCCACCCATAAATACACAATCAAAAGATATTCAATCGAAAGCATTTTTTTTTTTTTAGTTTTCTTTCATACGTTATTTGCAAAAATCTGCTTTAAAGGATTCTTCTCGTTTTTCGTTTTGGGAATAAATTTTGAAAAAAAAAAAATTTTTTTGTTGCTGCTTTATTACATAGTGTTGCGTTACAGATGTGAAAGTTTTGTGATAAATGAAAACAATTTTAAGGTTTGTTTAATTAACATTTTTGGTATGAAAACATTGTTTAATGAAAATATTTTGAAAGTGAAAAAAACAATGTTTTTCTTTCAACACAAACCGACAACGTTGAAGCTATAAATTTTTAAAGGGGTTTTGGAAGCAGCATTTAAATTCAGATAACATTAATGATGAGACAAATGTAAAGCTATACTTGAATAAAAGTTATATAATCAGTGGACTTATATAATTTACTTCTGATGGTTAGTTTTTACTGAAACTAATCCTTGAGCTTGAACAAGATAAATAAACTCATTACCATCGTCAATAGTATAGTTATTGGTCTAGATCTAGGTCTTTATACGCTACACGTCTCTTCTTTTTGCAACATATACTCGCTTGTCCCCTCATTTACTGACAAATCCATCACTTTTATTGTTCGCAAAGCAAAGGACTACTTTCTGGAAGGATGCTGATCGCTTCTTAGAATTATTTCGCAACCACCTCTATCTTTTACGGTATTTAATGAAAACAAAGAAATAATATTTTTTCAGTTTTTGCTTTCAATTCAAAGAAATCAAACATAAGACGCTAATTAACCAGAGCACTCAAATTAATTATTTTTATAATTTGTCCACATTTTCCAAATGGCATCTATACCGGTCTTCACCGACAAAAAGCATATTTGTGTTCGTTTTTTAATTCTTTAAATCGTCACTTAATTGCCGACTGCTTGTAATGAAATTAAATATTGAAAATAAAGCAAAGCACTCATAAATATTTATTTTATTTTATTTTATTTTATTTTATTTTATTAAGCAATTACTCAGATATGGTAAGCCAAGATAAATGAATACGTTTTTATTCACATTGCAATTAAAACAAGATTACATATGGCTTTCATTTATTCGTTAACACATCACATCATCGCAACAATCTTATCATCGATTCACGCCACTAACACTGAATCGCGTTATAACCATTATGGTTTTGTCAATTGCCTACGTTAATACATTTGCTTCCATTTTGCTTTAATTTAAACAGCACTTTACATACATATACAATTGGTCATTACAACCCTTCAGTTAGGATTACGACCTAGCTTCTCACACCACTTATTTTGTGTGCATTAATTTTATACATGAGTGGCAGAACCTACAGTTTAAAGTGGACTCCGAACTATAAATTTTTGAGAAACTTTTCATTGCAATTTTTTATTTACTCTCAGAGTTTTTGCCAAAAATCTGCTGAAAGGAAATCGCCATATTTTATATTTTTATATATATATTTTTATATATATTTTATTTATATATTTTATATTTTCGTTTTGATGTCTGACCTGGGGCCTGGAGCGTGGCCTCATGTCTTATAATTCAGCATACTACCTACTATACTACGGCGACTTCTGATCAGATATGTTTTTAGAAATATTTAAAAGAACGATAGAAAATCCTATCTAATTTAGTGTCAATTCTGAGTAGATTAGCATCATAAATTTTTATAACTTATAGTTAAAGCCAACATATATGATTTAGTTTCTTGATGGATTTCTTCATAAAAAGGAACAATTAAGTGTCATTCAGTATGACCATTCACACATCAAGATGTATTAATAGTGGGGAAAAAAGAAAACAAATAAGACCTACTAGAGTGCTGACAGTAATTTCGAACGCACCATAAACAGTAAAACACAGTATCATAATGGTTAGTGAGTAAGTCTAACTCTCGTGTTATCTGTAGTGAGTGATTATGGGCTACTGTAATTATTTTCATTTATTTTTTCAACATTGTAATTTAATAATTTGCAACTTATTTCAAATCAAATGACATTATTTGATCAAAATGTTTGTATATGTATGTACATATATATGATGTACATCATGCGGCAGACTGTCTTTGTGAGCGCAATGATCTCTGTTGATGACTGTGATTTGCAGACTCAGAGCGGTAAACGCTTGATCTTCAACACCACCATGACTTATTAGCCAATGAAGGTGATGACATTGTTGTCATGATAAATAATTATAATCAGTTTATAAAATTGTTTCATACCACACACATACACCAGCTATGTTACTAACATGTATATGTACATAGGCCCATAGATTAATAATATGTTTATGTTTATGGACAAAAACTGGATTTGTCAATATTTGCTTTAATAGTTGTTGCATGTTTAGTTTTAATTGAATTTTATATTTTCACGAATTGATTTTACTGGTAAATATAATTCTCCAGAGATTTGTCATGAGTTTCTTTTATCGATTCAATTAGGAGCTGTATATGTCGCGAATTTTGTAGCATTATTATGATCGATTTACTTTTCGATTGCAATCACAATCCAAATATCACATGGGAGTGGCAATTTAAAAATAAAATCACAATACAGATGTAATCATAGTGTAGTTACATGGCAGCAGGGATTTCGTACATGCATACATAAATAATATGTAATAGAAGAGAAGACAAATTATTTGAGGGATCATGATTATTATTATAAGAATATTGTTTAATACAATTCTGTTTATAATATGCGTAATCCATGACACGGTCAAGTAGTCCACTTTTGGGGACAACAAATAGAGAAGATACTGAACTGAAATCAACTCAACTTGGAATCCTTCCAGTTTCCAAATGAAACAGAAATCATAAAGATACAACCGTCAACTGGCTGTATTCTAAAAGGAATTGATAAATTGAAAACGAGAAATTTAGAGAAGCTTCAGCAAGGTTTATAGATACACAGATTAACGTTTTAGTAACACTGGAGTTGCAATTGTCGAATCAATGCATATAATTTGGGCAAATTTCTCTCAACAGGATTAATGGCGTATAAATCTGTTTTCCTAGCAAAGACTTAAATTTAATGAAATTTATTTGGCAAACAATATTTAATGTATTGAGGAACCTAAATGAAAATTATTTAATAACGTATTCAGTATTCAATTCCAATAGTAAAATATTTACTATGTACTACGTAATAAACAATGAAAATTTACTTTATTTTTTATTTTAATTTCCACCACTTTCAATCAAAATAAAGCGTAGTGACGCTTAAAAAATTGAGGGGAAGCAACAATTTATGTCTTGTCATCAAACAGTATCTGTGACATAAACTGACACACGGAAGCCCACCTTTAAGCCCTTAGTTGAGGCACTTAAACATGTTGGCTTTTTTCAATTTCAACAATAACAGCAGCAACAACAGATTTAACACGCTTCCACAACAGTGCTTATAGATTTATTCATATTGTTTTCATACCCTACACTATCACAGAGGGTACGAGTACATTGTATTTATTTTAATGGCTGTAGCTGCTTAAAATAGCAAACTTATGTGGAATTGGTTACAGCTGCTCCATGAATTGTGATACTTTTCAAACAAAATTTCATTCAACAAGTAATTTCGCTCTACTATTGTGTCAGATTTGGTAAATATTGATTTATGATGCTCCGTAAATATGTGTGGAGGTTTTTCATCGGGTGTAGTGATGAAGAACTTTTCTCTTTACCTAAAGATGGCGCAGGCTAACCTTACTGTGAGGAACGTTGTTGATTGTCTACTATTGTGGGATAAGGGGACAGGTAGCTTCCTTAATAAATTATAAGAGTACTGGAGTCTATTTACATACAAAATTTTGAAACCGTTTCACTAAAACACTACGACACGTAGAAGTCATTGCCACATTTAATGTAATTCATACTCAATGGACGGCAGTAATTAATCGAAAATTTTCTTGGGTGCATAACGATAATTAGTTTTGTTTTTTATTAAAAAAAAACACAGCTTTGTACATTACTTTTTAGTCGACTTTACTTAACCCTAACTTTTCTCATTTCTTGTCTAATTTTGGGTTTTGAAGTTTAATACAAAAGGTTGCCAATTATTTCAAGTATCGAATGGATGGACTGAATAGATGGATGAATGAATGAACGAAAAAATCAAACTGAAATGGGGGGGAAAAAACCACTTAAGTTGGCTTGAAAACGTTTTTTTTTTGTTGTCGCTGATTACAGTACACAAAGACAACACACATGCACAACAGTTTAAGCCCCAAGATTGACGACGTTGATGGATGAATTGAAAAGCTTGTGGTATTTATTTTTATTAAGGATTTGTTTTTTTTATTAAAATTATACTTCCATAGGGAAAGTAGTGACATAATAATGCGCTTCAAAGTGATATTTATGGAATTCCTCTGAATTTAAGTTCAAAGAGTGTCTACGCTTTTGGTCTTCTCCTTTATATTGTATTTTATTTATAATGATTAACTAAAAAAAAAGAAAACAATCCTATGATACAATCGTTGAAAGCTTTTAAAGATGCCATCCGAATATGATTTAATTTTTTAAACAATAATTATAAACATTTCTGTTAACAAAGCCGATTTCCATGTGACATTATGGAAATTGCGATGATCTATTAAATCATGAGTAATATTTTTTCATGCAATTATTATATAAAAATTAATCATTATTGACACGATTCATAAAGCTTTTGACAATTGTGTTGAAAGTAATTGTAATTGTAATTGAAAGCTGTTAACTTTTATTAATTTTTTTTTATAAGGAAGCTAAAATTGGTTAAAAAAGTTGGCTTTTATCTGGGGCTCTACACAGTTTTAACCTTGAGAAGTATTTACATACATAATTTTACATAATTGATCATTACAACCCATCAGTCAGGATTATGGACCTAGTTTCTCACACCTCTGATGTGAGGAAGTCACCGAAGAAATATTTTTTTCATGTTTTTCATTTTGATGTCTGGCCTGAGATTTGAACCATAGCCTTACGTCTCATAAGCCAATACAATCCCTACTAGACTGAGCGAATTCCAAAAGGAACATGCAAGTTATTAATCTCTATAACGGTATGTGAAATTATTTAGCAGTTGTAAAGATTTTTTAGAACATGATTTAATGAATCCGTTCACGTTCACCTACTCTACCCTCTATTATGTACCTTCGGTAAAAGCTTTAAGAGGGTATGTTTTCTAACCCAACCATAAATTTGAAACATAATTTCTAATTATTAATGAGCAAGAATGGTATTTATTAAAACTGTGCCACCATTGTTTATCTACAATCATGTTTGTAGAACTCATTCAATAATATTTTAAATGTTTTATGTGTTCCATGTGATACTTAAGTGTGATGTTAAGCAGTAATTTAGACTTTCACATTACCGTATTCACTTGCTCGTATTACAGTTTCAGAAATTGGAGCAATTAAATTAATTTAAATCCTTGACATCGTTACGTGTAATTTCTTTAAGTTCTTAATCTTTTTCTCAATTCTTAATCTCTTATAATGTCAATTTTCTTTTTATTTTTGCAGAACAGTGTAAAATTTAAATTGCCGTTGTCAACCTCAATCGAGCTAATTATAGTAAGAAGTGGAAGAACAAACCAAGTAAATAATTAAGAAGGCATATTGAAATGGAAAGCAAAATAAAATTCAAAAATTGAAAACCAAACGTATATAGGGCTTCAATGTAACGTAGTATTTTCTAATTAAAGGTGACCATCATACTAATTTTTGTTAATCAATATTTACCCTTTAAAAAATCGCCTTGAATTTTTTGGAGCCGATTTTAACCCTTATCCTAATATATATTATAAATCTTTCTGTAAGTCTGTTTTTTTGTTTGTTTGTTGGTTGGTTTGTTTGTTAGCCAATCACGCCTGAACGCCTGGACCGATTTTCTTGAAATTTGGGATATTGATCGAGCCATTGCCGGTGCAGGTTATAGGTTATAAATCTTTTCAAAATTTTGACCAAAAAGGGGGAAAAAATGGGTCAAAGGGGAGAAAAAATGGGCAAAAATTAGTACTTTATGCATAAATGCTGTTTTTTATCTGTTTTAAAGGTATTTTTTTACGATTTAGCTTGGTTAAGTTTCCCAAATAGTTATTGGAGGTGTTCCGTTTCAAAAGTTGAACCAAAAGGTCCAAAAATGGTCCAAAAATGGGGAAAGGGGCGAAAAATGGGGGAAAAATGGGCAATTTATATTTAGGACTTAGAGTATTCAAAAAACTGAGTTTGTTAAACCGGTTTCCGAATATTTTGAAAAATTGCATTTTTTAAGAAACCGGTTTCAAAATCGGTTTCGAAACCGATAAACCGGTTTTTTATTTATTGTTATTTTTAATGCAAAAATTACCCAATAATTTTTTTTTAATTTTTTAAACTAATCCAAACTACATAACCCGCACAACGCCGGGTACAATCTGCTAGTATATATTATAAATCTTTCTGTAAGTCTGTTTTTTTGTTTGTTTGTTGGTTTGTTTGTTAGCCAATCACGTCTGAACGCCTGGACCTATTTTCTTGAAATTTGGGATATAGATCGAGCCATTGCCGGTGCAGGTTATAGGCTATAAATCTTTTCAAAATTTTGACCAAAAGGGGAAAAAAATGGGACAAAGGGAGAAAAAATGGGCAAAAATTAGTACTTTTATGCATAAAATCTGTATTTTATCTGTTTTATAGGTAATTTTTTACGATTTAGCTTGGTTAAGTTTCCCAAATAGTTATTGGAGGTGTTCCGTTTCAAAAGTTGAACCAAAAGGGGTCCAAAAAGGGGGAAAGGGGCCAAAAACGGGCAAATTGAGTGTATAGCCAATCACGCCTGAACGCCTGGACCGATTTTCTTGAAATTTGGGATATTGATCGAACTTTTGTCGGTGCAGGTTATAGGCAATAAATCTTTTCAAAATTTTGACCCAAAGGGGGAAAAATGGGTCAAAGGGGAGAAAATTTATTGTTATTTTTAATGCAAAAATTACCCAATAATTTTTTTTAATATTTTAAACTAATCCAAACTACATAACCCGCGCAACGCCGGGTACAATCTGCTAGTTACATACATATGTGCACCGGAAATCGCCATACTCTAGTAGGTAGTGTATTGGGTTATTAGACGTAAGGCCACGGTTCAAACGCCAGGTCAAACATGAAAACGAAAATATTTCTTCGGTGACTTCCTCTCAGCAGATTTCTGGCAAAAACTCTGAGAGTAAATAAAAAATTGCAATGAAAAGTTCCACAAAAATCTGTCCTTCGGAGTCGACTTTAAACTGTAGGTCCCGCAACTCATGTATAAAATTAATAAACACAACATAAGTGGTGTGAGAAGCTAGGTTGTAATCCTGACTGAAAGGTTGTAATGACCAATTATATATGTATGTGATGTATGTATATGCACCTGAAAAAATTTTGTGAAATACTAACCGTCATTTGCGGAAGAAAAGTAACCCGAAAGTGAAATACTTCAAAATATCTCTAGCAGTGAGATACATAGCAGCTTATCATTGTCATTGATTGACTGTAGCTTCTTAAATTTTATGATATTATCAGTAGTGCTGTTGGAAAACAGAAAGAATCTTTCAGTTTCAGAATTTATACTCACATGGTCACCTTAAACGGAAAAAATTTTCTACTACGTGATATGTATAATGAAAGCAATGACAGAGTATATACTAATCATAGTTAAAGAAATTTCGAAATCGTTCCCTGCTGAGTAAAGATTTAACGAGTTGCTATATATTCTTCGGAGAGACACTGCCGGTCTAGTTAAACTTTGTTTACTTCTACTTTGCGTTACATATTTATTGTATTGGGTCAGAAATGCATTTGTCGACTATAATTCATACCAAAAGGTGCTGACAAAAAGAACTTTTTTTTAAGTAAAGAAACAGTTTTACTCGTATGCAACTAATAAAGCGGAATCAGCAGATTTACGATACAACAACAACATGTGGAATTGGGTGTAAAGACCTATCTATGCTCGCTTTAAGTGATATGCTATGGTATTCAAATATATTGACAATATGAGACTAGGCCAGCAATAACAAAAATATTTACACAAACTGATGAAAAGAACAACAACAACAAAAGCAAAATAAATAAAAAAATTTTAAAAAAATAAGAAAAAAATGTGTTGAAGAACATAAAACGTAACGTGAAGTATCGAATTTAAATTACGCGCGCGCATTACCTTGTCGTACGGTATTTTCAGTGAACGATGGAGTACGTAAACAGGTGAGTGAGAGAGCAACCAAATAAAAGCGTTGAGGTATGCATGCTTTTTAACAATTGTTTGTTTATTTTAAATTTGTTTTTGTTTATGTTTTTTCTTTTTTTATTTTTACTAACGTTTCTTTGCCACTAATTGTGGCAGTATATTGGGTTTGCGCTCATGTTTGTAAAAACTTAAAATCTTCTTATATGCGATTTTTTTTCATTTGAATTGTTAATTTTATAAGACATATATTACAAGCGTTTTTTAAAATCTATTTCTGATGGCGTTTCCAACATTACTTTAACAAACAAATATATCACAGGACTATACAGTGTGGTTCAAGCATTTCGACTACAAACTGTTTTCAATCGCCACACAAATTGTTTTCTAGCTAGCTCCTACTACTGTAGAAGATCGGCTGATTATGATTTAATCGATGTAACTTGATTTCTACATATCTTTTCATTTACATATTGCTGATCAATTTAATGACATTTATTTATGATATCTTTCAGGGTTCGCAAGGATATATTCGTTCCATTGATTAATAACTGCAATAAACTACTCAAACAACATAGATAAAAATGGAAAATTGTTCAATATCCAGTAAAACCGTTATAGAGTTGTTACAATATGTCTTATATTTATAAGCATTCAAAGAAATCGATCTATGATTGACACCTGATTGATGAGATGATTGATACTAATATTCATATCATATTGCTATTAACTACTAAAAGAAAATCTTAAAAGAAATCGATCTATGATTGACACCTGATTGATGAGATGATTGATACTAATGTTCATATCATATTGCTATTAACTACTAAAAGAAAATCTTAAAAGAAATCGATCTATGATTGACACCTGATTGATGAGATGATTGATACTGATGTTCACTTCATATTGCTACTAACTACTAAAAGAAAATCTTAAAATTTTAAAAGAGAATAGATGTATAAGGTGGCCAACTAGTCGGAGTTAATGGACAATAATTCTCTTACTTAATTTTGTTGTTGTTTTCTCGGGTTTCTGTGTCAGTCATATGGATATTTTCTAAAAGTTTCATATTTTTTTGTGTTCGTTTTTATTGCTCTCATTGTTATTACTGTTGTTGTTGTTGCCTAGTATATTTATGTCTTTTTTGCATTATTTATTTATTTACATGGTGTGCCACAGCAACAATAACAATGTAACCCAGCTATAGTACACCAAAAACAAAAGGAGAGAAACAAAAAAATAGAAAGAAAATAAAAAACAAAACGAACATACTACTATCACAGAAAACAAAAGCAACAAATTAAAACAATCGAAATCCCTCGTATCACTAACAGACAGATATTACCTTGTACTACAAATAGTGCCAGTGAAATAATCGATTAATCGAATAATTGTTTTATTATTCCGTGAGCTAAGGCTTTCCATATTCGTGCATTATCTAAGGCATTTATTGGATAATCGAAAGTTATGTTTAGTTAACGTAAATAGAGAGAGAGGAGAATCAGTACAACAATTTGATACTACCATGTGGTATCAAAATTTTGCGGTTGAAAAACCATTCTATTCACAAAAAATTACTTTTTGATGGGTTTTATAGTCAGCAGAAATCAATAATTGCAATCAAGAATGATTTATTCGTTCCAAATTTGGTGACTAAATAGTCTGTAAATATTGTGTCGTTAATGCGCAAAATCGAGATTACATTTGTCTGAATCAATTATAATTTAAATTTGATGTCGAAAAATTAAAGAACGTTCCGTACAATGGGTCAATTCGACCTCCGGGTACTGTACTTGTCTCAATTGACAAGTACACGTCCTCTAATCTAAACCTAACCTAAACCTAAAGGACAACACGAATGTATAATTCAGAATACTTGCAAGCGGCTGTAACAAGGCTTAGAAGTAAGAAAAGTTACTTGTTGACACTGCTACCCAGCATAGTCCTAGTCGGATGTCGCTGAAAATGTCGCCAACATTTCCAAGACATTTTCTTCTTAGATAAAGAGCGAGGAAGACTGCACGTATCTAAAGCCTAGATTGACGCAAAAGAAACAAATTCTTATGCGCATTACGCAATTAAAGGTGCTATGTAAAGTGATGACCCCTACATCTAATCTCTCGAATAACAAATTACGTGGCTCCCCAATTAATTTGCATTAAATGCTTGCAAATAGAAAATACCTTTCCAGAACAATCAACTACTCTAGTTCAAAATAATGAAATAAAAATTAATATTTAACACGTGCCATACCCAAAACAACGAAAAGTAATCGATTAATTCAAATATCGTCATATAAACCAAAGCTCTAACAACTCAAATTAACAACAATGACAACAAAACAGAAAAAAAAATAAATAATAATTTACAAATGTATACAACACTGGCTGACTCTGGCTGGCTGGTGTTTGCAACACTCGTTCAGGGCTTTTTGTTAATGCGCTGGTTAAATTTCTCATTAACGGACTTACAATCATTAGAAGTGCATCGAAAATTAAAAATTTTAAACAAAAAACAAACAAAATGAAATGAAATGAAACAATTAACGAATGAAAATGTTTGATTTTCGATTATTAAATGCTGAAAATTAATAAAAAAAAAATTATTATTCGAGTTCAATGGTGAAATTGTAAAAAAAAAATTATTCAAAAATAAAATTAAAAAATTTGTTAAATTTATTGAAAAATATTGAATAAAAATAATTAAAATTAAATTATAAAAAAAAAGAAATTGTGCTCTGTAATCTATAATAATAAGTGCCATTAATTGTGTTGAATTGAAAAATTAAAAATAAATAAATATCAAATTTCATGATATTCTGAAAATTAAGTTTCCATTACTACATATTGTGGTTATTATAGTCACTGTCGTGCTTTGGTTATTCATTAAATTATTTGTTAAACATTGTGTTGTTTCAGTCACATTATTATGCTAAATACGCTTGTTATCATCATTATCTTCTGTTTCTATTTGTGCATTATTTGTTCTTCAATTCTAACAATTCTATCATCATTGTCATCAATTATATTTGGTTCTTCTTCTTCTTCTTATTATTCATTTCATTCGTACCATTTAATCAATGTTTAATATATCTGCCAGTGATTGCGGTGTATTATTGCACCGGCTTTGTTTATTCATTATCAGCGTTTATCAAAGTATCATCATGTTTTTGGGACGCAGTGAATCGATTAAATGGATTCGTAGGAAATTCTCAAAAAGGGTAAGTTAAACTTTGTTTAACAAAAAATAAAAAACTATGACAACTAATTGATATTAAAAGGCATGTATCAGCAGTAATAATTACATCAGCCATTAATTCTAGGAAAAAAACCCCCAACATTAATATCAAATGAGTTGTGTAAATCAAATTATAATACGTATGCATTAGGAATAGAAATAAATAGAGAGATTTTGTTGTAAGCTTAAGGTTAATTATCAGAAAGAATATTAATGAAATATATCTGATAAATAAATTCTTTTTGTTCCTATTAGGAGCAGTGGGACTCTACAATTGCGTTCCGCTGTCTTTTATCTGATGCTGAAGTACAGCTGTCAACGACAGAAGTGTTTTAGCGACCCTTTCTCCGACTGCCTTGGCCATGTCCAATATGTAGCAATAGAAAATTGGTATTCATAACATAATTGGTCATTACAATCCTACAGTTAGGATAACGACCTAGCTTCTCACATCACCTATGTTGTGTATGTTAATTTTATACATGAGTGGCGGCACCTACAGTTTAAAGTCGATTCCAACCGACAGATTTTTGTGAAACTTTTAATGGCAATTTTTATTTACCCTCAGAATTTTCGCCTGAAATCTACTGAGAGAAAGTCGCCAAAGAAATATTTTTTCAAATTTCGGTGTTTGAATCCAGGCCTTACGTCTAATAAGCCAATATACTACCTACTAGACTACGACTCCTCCTTATAGAACAATAAAATTGGTGTCCTAATTCTAATAACGCCATTACAATCACTACCTAATTCGATAATTTTTGTGTATAAAAACCCTCCTTTGTTTTATGCTCACGATAAATCGAAAAGCGGATCATTTTGTGTTTGAACTCAAGTGCTCTATTTTTTTTTTTTAATTTCATGATAATTTTGTTAAGTGTTTATGACAACAAAATAGATTTTAAAAAATCATGTAAATCCAAGTTGAAATTCGTTTCGTTTACTAAACGATAAAATATATGATTTCAATATTTAACAACAATTAGTGCAGGGTTTTAAAACTTGAGGAACTTGCTAATCCATGGCTAAATACAAATTTTGTTATACAATCCCAAAAGGCTACGTTAATACAATTCCATTACACACACAGTTAATAACTTAATATCGATATTAGGAAATATTGACATGGTAATAATATTTATTAAATAGTTACAGACAGCACAAGTAAATCGCTTTTAATGGATTTAACATTTATTGGAATTTCATAAAAGCATGCATAGCTACATGCATACATACAAGTGTCTGTCTGCCTTTCAGTTTCAATGACTAAACCGTTTCAAATTTTAAAATTCCAATATCGTAATTGTTATGTGTTTGGCCATTTACAATGGAATATTGATTAGCAACTGTTACCCCACTCGTAAATCTATCACACAATCAAAGTATGAGCTACAATGGAGAGTATTCTCTGCTTGTGATATATTTTGTTAAATTCTATTACTAGAGCTATGAGTATTGGAAATATTTTTCCAAAGCGTTATTATTTGAGATTGAAAAATAGATGCTTAAGAAAAGCCTAACTGGACTGCTGTATGATCGATCTCAAGAAGTAAAATAACTTTTGGCATAACGCGGTATACTTACAATCAATTTATTCCATTATAAGTATGATCACTTATTCAGTAGTTAGAGTTACAGCTAATTAAATGACGAAACATGTTAAATATTTGACGGTTGGGACACCCAAAAGGTCGCAGACTTCTTAACCCACCTTTCCTTGTTTTTAATTTAAACGTAACGCATATTTGATTGAAATGTATCCAAGAAATTGCCAAATACATGAAAAAGAAAGCAGGGACATACGAAGAAGTTGCACTGAAAAAAAACGTATTTTGAAGAAACATAGGGTCTTCTAAAAGGACGTAAAAATCTGGCTTATCGTGGTAATCACTGATTTAAATAAAACTTAAAATATGATTGAGACAAATAGAGTGATGACTTTGGATGGTGATTTCAGGATATCTCAAATCATCAGTGAACTCTTCAGAACACGTTTTTGAGGTAAGCTTCAGAGGCAACACACATATGTACATAACATAAATACATAATTGGTCATTACAACTAGTCTGGATTACGACCTAGTTTCTCACACCACTTATGTTGTGTGTGTTAATTTTTATACGTTAGTGGCGTAACCTACAGTTTTTAGTCGACACCGAACAATAGATTTCTGAGCAACTTTTCATGGCAATTTTATTTACTCCCAGAGTTTTTGCTCGAAATCTGCTGAGAGGAAGTCGCCGAAGAAATATTTTTTTATGTTTTCATTTTGATGTCTGACCTGGGGATTGAAACGTGGCCTCAATCCTAATAAGCCAACGCACTACCTAGTAGACCAAGGCGACTGGTATCGCAGCAATCACTGACTTAAAAAAACTTTAAGTATGATTGAGACAAATAGAGTGATGACTTTGGATGGTGATTTGAAGTTTTCTCAAATCTTCAGTGAACTCTTTAGAACGTATTTTTAGTTTCAGGGGCAACAATAATAAAAAAATCCACGAAATATACGAATATTTTAGGCGTATTAAGTCTACTGTCGCCCGTTACATGAACCAGTTTGGCTTCAGGACAGTACATGCAACGATTAATCAAGTGTAAGGAAAAATAATATCTGTTCTGCAGTATTCCCACCTATCTAGTTTCACGTGTATTCCTTATAGTCCCTTAAGAACAAAAGAGTACTTTTGTCAAATTCTCTCCTGCATTTAGGTGGCTTGAAACAGTACTGATTTCCCAAAACCGTGCAGGGCCGATTTTAATTAATAATTTAAAACAATGTCTTCAATAATTTCAAAGGTAGCGATATTTTTTCAAACAAATGTGATATTCATAATTTCTCAGTGGTATAAACATAACATTCAGCTAATCATGCCCACTACACCTAAGGTGTTAGAGTAGGGTGTAGAAAAAAACAAAATAAATTTTCTGCAAATTGATTGCCATATAAAAATATCATTTATTCATACAACTTATAAATACAATAAAAACAATGAAATTGAAAATAAAAACAAAAAAATTCAAAAATTTAGTGAAATCTACCAAATAAAGTATTTTAAGCATAATAAATAGCTAAACTATGAATGAAGAGCTAAGCTCAAATTTTTTTTTTTTTATTTTATCATAAGCACTATGAGTGCCAAGTACTTTTACTGCCATTTGTTTTCCAATTTCTATAAAGTTTCACTTCACAACGTCTGACTTTTATAATTAATTTGTAGATTTTAATTGAAAAATAATTATTCATTAGCAGAAAACCTGTTAAACAGCACTCTCTCTCTCTCTCCAAAAGGTCTATTTCATACACAATTCATAAAAGGACACGTGCAGAGACCACATGTTATCCGGAAAAAGTATTTACCGAGTTCCTTACAAAATTTGTTCCTTACATGTTATCCAACACTCCCTTAAAACTCGTCTCCCTCCAGTACATTGAATGTGTTAAAAAGGCATAAAAACTACAGTGCATTAGACAAAACGGAAATTGTTCCTATATTTTGTGGTACGTTTGCTTAAAGTCCGTTAAATGGTTTCCAAAAATACTGTTTATTTTTCGGATTGTGGTTGCTATTGTTGTTGTTGTTGTTGCTTTGGTCGTTAAATAGTCTCAAGTCACGCAAATTTGTTGATTTGATTGTATTTACAGTTGAACAATAAATTTTTGTTTAGTTGCTTACAAATTGAGTTTTAAACGCCTAACATTTAAACCGCTAACTCAATAGTTGGCTATTATTTAATTACAGTTTCGTGTATGTTTTCAATAATTCTCTAAACTTTGTCGAAAGAGGGTTTAGTGTTTAATGCAGCAATAATGTAATAGTTATAAAGGGTTACAGTTTAATTGATATTTTATGTAAAATGTGCCAAAAAAACAAATATGTTGGGGAAAAACTAATAAAAAAACATTTTAAGAAAAATAAAATTATAATCTTTATTCGATAAACAAGATTAAATTATACTTTAATGCACACACACACACTCTCATTTTGCCTCAAGTTTTTCAAATCATCGAAAATTATTTTAATTATAGAGAGAGAAAAAACTTTTAATGAAATTTAAGAAAAGTTTTGTTATTCTGAAATATTTTTTATTTTTATACATTTCTTCGGAACTAGGACGTCGCATTTTTAAGTTCGTATGAAATTTGTTTCAAAGAAATCTGCAACATTTAATCGCCTAACAGTCGGTTAAACCGAATATTGAGTACACAACACCATAATTTAGACACATACGAGTATACATATGTATATCACATATAATTACATGTACGTTTTTACACAACTTCAGCCTAATTAACCTTTATATGTTGATAGACTTGGAATTACTTTCAAGTGAATCGAATATTCTCCATTCCAGCACATCGTGTGCAATGGTATATTTTGTGACCCTCAAAAAATCCTGCATGATGCTGCAGTTAAAGCAACTATCACAATTTATATCAGAAAACACCTTCTATCGCAAATGCAATCGAAAATGCAGAGATGTAAAATCAGTTTTCCCAGTTATCGAAAGAGGTCCGCTGACGTGAATCTGACGGTCACATATGGTCTACGAAATACAACTTACGCAACTCACTTGTCTAAATTAAAATTAATCACTTTAATCACAGGATAACATTGAGTTTATGATAAACCCCAGTGTTATTAACTCGAGCTCATCTGTTCCCCAATGGAACAAACAAGACTCTGTGAAGCCAAAAAATCAATTTTAGGAAAGCATGTGTTGCGTCAGATTCTAAAAAAAAGACTCTTCATTGTAAAGATCGATTTTTTTCTGATACCAACAGGAGACAAATATCAGCACTTTGGTTGTGAACATATATTGGCAAGGTAGAATTGTGTCTCGTAAAGACTTTTGAAGAAAATAAAATCAGTTCTGTAGTATTTTAAAATCTATCTCAGAAATTTGACCAAATTTCTCATTTCTATCTCTCATTTTATTACTGAACATTTTTTTATAAAATCGACTTTGATGGGCTAAACAGAGAGCAGTACCGCTGAGTAGGTCCAACATTCCAGAAAACTTTAAATATGGTTAAGTTACAAGAATGCTTTCAGTAGCAGATTTCAGGGTAATTGAGACATAAAACATGCATCAGTTTTTGAATTTCGTTCCTGAAGTCGCCGTAGTCTAAGAGGTAGTATTTTGGCTTATTAGACGAAAGGTCAGGGTTCAAACCCCAGATCAGACATCCCGAATAAAACGAAATATGTAAAAATATTTCTTCGGCGACTTCGTCTCAGCAGATTTCTGGCAAAAACTATGAGAGTAAAAAAAAAATTGCCATGAAAAGCTTCTTAATAATCTGTCGTTCGGAGTCGACTATAAACTGTAGGTCCTACCATTCATGTATAAAATTAATGCACACATAATGCAAACATAAGTGGTGTGAGAAGCTAGGTCGAAATGCTGACTAAAGGGTTGTAAAATGACCAATTATGTGTTATGTACGCTTTAAAGGGACACAAAAATTAAATTGAATTAAACTGAAGAACCGGCACATATTGGTTTCACAATACGTTAAAGTACGTAAAGAAAACGGTGAGCAAATGAATACCTAAACATAAAGTCGATGTCAACAGCAATCTTTTCAAATCTTGATTTCTTTTTTTTTTGCCGCCGATTATAACTTTATTTTAAAAGTAAACTTTCGCAAAAGTCGAAATTTTTATACGTAAACAAACATCCTCAAATAATATTAATTAAAGTGCTTGCAAAGGAAAGAAAAATTGAAGAAAAATCACTCTTCGAATGTGAGAAAATATGCATGTCTTTAGAAATACCGGAATTTATTTCTGGCTTTTTTCTTTTTTCTTTTAAACACGCAAACTCAAACACAATGCCAGACATTGATGATGATCATAAGGTTGAAATGAAAATGACGACGATACTTGGGCATGATGGAAATGTATCGAGTACCCGTCTGTTTGAGTGTAGAAAATTCAACGCCTTTTTAAATGTAAGACTGGCTACAACTTTAATGTATTCATAAAGCATATTTTAGTCTTTTTCTGTAGATATGGATGAGGTTTTCACACGAAACGCTTTTTTTTTTTATTTTTGTTTTTGGTGTAATTGATGTAGTTGATGGTATACTTTTTCCTGACTTTCTTGTGAATGAATTTTGAATGAAGGTGTGTTCCTTGTGGAGGGTTGTTGTAGTTTCTTCTCCTTTTTTATATATTTTTCTCCAAACTTGTATGATAAGGTGCAGTAAGAGGGTCAATAGAGGTTTAAACATCAAGTTTAACAATTCATTAGACACTAACCACGAAAACATACAGCATTCGTAATAATTATAGGGTAACGTTTATACGAATAAATAAATTTTGCATCGTAATTGCAATTGTTTACTCAGAGTAAATGACTTCTAGAGTGCAAATGGTAATGTGCTACATTAAAGTGCTTCAATAAAACCAGAGGTTCGAATTGGAGAAAGACAAAAACATTTTCATATTCATCACTACACCCAATATAACAATGCAGTAAATATTTTACAGAAGACCTTACTTCTATGCAATTGTTAGCAGTAACGCTAACAACTTTATTTAAGAAATATTGACAAAGCAAAACAACAGGAGTTCTAACGGGACACTGCGCTGACATGCTCAGTCTACCCAACCAGGATTACTGCAGAAGCTGCCATGATAAAGAGGAAATGGAATCGGATCAAAACCTTTAAGCGAAGTGCTCTGCACTTCAGAACAGAAGCATCGGTTTTTGGGTGGCAGAACGACAGAAAGAGATTTGGGCATGGGGGCTAAGGTGCCACTAAGAGAACTGGCCGGTTTGAACAGAAGCTCGGGTTGGTTCAGACCCACTACTAACGGATCCTGACAAGAGGGCTTATCTCCCACTTGGTAACACAATTGGCCATATGGCCACCCAAGTGAACTTGCCTGTGAATGGCAAGCTACCCGCTAATCTAACCTAACCTGAAAATATGAAAAAATATTTCTTCGGCGACCTTCTCTCAGCAGACTATTGGCAAAAACCCTGAGAGCAAATAAGAAATTGCCATGAAAAGTTTCTCAAAAAAAATCTGGCGTTCGGAGTCGACTTTAAACTTTAAACCCATCACTTAGGTATAAAATTAACACACACATCATCAGGGATGTAAGAAGCTAGGTCGTAATCCTGACTAAAGAATTGTAATGATGTACATATTTATGTATTTTATGAATAAAATATTTCTGAAAACTATGCTTTTACGTAAACAGTAAATAACACTATGCGACAAAATAAAAAAATTAAATACACCCGGCTAATGACATAGTGTAGGTTGTGAGTTTTGTTGAGTAGATCTCAAAAATATTTTTTTTATATTTTTCGAACCCTCCAAACTTTTTTTTTTTTGATAAAAACTGTTTTTTAGACTTTACGAACAAATTTCTGGATTACTCAAACGTTTCTGACCCGATTCCCAAAGTTTAAATCTTGTTGGAAAGGGAAGAGATGGACCTTGGAAACGGTATACATATATCAATTATTTGACTTAATATGCTATGAGTTTTGATGAGGTAAACTTGGAAAATGCGAATTTTTTTCATATTTTTTCAAGTTTGTCTGTTCATAGTAGGAAACTTTACTTAAAAAATATAAAATAAGTGATGACATTCTGAAAGTGCATTATCTTGTGAAGAGATTGGCATTTCGTTTGATTCAATCGGACAAAAATTCCCATAGTTATTATACAAATAGTATAACAGTCGTGTTATATTTTTTATATATGTCATCTCATCAAATGAACTTTTAGTTCAAAAATTTTCAGAATTTTTGATGGATCTTTATTGTTTATCACAAAGTGTGTCAATTTCACGTTTGAGCGATCACCAGAAGTTGGCCTATGTCTGCGCAAAGAGAATTAATATTATTTGCAAAGAACACAAATATTAGCCGACTTCTGGTAGCCGTGCAAATGTGTAATTGACACATTTTGCGATAAACAATCAAGATCCATCAAAAATTCTGAAAATTTTTGAACTAAAAGTTCATTTGATGAGATGACATATATAAAAAATATAATACGACTGTTATACTATTTATATAATAACTATGGTAATTTTTATATAATTTTATTAAATGATGACTCAATCTCTTCACAAGAGAACAGACTTTAAGAATATTATCACATATCCTATATTTTATTATTAAAGTTTGCTACTAGGAATGGACAAACTTGAAAAAATATGAAAAAAATTCGAATTTTCCAAGTTTACCTCATCAAATCTCATAGCATATTAAGTCGAATAATTGATATATGTGTACCGTTTTAAAGATCCATCTCTCCCCTTTCCAACAAGATTTAAATTTTGAAAATCGGCTCAGAAATGTTTGAGTAATCCAGAAATTTGTACGTAAAGTCAAAAAAAAAACGTTTTTGTCAAATAAAACAAGTTTGGAGCGTTCGAGAAATATAAAAAAGCTACTTTTGAGTTCTACTCAACTAACTGAACAACGTGGACTATGTAGTTACTCGGGTGTATTTTTACTGTCGCACCGTGTAATATAAGAAAAATAATAATAAGAAATATGTTATGACTTACCCTATAATTATTTTCAGCAATTTCATTATGAATGTGTGTATATCTGTCAATATTAAATATACTTACGCTGGGCGTTATACTTAAGTTTTTTTTCTACTTCTTCTACTACTACTGCTTAGGAGTAAATTCATTCATACAATAGGTTTATTGGCTTTTACTTATTCTCGTACTCGTATACAACAAAAATTAAAATATTTTAATGTATTTTTCTTTTTTGGAATTTAAGAAACTAATAAAAGTACGCCATGGCAGAAAAGGGCCTTTTTCAAAATCCATCACACAGCAGTCTAGTCAGTTGTCTAAAATCTGGTGAATAGTTTTGAACAAAAATTTATTTTGCTTTCTTTTCTCGTATCACTGTTACAAATAATTTTGTGTATGAAAATGTGTGAAATATACATATATGCTTGAATAAAGGGAGGAAAACAACATCTCTTATATCGTTTACATGTTCATAAAGAAATCAAACGTTTCTTTACATTGGAAGAAGGTGTTGCTAAAGAAAATTCTATAAATATTGCGATGTTTGCAAATTTAACGAAATTTTAATGGAAATTTATAAACGTACGGTAAACAAACATTTAAATTCTTCAGTTTATGTGCACGCTGGCTGTGTTAAAATTACGAGTGAAATGTTTTTGTTATTGTAGCCTTATTTCATATAAAAATTATTATCATTGAAGTTTCATTGATTATTGTGTAAAAGTGAAAAGTAGCAATTGGCAGCAATTGCAAACAATTATACGTGAATATATGGGATACAAAAGAGTTTGATGATTATAAGTTTCCAAAATCAAAGCAAATTGGGGATTATTAAAAACTGATGTTTAAAGGTAATAATTTATCAAGGCAAACATATGTATATTCTTATTAAAATGTAGAATAAATAGATCAGAAATTTATTAAAAAAATCTTTTAATTTACAAAATATTTTTTATGATGACTTTATTAAAAAATAATACAAGTAATACACGTCAAAATGGAAATTTTAAGATTATTTTTGGAATCGAAATACTATCCTGTGTCAACTTACGTCCAGATTCACTACTAAGTTCACTGCTACGTCTAAAATAAAAGATACTTACATCGAAAGTAAACAAGTGCTACAGTTTTAAAACAAATAAATGAAAAATGTTGGGAACAAATTTTTTATTATATTACAAGATTATTCCCTAGTTTCTTATAATTTTATTATAAAGATCAATATGTTGCCATGCATGCCAATCGTTGGTACTTCTAGATTAAATTTAATGGACGATTTTGGTTTTTCTATTAGTTTCTCATATCATTTACAAACCCATGTATTGCATTTTTGATTCGGTTGCTTTAAAAATTTGTATTTTTCTCGTGTCTGTACATGGCTTTAAAATGTTTCTTTTCTCAGAATTCCAAACTAGATTGCTTATGTTGGTTACCAAGCTCTTTAACCAAGCTGTCTCTATATTTTTATTAAGAACTAGCTAAAACCCGGTGTGCTTCGCTACTCCTATCGATATGAAATATAAATATTCAAAATATATTGATATATATTTTTATTATTTTTAGTCAATAACCTCAACGTAATAAAATAAGAAGAAGTCTGGATATTTAAATATTTATTTTATTACTGATATTTACAATGTTTCATAATAATTATTTCTTATTCTAGTTATATATAAAGATATAGATATATTCATATGGGAGGTGTCACGCCCCCTATTGCTAGTCAGTCCATTTTTGTCTAAAATATTCATATTGATACTAAAGTGCCTTAGTCAAAATTTTAGGAGTCTAATTGTTATATAGAAGTCGCCGTAGTCTAGTAGGTAGTGTGTTGGCTTATTAGACTGAAGGCCCGAGTTCGAATCCCAGGTCAGACATCAAAAGGAAAATATGAAAATATTTCTTCGGCGACTTCCACTCAGCAGATTTCTGGCAAAAACTCTGAGAGTAAATAAAATTGCCATGAAAAGCTTCTCAAAAAACTGTCGTTCGGAGTCGACTTTAAACTGTAGGTCCCGCCACTCATGTATAAAATTAACGCACACAACATAAGTGGTGTGAGAAGCTAGGTCGTAATCCTGACTGAAGGGTTGTAATGACCAATTATGTATGTATGTATGTAACTGTTATATATTCTTAGAGATACTAATTTAATATTTTTTATAAGGGAGGTGACACGCCCATTTTGTTCATATACACGTCAAAGTCGTCCATTCAAAATTTGAGGACTCTAGCTGTTGCAGTTTATGAGATATGCGACATTAAATACTTATTGGGTATGTGGGCGTGGCACCTCACCTATCGCTCTAGCCATTTAGCCGTGTATAGACTTCAAACAAACAAACCCACAAACAAATAAACACACATTCATTTTTATATATATAGATTAAATTATAATCTTTAATTTGGAATTTGGATTAAATTTATTAAACTTGTACCAGCCTCTTCGGATTTATGTAACACAATTGAAACTCTTTAACTATGCCTTTAAAAAAAAAAAAAAATTTTGTTATAAAAATTCACATTGTGTGTTTCATATACGTTGTGTAATATATTTTTTAAACAGCCTCTGTGTTTGGCTTCATTTTCACACAGTATTTCGAGAAGGAAAAAAATACTCATACTCCATGCGTACAAGTTTATTCTCTGCATACACCTGTTGTATTTCGTTCACTTAAAATTTAAGATTATGTATCTGTATATACATGTCATCTATGTATGTATTACTACATAATCGTTCATTCATTTATTTTATAGTCTTTTTCTTTTACAGTAATTACCGCCCATACGTACTATGAGTACATATGTACTGCATTTAAAACTCAGTTATTGATCAAAAATCAATTTTCCTTGAGGCATTATTTTCATACTCGTTTTTAAGCCCAACTTAACAAAAAAAATTTTTATATTTTCCGAATAAAATACTAAAATGCTACACAAGTCTTTATGACCGAATACATATGATTATTTTGTAATGTTTTCACGTTTTGGCATAATGACTTACTAAATATAGTTTCAGTAATTTGTATTTTTTGATTATAATTGGAATAATTCTACGAATAAATGGTAAATTATCGTTTTTTTTGCTGGACTTTTAATGCTAAATTGATTATAACACCTCAATTGTATGCTTTATTGATGGAGAGGAATGCCGGTAGTTTCTTTACTAGATCCTTCTTAAACATTTTTGACGCAACGAAGAACAAGCTAATCACTCCTTCAGTGAGATTTGCATAGCTGAAGTATGTATATTTCGCTAATTGTAAATTCCTAATTGGAAGCAAACACTATTTCATGGGAAGATGGATGTTAGCCCGATTTTGCAAGGGATGAATAATGAATAATCTGCCTTGATAGCTAAGAAGTAAGCTAAGTATGTATGCTTTATTCAAGTTTGGTCGTTGTACCCTACAGTTAGGGTTTCTCACACCACATATGTGTGTTGTGTGTGTTAATTTTATACATGAGTGACTGTAGTTCCCAGTTTAAAGTCGACTCCAAACGACAGATTTTTGAGAAACTTTTTATGGAAATTTTATTTACTCTCAGAGTTTTTGTCAGAAATCTGCTGAGAGGAAGTCACCGAAGAAATTTTTTTTTTTTATATTTTTGTTTTGATGTCTGATCTGAGTTTTGAACCGTGACCTTACGTCTAATAAGCCAACACACTACCTACTAGACTACGGCGACTTCAATAGTATGGCAAACTTTAATTAGATAATAGAAATTCTCTAAACTCTTGTAACTGATTTACTTCAGACAACAACTTATATTTCCGCTGATTTAATTGTCTTTATGCCACAACCGTAATAATGTGTTTAAAAACATCTAAAATAAATAACTTTAATTTTATTTATTTATTTATAAATTAAATCTATTGTTTATATTGTTATAAACCATCAAATTTTCACTTTGAAAAACTCATTGTGAGCTATGAAAAGTTTAAATTTAAATTAAAATATTTTATATCACATTAAAAGAAAATATTTATATTTTCATCCTAAGCTCTGAAATATATTAGTAACAATGAAAATAATAATTGTAATCTGGTAAAATTAACTTCATACATATTTAACCTGTCATAACTTCTGTTCATTTCTTTCCTCTTTGTATGGCATTGTATAAGGGACCAGAAAAAAAAATAAGTATGAACAAAAGAAATAAAAAAGTTATAAAATGCTTCCTTTTATTTATAATACATTTAATATGAAATACATTGTACACGTCTTATTAATATTAAAGTACACTATTAAATAAAATTAACAACAGCAGCCACTAAAACCCCCAACAACGATAATCATATTGTCTTCAAATCTCATAATTTTCTGTCTTTATTGTTGATAAAAACACCATAAAATCGTTGAGAAAAAAAACAAAGACTCCAAGCAGCCAGAAAGTACCAAGTAAAAGCAATAATTTTTCATTCGAAAAGTGTTAAATTGTTTATTATTAATTGCAGACTACACAATACAACAAACAACACACAACATCAATTTGAACATGTTTTTACTTCAGCGACAACAAATACGAAATACACTCCAAGTAGTTCAAATAAGGCATTAGAAATTAAAATTGCATAGAGATTGAGATGCCCACGAATAGCATTATTTCTATCATGTAGTAAAGAGGTGTGAACATATTATCGAAATTACAATCTTATAAAGACTTTAAGTTGTTGATAAAACATAAATCTATCCAGAATTCATATTAGGGACTCCATAGCAGTGGGAACTTTTCCACGATTTCTGTTAAATCTATCCAGAATTCATATTAGGGACTCCATAGCAGTGGAAACTTTTCCACGATTTCTGTATAACTTGTAATGACGACAAGGAAATCGACAACATGGAACACTTTTTCTGTCCATATTTAACTCATGAACCCCTGAAACAAAAGATTTTTTGTCGACAGAGTTTTATTAGTCAGACGTATTCATTCAGTTGTCCGTATTCTAACAACTGCCAGTATACGGACAACACTGGATATTAGTTATGGTTTAACTATAACTATTTGAGTAGAGGCACTCACTGTAAACTAAGCATAACGACAGCAAATTAAAGAAAAATTAAATAAATTATTAGTTTGATTATTCTAAAGACATACATACATACATAATTGGTCACTACAACCCTTCAGTCAGGATTACGACCCAGCTTCTCACACCACTTATTTTTTGTGTGCGTTAATTTTTTTACATGAGTGATGGGACCTACAGATTAAAGCGTTTCATGGCAATTTTATTTACTCTCAGAGAAAATATGTTGAGAGGAAGTAGCCCAAGAAATATTTTTTCATATTTCGTTTACTTACGTCTAATAAGCCAACACACCACCTACTAGACCACTTCTAAAGACATACGTTAATATATATGACAATTAATTGTTCCACCAATCCGATTGATTTCATTCCATATATTCTTTTAAAACAGTCTTAAAAAAGGAAAAATAATACTAATTACGCACTGAAGTAATTCAATATCTTTCTTGGCTTTAGCATCAAGTAAGGCGTAGATTCGTCGAATGGGCCCAAAACGAGATTACCGTTGTTGCCGATTTTCATAAGCGAATTTTGTTTAGCGATGAAGCGCACTTCTAGTTGAATGACTACGTCAACAAACAAAACTGCCGCATTTGGTGTGAAGGTAATCCTCAAGTGTATGTGGAAACACCGTTACATCCAGAAAAACTGACTGTTTGGTGGGCTTTATGGGCTGGTGGAATCATTGGTCCGTACTTTTTCAAAAACGATGGTGGCCAAAACGTTACAGTCAATGGTGATCGGTATAGAGCCATGATTACTAACTTTTTCATTCCAAAATTGAATACCCATGATGTCCAGGAGATGTGGTTTCAACAAGACGGCGCAACATGTCACACAGCTCGTGCCACAATAGATTTATTGAAAGACACGTTTGGTGACCGCCTAATTTCACGTTTTGGACCTGTGAATTGGCCTCCAAGATCTTGTGATTTAACACCGCTAGACTACTTTCTGTGGGGCTATGTAAAGTCATTGGTCTATGCGGTAAAACTCTTGACCATTTGGCGAAATTCGGCGTGTTATTGCCGATATACGGCCACAAATGTTGGGAAAAGTCATCGAAAATTGGACGTCCAGATTGGACTACATCCGCGCCAGCCGTGGCGGTCATATGCCAGAAATCATATTTAAAATGTAATGCCACAAGATTATCTTTCGGATGAATAAAATTCATGTCAATGGAATAATCCATCGTTGTTTTATTGCAACTTAAAGTTCTATACCTCTATAAAAAACACCCTATACAACTAAACGAAATATGAAAAAATATTTCTTCAATGACTATCTCTCAGCAGATTTCTGCCAAAAACTCTAAGAGAGAGTAAATAAAATTGCTATGAAAAGTTTCTCAAAAATCTTTCTTTCAGAGTCGAATCTAAACTGTAGGTCTCGCCACTCGTGTATAAAAGTTAACGCACACAACATAAGTGGCGTGAGAAACTATGTTGTAATCCTGACTAAAGGGTTGTAATGACCAATTATGTTATGTAATGCCGTTGTAACCATAAAATGCAAGTTTGTTTCATCAACAACAAAGAGTTCTAGAATTAGTATCTCGTACGGCTGTATGCCTCATTGTTTGGTGTCCTGTTTATTATACATTCTGTGGCATTAAAAAAATTGTGAACAATGCGCATGACTGTATAAAACAGTATAAGGCGACATCTGTTGGAATGCAAAACAGTAAGATTTGAAAACTAGCATACATTTTAAAAAGCTTTTTGAAAGCGCACAAAAAAAATATTGAAAAATTTTAATTTCCAAGGAAATGTCTAACAATTAGTACGAACTAACAATACACAAGTACAACAAAACACAGTAATTTGTACTCAAAATTAAGTTACGTTAGTAAGTGCATAAAAATTATTGTACCAGTGTGGCAAATAGTTTTAAAAGTTTCTTGCGTTGTACTGCAGGTCTTTAGTAGTGACATTAAAATGAAAATTATTTTAAAATTCTAAACGTTTTGTGTGCCATAAATTTTGAAAACAAAAGCAACATTTTAATCATTCAACATTTGCCAGTGATTGAAAAGTGTAATAAAGTCCTACGAAATAAATAAAAGTAAAGTGAGAGTGGTAGTTCAGTTACGTTGAAACAATATTCTTGACCTACGACAATTACGGAATTCCGGTGTATAAAATGAAAATCAATATGACGTTTTATTAACATGCCCTGTATTCTACTATACATAGATATGAAAATATTTGGTAGTCAATGAATTTTCATTTCTATGAAGTCATATGAAAAGGTGTTTTATTCGGTTGTGTGCTTTATGGCTGTGGAATATTGTACATGCAACAAATGTAAAGCATATGTCTCGTGCTTCTATACGGCCCGGAATACAGAATTACGTTTTACTACCACCCCACACATAAGTGACATCATTTGGTGGTTGTGGAACCAGACTTTGGCCATTTTCTGCAATTTAGGTGTTGTCTTTACTAGCAATTGTGTTCTATGTGTGGTTACGGTTTATTTTCTTATGTTCTTTATGAGGGTCTAGTAAATTAAAAGACGATCAATAAATGTCCTCAATTTTAAAATATTCTTTGTATATATCTTATACTCGTATACATATGTTATAACTGTTAACACAGGTAGATGTAGTAGGCATAATAGCATGTATATGTTTGCACCTTTTATAGAAGGTTTATGGGGTGTTTTTCCTTATGAAAACCCACACCTTAGTGTAGTTATTTCTAATACATAGTGATGAATTTACAGAGCACTCTATAAAGTTTAAGAAGGAAGACTTTTCGCTGTTTTTTAGTTTATTATTGATTTTTTTTTATAAATTCTGTAGCATATCAAACCTAGAACATAATTTATCTGGGACAAATAAGTGTTAATTTCATAAAATTCGACGAAATAAACCAAGTATTTAATTTCTTTTATCAACTTTTTTAAAATTCTGCATTTAGATCAACAAGTTAACAAACAGAAATCGTCTCTTGTTAAAATTGAAGTCATAAAAACCCTAATAAATCGCATATGTACATACATATATACAGTGAGCGTCAGAAGAAACTGTAAATTAAAAAAATTTACATTAATAAATTACCGTTGTTTTTATTTTAAAATTGTTTCATTGCCAGTCTTTATAATTAAAACAAACAAAAAATAACAAAAAATTTTGAATTATTGTCAAGTTTTTTAGTGTACTCTTCTTAAATGGTAAAAGTTGAGTTTGGTTAGAATTAGTTAGAATTTTATCCATAGTGTACAGTTTCTTTTGACGCTTACTGTATGCATATGGAATTATAAAAATTTGAAAACTACTGAAATTCCATTTATAGTTGATTAAGAACCACTTTTTTTTTATTGCTGGCGACTACATACTTCGAACACGCTTATAAGTAGTTGTATTCACACTTTCATCTTTGCTGACACCACTTGTTATCTCAGCGTACATGAGATCTATGACAAATGATATGGGCACCTGCAGGATTTATCTTCCGCATAGAAAAGGAATTTACAGATTGAACTGTAAACTCCCACTCAATGCGATCTTATGGTATAATTTATATATAAAAAATATAAGCGCAGTTGATTACAGTGGAGTCGCCGTGGTCTAGTAGGTAGTGTGTTGGCTTATTAGACGTAAGGCCACGGTTCGAATCCCAGGTCAGACATCAAAACGAAATAAAAAAAATATTTCTTCGGCGACTTCCTCTCAGCAGATTTCTGGAAAAAACTCTGAGAGCAAATAAAATTGCGATTAAAAGTTTCTAAAAAATAAATGAAAATTGCTATGACAAGTTTTCTGTCGTTTGGAATCGACTTTAACCTGTAGGTCCCGCCACTCATGTATAAAAAGTAACACATACAACATAAGTGGTGTGAGAAACTAGGACGTAATCCTGACAAAACGGTTGGCCTAAATGCTCTCTTAATCCACAACAGTCCGCAAGCAAAATCCGTTAGGAGTTTCGTGTCCGTCTAGTTACACATGAGAAAATTTAAGCGATGCACTTACTGAGGACTCGTCGTCGCTTTTGCTTAACTAAGCCCGTTTTAAGTACACAGTTTGGTAAGTACTTGACAATATTTCAACCTTTGATTAGATTGAAAGAAATAGTAAGTTATTCTGTACAGCTCGGCTTAGACATCCACTACTTATTGAATGGACTGTTACGAGTTCCTTTCTAGCCAATTCATCTGCAACTGCAAGACGCTGTACGCACAACTTCACTATATTTCCAAGTGTCTCTATGATTAGATTTAAAACACAAAAATGAAAGTCCAATAATTTTATTTACTTACGTTTTTTTTGGCGGAAGTTTGACAAAGCGATCATGAGAGTTACCATCAAACTGTATACAGATTACATTTTTTCAAATAATATCTTTTTTATCTCTTAAAAAATGAGATTTCTGTCGTAATATATCACAATTCTTTTCAAATCCATAAATCAAACTTTAAAATAAATCCTCAAATCATCAGAGTATCGTTATTGGTTTGTTATGTAATAGGAATTCGAAAAACTTTGAAAAGTTCTTTAAGGAAAATCAACAACAACTTACCTCTCCTATACGATGGCCTTCGTTCGGAGTGGATTTTAAACTATAGGTCCCGCCACTCATTAACGCACACAACATAAGTGGTGTGAGAAAGTAGGTATTAGTCCTGACTAAAGGGTTGTAATGACCAATTAGGTATACATATATGTATGTATGTATGTGATTACAGCAGTTGGGTAAATCAAAAACTCAAACGTACATCGAGATCTCAACGTGCCATGGCCAAATCGATTTGAAACTGAAGAATCAATAAATAAAAGAATTGAAAAAATTTGTGTTGATATCTGCGAAAATGCAATCATTAAATCATCATTAAAGAAATTTATTTTGAATTTTATTTTAATCTTAATTTAATTTTTTTTCCTTTAACAGAAATAGCAAAGAATGTTTTAATAATAAAAATTTCTATTTTACAGAATTGCACCAATTCATCTGCGACCGTAGAACATACACCAGCTAAAATATCGAAAAGCAATAGTAATAACGTCAACAATAAAAATATACGAGATTTAAACGAAATATTAATTGTCAGCAACCCACAACAAACTGCAACCATAAATCCGAAAACAAAAAATAATTCGAAAAAGTTTGTAACAATTTCTGACAATAATGAAGTCATGTCAACAATACCCACTAGTCAGACGGCACCAATTGCACGAGAAGAAGATGCCGAAGAGGAAATCGAAGAAAACGTTGAGAATCACAATAATGCTGCAATAAAATCAAAAGATGTAGGCGACTACGAAGAATGTCAGCAACAGCAGCAGCAACAGCAACAGAATGGCGGTCAACCATTAATTGATGGAAATAGTAAATCATCGCGTGTACGTAATTATTTGAAAAAGTGTAAAAATCGTTGGCTGGCAGTTGGTTTGCATAATCAAATGCAAGAGTATAATGGTAATACGGATCATGATCCAAAATCAACAATGTCAGCAATAAACGAATTGACTGTCAGTCAAGACTTGAGGCCAAACATTGCAAGAGCAGCAAGCAATGTAACGGTTAATGCCAGCAATAGATTGTTGTCTCTGGGTGGCGACTGTAATGCTTGTGACTGCGAAGCCATTGGTTCAGTCAACAAAGTTAGTTCCATTAATTGTGCCCTTGGGAACTTAAAGGCAATAGAGGAAAATGAAAATTATGTCGAAGATTTCGAAGATGATGTTGATGATGATTCGTATGAAGATATTGATTTTGGTCTCGGCTCAACACTAGCCAAAACCACAATGGCTACGGCAACACACAAAAACATTGTTTGCAATTCCGCTCAGATTGAAACACGACAGGAAAAGAAACATTTCATGAAACGAAAACAACAACACAACAACAACAACAATATTGCCAGTGATCCGGCTGAAGATGATGAAACTCGTGTGGAACAATTAGATGAGACTGGTCAAATGGTAAGTACGGCATATTAACTTATATAGTACGTAGCTTTGTGGGCCTTTTGTAAATCAAACTCTGCCATACCAAACAATGTAATGCAATAATTTTCCTATTTTGTTGCCTTAAGGCTTTCAGACAGATTTTGGCCTGTTTTTATTTGTTTTATTCCCTTATCTCTTATGTTTGTAGGAATCTCATATTGCTGCTCTGATTGACAGTCATTTTGCATGCATTTATCCTGTCTTTACCACAGCAACACGTGCAGTTTTAATACGTGAGGCACGTGATGTTCTCGTGAATAACTATCACGGTTGTTTGGCTACATTTGAACGGGAATTCTTATTTAAATTTAAAGAAATTGCTGTCATACTTAAGGAACGCCACCGCATAGGAGAGGTAAGTTGTTGTTGATTTTAGTTAAAGAACTTTTCAAAGTTTTTCGAATTCCTATTACATAAGAAACCAATAACGATACTCTGATGATTTGAGGATTTATTTTAATGTTTGATTTATGGATTTAAAAATAATTGTGGCATATTATGATAGAAATTTAATTTTTTTAAGAGATAAAAAAAGATATTATTTGAAAAAATGTAATCTGTATACAGTTTGATGGTAACTCTCATGATCGGTTTGTCAAATTTCCGCCAAAAAACTGAAGTAAATAAAATTATTGGACTTTCATTTTTGTGTAGGCTAATGGCACTTAAATCTAATCACAGAGACACTTTTTTTTTTTTTGGTAAAACCAGCACTCAGGGGATGGCCCTTACACATGCAGTGCATTGTGCAGGTTTTTTTAGGAAAATGGGTTATAGGAAGGTGGAAGAGAGGGAGTAGTGTTTGTGGACATCTCAAGATGCCAACGGCAAGGAAACGAGTTGCTGCTAGGTGACTGTAAAATGGCCAGTACTATACCTTCACCATTAGGCAGTCTACAGCAATCGTCCCCAAGAAGCCCGCACCCTTCAGTCCTAGCTTCTCACACTACTCATGTTGTGTGTGTTAATTTTATACATGAGTGGCGGGACCTACAGTTTAAAGTCGACTCCGAACGACAAATTTTATTGAGAAGCTTTACATGGCAATTTTATTTACTCTCAGAGTTTTTGCCAGAAATCTGCTGAGAGGAAGTCGCCGAAGAAATATTTTCGTTTTGATGTCTGACCTGGGATTCGAACTAGGGCCTTCAGTCTAAAAAGCCAACACACTACCTACTAGACCACGGCGACTTCAAACTTGGAAATATAGTCCAGTTGGGCGTACAGCGTCTTGCAGTTGCAGATGAATTGGCTAGAAAGGAACTCGTAACAGTCTCTTTAATAATTAGTAGATGTCGAACCCGAGCTGTACAGAATATCTTACTATTTCTTTCAATCTAATCAAAGGTTGAAATATTGTCAAATACTTACAAAACTGTGCGCTTAAAACGGGCTTAGTTAAGCAAAAGCGACAACGAGTCCTCAGTAAGTGCATCGCTTAAATTTTTTCATGTGTACCTAGACGGACACAAAACTCCTAACGCATTTTGCTTGCGGACTGTTGTGGATTAAGAGAGCATTTAGGCCAATGGGAGACATTACGTACAACCGTTTTGTCAGGATTACGGCCTAGTTTCTCACACCACTTATGTTGTGTGTGTTATTTTTTAGACATGAGTGGCGGGACCTACAGTTTAAAGTCGATTCAAGGCGACAGATTTTTTGAAAAACTTGTCATAGCAATTTTCATTTATTTTTTTAGAAACTTTTCATGGCAATTTTCTATTCACTCTCAGAGTTTTTGCCAGAAATCTGCTGAGAGGAAGTCGCCGAAGAAATGTTTTTCATATTTCGTTTTGTTGGAGTTGTCTGACCTGGGGTTTGAACCGAGGCCTTCACGTTTAATAAGCCAACACACTACCTACTAGTCTACGGCGACAATGGGAGACATTTCTATATTAAAAGTTTCGACCTTACTAACGTTCATTGGGAAGACTTAAGATTATGGTTAATGGAAATAATAAATCTTGCATGCCAATGTGTCCTGAAACTGTGAATGGTTTTGGGGTATATGGTAATATTAAGAAGAAAAAATTCGTGAAAAAATATTTTAATTTGAACATAAAGGCTGAGGAAACACTAACGTACAACACTCCTGACACTGCTTAATTAAATTATAGAAAATAAGTAATGGGCATACAAATATAAAACATTATTGAAGTCAGGGGTATAATTTGCGATAACATAATGTAGGCGAAAAATGTTCATAAAATGTTCATAAATATTTGTAATAATATTAAAATATATTTACACATACCCATATACATACATACATACATACTACATAAACCATTAAATTTTATGACGTACTTTAATTCAAGCAATACTTTAAGCAATTATTTAAATGTACCAAACAAAACATTCCGTTCTACATGCATAAATCTCTTACATTGTCTGTAAATAACAGAAATAAATAATTTCAGTTTACATAGTATATTTTCTGTTAAACTGGTCGAATATACTTCTGTTAAGAGAAACTTTACAATAAAAACCGGCGTTATTCTCACAAAATCTTAAGCTCTGCAACTGTAAAGCTATTAAAAATGTTGTCATGATAAATACTGGAAATTCCAGCTTGGAATACGAGCAAATAAACAGAGAATAAACATACAATAACAGACTTTAAATAACATGAAGTACTCAAAACAAACAAAACACGCAACAACAATAATAAAAATAACAAAAGTTTTTTGTAAAATAGGAAAAACGTGCTAAAGTTTCCAATGAAGTCATTGGGTTTGAATGTTGCCACAGTTGATGCAGTTTATCAGCTGCTTTTGCAGTGCTCAGTCGTATCTTTTCGAACGTTCGAATCTGAATCTGAAAAAAGAAAAACGAAATTGAAAAAACTAAATATTTTGCGGTTGTAACTGAAAAGTGCCTTCGAAACTTTTTTATGAGAAATTTTTAAAAGATTAAATCAAGCTTCTTAAAGAAAGTGAAAACAAAACTAAAAAAAAATTAATTTTTTTTTGTATTGATTTTAAATATTTTAAACTAAACAAAAGTTTATGTATATCAAATATTATACGAAATGATAATAATGTGCAGTGCTTTAAAAGATTGATTAGATTGATATGAAGAAAACAAAAAAATTATTAATAAACCACGCTTATTATTATGTACGCGCATAATAATCTACACAAAAGGCTTACTAAGCTCTCATAAAAACAGTGTTTATGTTGGCTTTTTAAACGTCAATTATTAATCGAATGTGTTCATACTGAATAAATTTTTGAAACACAAAACATATTTTGTTTTTAACAAAAGTGCCTATAAAAATTTAATTGTGTTGTGGTTGTGGAATATCGATACCAGAAAAAGAGAAGTTAAAAAAAACATCATCATCACCTTTTTTAATTGTTTAAAAATTCAATTCAAGCATGTGCTTTAACTACCTTCTTAATTGTTAATAAATCCTTTTAAGGTAAATATTGATTGTTTAGTGAATTAAATAAAATTAGTGAAATAAAAAAATATTTAACGTATATATTTGTATGTAAAAAATATTATAAAAATAAAATAAAATAAATAAATAAATTCAAATTGAAGAAAACAGAACAGAGAGCATGAATTTTAATTTTCCAATATCAATATTTCTATTCTAATTATCAATATTAAAAGATGTGAGCATATGAAAATGAAATGAAAGTTTTATTTTTTTGAAAAGAATAGCTTTTCTATAAACTGAATAAAGCACGATGTTTTTAAATACTAATAAAAAAATTAAAAAAAACTACGAATGATATAAGAGCACATGTACCATGTGTTTTAAAAATATTGTGCAATTTTCAGTGGCAAAAACTTTTATTCTGATTTTGATAGATTAAACTCGTGTTCATTTAAAGCAGTAAAAAGATTTTGTATAAAATAAATTAAAATAGATTTTTATACACCTCATGATAGCTCCTTATTACCACATCTTAAATATGTTCACATAGTGTGCTGTTTCTGGAAAAGAACAGAAGGATTTTCTATCGTTTTAAGGCTTGCTACAGAAAGCCAAATCACAATCTTGATTAGTGAAACTGAAACAAAGTAATGAAATAATAAAAAAATGTTAAGCAAAAGTTTGGATACTTAGTGACAATTTTACATAAATACATACATAATTGGTCATTACAACCCTTCAGTCAGGATTACGACCTAGCTTCTCACACCACTCATGTTGTGTGCGTTAATTTTATACATGAGATGCGGGGCCTACAGTTTTCATGGCAATTTTTACTCTCAGAGTTTTTGCTAGAAATCTGCTGAGAGGAAGTCGATGAAGAAATTTTTTCATATTTTCGTTTTGATGTCTGACCTGGGATTTGAACTCGGGCCTTACGTCTAATAAGCCAACATACTACCTACTAGACTACGGCGACTTCAATTTTATGTTCTATAAAACACAAAGAGGAACCTATTAGGGATATATAAGTTCTTATTTTGGCATATTTCATCAAGCATTTCGACTGGCATCCCATCACCATAGTTGTAAAGATGTCTTCCAGGACTGTAGTTCTGACTGACAGGAAACTCCACGTATCAACACAGACTATTGTCTAGTGGCTTTAAATCACTGTCAATGGACTGCAGTTATTGAAGGAAAATATTAAACATTCCATATCTACATAACTGTAATTCTAAATTCTTCCATTAAAAAAAATATTTTATAAATGTCAGTTAAACTTTTCTTGCTCCCTATTTGAAGAAGTTGATCAATAATAGAATGAGCCATAACCACTTTGCATTTTGAAAATTCTAAGTGTTCAGAAAAGCAATTATTATCAACAGAAATATGTTGTTGTTGTGCAAAATACCTGATTATACATATAAAATGTAGTAAACATTTACAAATTATTTCTTCTATAATTTCATTATTATTATTACAATTGTTTTGAGATTGAAGCAAAATTGTTTTATGATTACAGATTTTGAAACATTGTGTGTTATGAAATCAATACATACAATATATATATATACATATATATGTATGTATATGTGAGCATATATGTATATAAATGTATTTATATTAATGCTTATGTTATGTTTTACTCAGAATACGCATTATAATAAAGCATTTTTTTCTGTGGAGTAATTTGGTCAGATAAACTTGAAAATCATTGCAAGCCAATGTCTTACAAAATAACTAGCTTTGGCAAAATAAAATAAGAGGCAAAGTGGAATGTTTCCTTAACTATATTTAAAAGTAACTAATTTTGTGACAACAAAACTGAATATGAGTTAAAGGATTTGCATTGTCTCTAGTTTTTAAAGCATTCGATCGTTTTACTTTGGCTTACATCTTTTAAATTAGTCCTGACGCAATCATATGTATAGTTGGGTGAAAGTTGGAAGTTATTTTCCAATTAACAGTTGAGCATAATAACAATAATGATGATATTATTCAGTTTGTTATGATATTATTTAGTTTGTTAGCTCTTGCAAAAATTTAGGCGTAATATTTGATGATAAACTCTCCTGGTCTGGCCATATATGTAACGGCCGTTGTTGGTCGTGTTTACGGAATGCTAAGGAATCTTTGGACTGTAAAATATTCAACTCCACTGGAAATTCGTTCTTTGCTTTCCAAAACGTGCCTAATTCCAGTCCTATTATATGGCTGTGAAATTTTTGCGTTTTGTACAAGATCCGACTTTAATAAGCTAAGAGTTGCATATAATAATATTGCGAGATATATTTATGATAGAGGTCGGCGCGACTCAATTTCTTGCTTCTCGTATAGGATATATCATATGACCTTTGAGAACCTATTAAAGTTTCGTAGCCTAATTTTATTACATAAGATTATGACTACCAAACAACCTAATTATCTCTTTGGAGTATTGAGATTTGATACATCAACACGAGGTAGGAAACTAATACAGCAAAGATATAGGAGCACTTTTTCACAGCGACAATTTTTCATTTATTGCACCAGTCTTTGGAACGAATTACCGAATCGGATTCAGAATATCAGCAGCGCAAAGCGGTTTAAACTTGATCTTCGTGAATACTTATCTGGATAATGTAAATGCATATTTTTTTTTTGATTGTTTTATATATATCTAAATTTCCTCTTTTTCTCTTACTTTATAATTATATAATTCATTTCTACTTATGTTGTTTTTCTTCAATCTTCTTCGATCTACATTGTATTTTAATTTGATAATTCTCTGTAATTTATTTTTTTTTTCTCTTTCTTTAATTATAATTATAATCTATTAATTATTTATTAATTATTGTGCTAGATTCAATATAATTAAATAAATAAATAAAAAAAAAATTAAAAAAATAATAATGAAAAGAAAGCTAAAATTCCAACCTGATGAACATCTCAGGACATCTCACTTTTATTGAAACTTTTGGAATTTGGATACGAATTATTTTAAATATTGCCTTGATATTCCGTCAAACAAAAAGTTGTTAATCACTTGATGCAGTTGATATAATTGTTTACATTTTTGGTAGAGATAGTTCTTTAATTTGTAGCTCTTGTAGATAGCTATGTTGATTTAAAGTTTTATTAAAGTTTAAGTATTTATTTGCTGTGTGTTTAAAATTTTTAAAATTTAAATTTTTCAAATTTAAAAAAACCTTATCATTCTAAATAGAACCTTTTGCTAAATGGGAGCTAGTAGGGCTAGCTCAAATAATAGAAAAAGGCTAAGGGCCTATTCCTGTAATACGAATGGTCACTTAGCAGCAACTCGTTTTCTTGCCGTTCGCATCCTTCCCTCTTTCCACCTTTCCTAAAAAACCTGCACAATGCACTGCATGAGTAGGGGCCATCCCCTGAGTGCTGGTTTCATAAAAAAAAAAAAAATACTAATGGTTATAAAACGAAATGGTTAGAAAACACAAAACAGACGTTCGTCTATAACTATTCGTCTTACAGAAACAAGGTACATAAATATTTTAGAGAAACAATGCCTTATACGTTAACCGAAAAGCGATTAAGATTTTTAAAATTACAAACATGAGATGAAAAGCATGTTAAGAATATCATTATAATTTTTCGCAGAGATTTGAAAAAAGTTTCTTGTTTTGTTTACATAATACTTACCACAGTTTCTGTTTTGTTTACAGCTTAAAGTCTTTATTTAAAGCATTTTATTTACGTGGGTTATTCTTTCTTTTTTTGTTTATAATGCAGCATGGATTGGGGGGCTTCATTGACAGTATAAAAATACGTATATCAATTTCAATTTGTCTTGTCTTGTTAAATGCCTTGTCAAATGTAAACATTTTGTTAATATTTATGATTTTTGTTAAGTTTAAATTATCTTAAATAAACATTTTTATTTTATTATGATATACAAGACATACTGACCTGTATTGAATGATTATCAATTTTGATAAATTGTGTTTCATAGAATTATATTAACTTTTGAATGCCGTATACGGAGAACAAAAATTGTGAGTACTCTACAATTGTTCTGTAGAATCGGTTGTAGCAGAAAAAAAGTTGACACTCTTTAACACCGATGTTGGAAATTTTCTGACACGAAGGATATGGGACTAAAGTTTCTTGACCACTTATTGAATTAGGGTAGAATTCACATCTATGATATAGAAAACTGGTAGAGTGACTGGGAAATAAATCAGCCATAATATCTCTCAATCTGTGGATTCATTTAATCCATTTCTCTTCGCGAAAGGGGTTGAGTGCGATCATTTGTTTGTCCCTTAGAATAGACATACCAATTCCACGCTTGAGTTTGATTGAATAGCAAGTGCATAAGTTTTGTGGCTACCTTCAATGCCTCTGTACCAAGGCACCAGCCTTGCCAGTAATTTTTTTTTAAAAAACTATGTATTTTTGGAAAAAAACCTTGTTTTTACAAAAAAAAAATTGTTTTCTACGAAAGTACCAAAATTTTATAAGAAAATACCGGAGTCCGGTGTCTCTTTTACTTCCCCTACTGATGTTTCTTTGCTAACTTGCCTGAGACTATATAATTCATATTATTATTACTGAAATTTTTGAAAAAATTAAAATTTTAAATTTGTTGATAAAACTTGTTTTGTTATAAAACAAATTTAATGAAAAAAAACTTGGAAAAAAGGGGAAAGTTTGGCAAATGGCAACCCTGCAAGGCATGAGGAAAATTTAAAATACTTCGAAATTTCTTTCAAATTCACTCGATATTCTTGGACAACTTAGAATGTTGTGCACACTCTCTAGGGTGCTAATAGACGCTGTACTCTCATCAAATATGAGAATGTGTTCATCTGTTTCTGTCAAAACCAGAATTAAAAGCGGTGTCACATAACGTGCAATCAATGTTGTGTCCATTGCCTTATAATGGATACGCTGAGTATTCATTTTATTTGAGAAAATTATGGTCCAGAATACATTAAATAACTGTAGAAGCAATTTAAAATCCGTATTTTGACTGCATATGAAAACTATGGCGTTAAGAAAACCAATCATCTTCAAATGCATTTACAAATCGATAAGTATTCTTAAATCAATTACGAGATATTAACAGACGAAAATGTATACAAACTTTTGAGCGTTTTTAAATCATTTTACTTTCAATGTCAATGCGATTTGCATAAACCATTTTTCATTAGATGAGACCTTAACCTTAAGCTCTTTTCTGTTTTCTGTTTTTCACTATCAATTTCTGTTTTTCTTAGATTTCAAAATGATAATAAATTGTAGACACATCTGCCAAGGCATAATAGCAAAAATACGTATCATTAACAAAACTTAACACTATGTTTTAACGTTAATCTCTTAGTTTTTTTTCAACTACGTTGAGGTTAAAACAAAAAAATGATTTTTTTTTAAATTTCTGCGTATTTTTGCAATTTAAAAATCGTGATTGTGTCTCTCAACACCCCCAACAAAAGCTATTGCCATACCAATAGGGTCTATTGGATTCGAAATACATCAGCAACAGAAACAAATGGCATTTAAGTCATGCCACTGCTGCTATTCGTTTTGAAAAAAAAGAAAGAAAATCATAAGACAATTTAAAATAAACAAACCAAAGCGGAATATCCGAAGTAGAAGTAACAACAAATTCAATAAACATCGAAAAATGTTAATAATTGTAAACAACATTTTAGTTTAAATGTTTTTTTCAAAATTATCTTTTTATTCTTTAAAAATTTGAAACATTGCATTGCGCTTTAAAAAATAAAATCATGGCACATAAAAACTAAACGAACGGAAGAACCAACTGCCAAAAGTGTGAGTAAAATGAGTCAGCCTTTGCCAAACAAATGTTTATAATACATTCATATATACATACAGTACTTTGGAAACGCATTCGTATTGGAGGCAATATTTATGTATTTGTCGATGTGCTTTCATGTGGCTAAAAATATAAAAACTTTGGGGTAGGTCAACAAACGTTTAAATGGATTCGTTAAATAGCTTTTCTTTTTTTTCATAGATTTCTTATATTAATATTTTCAATTGCTTTTCATTCAATTTCCTTTTAATTTGAAATAATTCTGATGGCGTCGGAGGCATTAAGCATTAAAGAGTATGGTGATTGATAAAAGGAAGAGTTTAAAAGTAATTACTTTTAAGCCCATAAAGAATTTAATTTAAGCATTTGTGAATATACTTAAAATAATCCGATTTAGATTTTTCACTCACTCCAGGGCGGTACCAAACAAAATAAATATAAAAATATATCGCCTTAGAAAAAGGAATTATGTATCTCACGATGTGGCGTGATCTGGCACCCTCCTATGACTCTCGATATTAAATTTATTCACTCTGGGCATGGATTTTCTTAAAGGCACTATTTAAAGAGAAACTAAAATGTCTTTAAGAGGAACATTGTTCTATGTTGGTCAAGTTTTATTTAAGAATTTTTTTTCATTACCCATGCCACCTAAAGTTCTGTATATGGTATGCGTATATATGGGTACATACCATAGTAATACGTTCGTGTGATTAAGATTTATTTTTATTTAACTAAAGTTCCCACATTTTGTAACATTTCAATGTAAAGAGTGAATCGAAATTCTACAGAAGAGCGATTTTAATAAAAATCTGACAATAATTGTTTCAAAATCAAAAACAGTGTGCAGAAAATGTTTAAGATAGCAGCTAAAACAATTGGGCAGTTCACACAAGCACTTGTATCGTTGTATTGAGTGTATTGTTACTCGGAAATACAACAGTGTATGCTTGTTTTTGATCATTTTCATATAAGAATTCAATACAATTATACACATTATTTTCATATGTTTTTAAAAAGCTAAATTGGTTTCTGGCTATCAGTTTATGTAAATATCAATAAATAAGAAGAAGACGAAAATACATAATATTTTCTATGCGACTTGAGTCAAACATGAACATTTCAAAATTATATTGTTCGCACAAATAATTAATAAATATACTTTTTTCCGTACTATATTTAATTTTCTTGATTGAAAACCAATTTATGAATACTGGAATTATTCTTCTTATTGCTTTTTGGCGTTTGGAATAGGAAATACACAATACAACATCACACAATACAACATACGTGATACAACATACAATATACAAAGTCGTATCAATTGGCCAAATATTTTTTAGCCTTTTTATTGTAAGCTTTTTTGATGTTTGAGGCGACGGTTAGGAATATGTTCATTGTACTGATCTACACTGTTCTCAATTTAAGTTCTTGTCTATAAGACTTAGTCGCCGTAGTCTAGTAGGTAGTGTGTTGACTTATTTGACGTGAGGCCACGGTTCAAACTCCAGGTCAGACAATCTCCAGCAAACCGTAAATATTTTTTCCATGGCTTCCTCTCAGCAGATTTCTGGCAAAAACTCTGAGAGTAAATAGAGAATTGTCATGAAAAGTTTTCAAAAAATCTGTCGTTCTTAGACGACTTTAAAATGTAGGTCTCGCCACTCATGTATAAAATTAAAACACACAACATAAGTGATATGAGAAACTAGATCGTAATCCTGACTAAAGGGTTGTAATGACCAATTACATACCTATGTATGTATGTATGGCTATAAGACTTAAAAATAATAAATATAATTGCTGTGCCATTTCTGATGAGCTCGTTCCCTTCATCGATACTAGTTGAGTACAATTTTGCAATTTTTAAGCTTAAACCATGAAGTATTCATTTATGAACCCGGAGATTTTAAAACAATAACTTTTCTAAAAAAATAAAAAAGAATTTAAGTTCCACATAAAAACCGAAAACTATAACAAATTTGACGAATATTATTAATAATTAATCCTTAATGGCCTATGAAGTTTTATAAAGAAAAAAAAATTAGAAAAAAATTGTTCCAAATTGACCTTTAATGCCTCATAAATTTTTAATCAAAATTCATAAGACAGCCATTTCCACAAATACAAAAACAAATGAAAAAATAAATAGAAATCGAAAATGAAATAAAATGTTGGAATCATTAAATCTACCATAACTTGATCTGTTTATGCCATCATAATTTCAGCAATAATTTCAATCAATGAATTGTAAAAATAATTAAAATTTTGCCTAACACGCTAAACAATAATGACATGCAATGAACATGTTTTTAATTCATAATGAAATTCGTTCTACATTACTAAATAATATTGAAGAATATTAAATAATATTTCATAAACTATTTCCATATGTTTCATAATATACAGACCAAGTGCTAATTGTAAATCCTCTATCACAATGCGAATTGGATTACCATCATTAAGATACGATCTAAATACCCTTCTTACTCTGTATCAGATTCTTCACACTCCTAACGCTGGAATGGCTGCAGATAGATAGTCTTTACTTTATAAACTATGAACGAGAACGAGCATTCGACTGTGTGGTGAAAATACTTGAAGCAGTTCTAATTTAATTAGTGTTTTGACCCAAATATCAATATGAATTACGCCAAATACGTAACACAATAGAAAATAACTTCGGTTGGGTGTATAGTTTCTTGAATTATGTTTTCTTTAGGAATAATTTTTCATTTTAATTTGTTCTAAATAGACAAAGTAAAGAACGAATAGAAGTCATAAACTATGGATTTTACAAACTGAATGGATTTCATAATGTAAATGCTATCTGAAAACTAGTATCGAAGTATGTCATAATTTGCATTTAATTACTTAATTGTGCTGTTTTGCGAATCTAATTTATAAGTTAACACAGAAATGAGATTAACATGTGAAATTACATTGGAGCTGCCACAAACAAAACTTAAATTTGAGGTAAAATAATTTGTAATTTAGACGAAGCAAATTGGCAAAGTAAACTGATTGAACAAAAAACAATATTAGATATTAGATAACTGATTGCTTAAATTAAAAATAATTAATTTTCATTAATTGGCACAAGTACAATTAAAATCTATCATCAGTTACAATTATATGTTTGAAGACTTCCCAGATAGTTTATTTTTTAAGGGCATTGAGACGACTTCATTGTTGTTAAATTGATTCAAAGATTCATATTTTTCTAGATTTTATTTTTTTATTATTTTGGGACGAATTTGTATTGTCGATTGTATTCTAGATTATGAAGTCGCTGTAGTCTAGGGGCTTGTGTACTGGGTTATTATAGGCCAGGGTTCAGACATCTCCAGTAAAACGAAATATGAAAAAAATATTTCTTCAGTGACTTCCTCTCAGCAGATTTCTGGTAAAAACTCTGAGAGTAAATAAAATTCCCATAAATCTAGCGTTCGTGGTCGACTTTAAACTGTAGGTCCCGCCACTAAAATATAAAATTAACACATACAGCATAAATGGTGTGAAAAGCTAGGCTGTAATCCTGACTAAAGCGTTGTAATGGCGAATTATGTATGTACATATGTATTGTAGAAATTGCCGTAGTCTAGTAGCTTTTGTGGTGGGTTTTTAGAAGTGAGTCCTCGATTCAAACCATAGGTCAGACATCTCCAACAAAACGGAATACGAACAAATATTTCTTCGGTGACTTCCTCTCAGCATATTTCTGGCAAAAAATCAGTCAGTGAATAAGGTTGCCAGGAAAAGTTTCTTTAAAATCGGTCGTTCGGAGTCCACTTTAAACTGTGTGTCCCGCCACTCATGCATAAAATTAACACAACCAGCATAAATGGTGTGAGAAGCTAGGCTGTAATCCTGACTAAAGCGTTGTAATGGCGAATTATGTATGTATGTGTGTATTGTAGATTGCATTCATATGTGTCTTCTCCTTTTCTAGTCATTCTGAAATCATTCAGAACTGATCGCATAAGAATTTGGCTACAGCAATTTGATTATTTTATTTCTAAATGGAATTAAGTTTCTAAAGTTTTATAAAATAAGTTTTAGTACTAAAGCGGAAAACACAACAAACGAATATAAAACTCAAAAATTCGTAAAATATTTTAAAGAAAACATAAATAGGTCTAGGTTTGAGGAGGTGTACTTGTCAATTGAGACAAGTACAGTACCCGGAGGTCAAGTTGACACAAACGTCCTAAACGGGAGATTATAATAGAGGGTATAGGGAAAAAGAAGAGGCATTAGGAAAGGGAGAATAAGGAAGCGGAGGAATTACACAGACTAACAGACTCTAGACTCAGAATTCAAACCCTTAGGTTTGTAGGCCTTAAAGTGGTCTTATCCAAGCTCAGCAGTCAGCCTGTTCTTACACTGTCTATAGCAGGCCATTGACACCTAGAAACATAACAACCCGATCCAACACCTCTGCCCTTCCCCCCCGAAAACATAAATAAATTGCATGTAATTTTAGTGAATAAAAGAGTTAACATGAAGTCTAATAAAAAACTTAAAAACAAAAATTCTTTTCACATCTTTCCGGTTAACACAAAAACAAAAATGATGCACAAAAGTACTCAAGTTAGTCCAGATCGACTATTCCTACATGCTGTAAATGTCAGCACAATAACCAACTGTAAGCTTTGGCATAGTATAGGGTATCAATAAAGAACCGCAAAAACAAAAACATTAGCACAAGAGAATTTTGGAAAAATAATATATGCCCCAGACATTTATACCGGATGGGCACTTCTACTTCGTAGAGGTTGTTATAGTTACTGCTGCTGTTAATGTATTTTGTGTACCACAGTTTTTTTTTACTGCTTCTGTTGTTGTTGTTGTTTTAAATGTTTTCATTGTTGGCTATTATTTTAGCCAATACATGGAAATGTTGAAATTAAACAAATTCAAACTACAAATCCAGCATTATTGTTAACAAATTCGAAAACAGCATGTATTAGCAATGAACGTGAGCGCTTTCCTTGTTTCTTGCAACGAATGCAAAAAAAAAAAACAAGCATTTGAAGAGTTCTTCAAAGAAAAAGCTCTGCAATAGTAAGAACCACAACACAAAATTTATATGCGATGAGTAGCACAAGTATACACATTGCTACAAAACAAATAAATGTCCACAGCACAATTCTTAAACATACATAGGTATACAGTGTGAATCAAATAACAGAGAGACAAACGAAAGAAACAAAAATTGAAGACGCCGGACGAACAACACGGCTACGCCAAACCAAAGTAACATTAAAAAGAAGACGACGCGATTGTATCCAAAAGTACTTAAAGCACCAAAGGTGTACAAAAGAACTCAGTGAGGCAAAGTATTAAGTTTTAGCACTGATTTGGTACGTAAGATTCACATAGAACTAGAATGTTTCGTTCTTAGTCATTCATTGAGTGTGAAATTAAGCCGATTTAACCGATTTTTACAAGAATATTGAATATATTTTGATTAAAAACTATCGGAATTATGACATTGTTTGTAAAAGTCCAGCAAATGTTCATCAAAATAGGTATACAAAGCAGATGGATTGAATATACATAGTAAACAAATCTCTAGCCTTGAATAGATTTGGATAAGTCGCCGTAGTCTAGTAGGTAGTGTGTTGGCTTATTAGACGTAAAGCCAGGGTTCGAGCCCCAGGCCAGACATCAAAACAAAATACAAAAAGTATTTCTTCGGCGATTTCCTCTCAGCAGATTTCTGGCAAAAACTCTGAGAGTAAATAAAATTGCCATGAAAAGTTTCTCAAAAAATTTGTCATTCGGAGTCGACTTTAAACTCTAGGTCCCGCCACTTATGTATAAAATTAACACACACAACATAAGTGGTGTGAGAAACTAGGTCAATAATCCTGAATGAAGGGTTGTAATGACCAATTATGTATGTATGTATGTAATGGAAGGAACTCTATTTATTTAGGTCACCTTTAAAAACTTAAATATACAGTTAAGTACTATTCCTTAAAGAAAGCCTCATCACTGATGACAATAACTGTCTAGAGGTAAATATACCGGAAAAACAAAACAAAACTTGCTACTAATACTGGCAATTGAAAGTGCAAATATTTATGTAACGTTTGTGCGTACAAATACGAACAAATGTGTGTACGAGTGCGGGAAATAAATAAAGAATGAATGTCTGTTTGCTGAACAAGTCCAAAAAAAAAACAGCAAAAAACTAAGGAAAAACGTAAGAATATGTACGATTCATTATCGCCAACAAATGCGCCGATACATTATTGTCTATTGCCATTGCTGCTGCTGCTGCTGTTTTCAAATGTTGCTTGTGCTGTTAGTCTCGTAACAAATGTCGAAATAAAAACTTTTTTCCTATCGATAATGCAGACAATTTGTGGCTTTCGATTGGCGGTGGCTAATGCATTTCATAATGTAGAAGAAAAAAATCAAAAAAAAGAAAAAAGGAAAGAAATACAAATTGAAATTGAAAGAAGGTTCAAAGAACTTTTCCATAAATCCACATTGTTACGATTGTTTGTAGATGAAAGATACCACAAAAAAAAGGCTGAAAGGCTGTTTCTATTGCTAGAAATAAGAAAACAAAAACGTTAATACTGTCGCATTTGAATTGACAGCATTTCGGTAGCAAATTATAAATTTTAATGACAAATGTATTTACGATACGTTAGGCTTACGATTATTTCTCATGAATTTATTACGTCATGTAAAAATGAGTAACAAAAATCATTAAAACCCTTCATAACACAGAAGCAGTATTGCAACTTTTGTCAAAGTATTCGATACGTTTCACTCGAAGTATGGTAATTGAGTCTGCAATTGCATGTAATGGAGTTCTCGCAGACTTACTATCGAGGTTGCATGAGTATATTGCTTTGGGATCACAGTGACAAAGTTCAAAAATGTAATATTGGAGGGTTCGAACATTTCTGACCTCCTTTTTCGTATTTGTGAGGGCCTCATATTTTATTCTACATACATAACATTCATACATAATTGGTCATTACAACCCTTCAGTCAGGATTACGACCTAGCTTCTCACACCACTTATGTTGTGTGCGTTAATTTTTATACATGAGTGGCGTGACCTACTGTTTAAAGTCGACTCCGAACGACAGATTTTTGAGAAGCTTTTCATGGCAATTTTATTTACTCTCAGAGTTTTTGCCAGAAATCTGCTGAGAGGAAGTCGCCGAAGAAATATTTTCATATTTTCGTTATGATGTCTGACCTGGGGTTTGAACTCGGGCCTTCAGTCTAATAAGCCAACACACTACCTACTAGACTACGGCGACTTAATATTATATTATTATGTATATTTTATTCTGCATAACCTAATTATGTAGTGACAAGCGTCCATCCCTAATGTTCCGTCATATTGATAGTATTTTTTGTGTGGAAGTTGGAAGGGTGGTTGACAACAGGATTGGCAACATCACAGATTCCGTCAAATTAAAACATGCTTATCTGAATCGTTAGCTGAAACTATTATTCACATAAATTTACCTTTATTGATCGCACTGCTTTCCTCTGCACGCTTGAGCATCCTCACGAAACAACATTCTCGAAAAAGAACGGCCCCTAAACTGACTTTGAGTGGTTTTCACTATTTTACATTCACATTTTTAATTATTTCATTAGGAAATAAAAAATAAAATGTAAAAAATTACGCATAATTTTATAAGGATTTCATTCGAACAAATATAAGTACATCGGAATAATACAGTCAGAAATTTTAAATCTGTATGATTTTTTATATTTTCGAAAATATTTTCTTATTTTGAATTGCAAACGAAAACCATGGGAAATAGAGAGGGAAAAAAAGTATAAATGCTATATTGCTGATTAAAGTATTATGAAATAGATGCAGTACGGGAAAGCAATTGGCATAAATGTGGCATGTGACATATGAATTGTATGAATCAATGACTACCAGAATACGTTTGTGCCTCCAGTACCCCTCTCTATTTCCGTATCTCACAAGACCATGTGTAATACTTTTTATTTCTGGCCATCTTATTCCTTTTTCCACCAAAGTCCCATATTTTTCTTTCAATTTTGTTTAAAGTTTGGGTCACATACCATAGATAGAAGTAAAATACGATATAAAAAAAAGAAATATTTTGTTTTATTGCTGTGGCTATGAATTACTAATTTCAACAACTCTGCCACAAATATGAAAAAATATAAGCAAAATACAGTCAAGGAAATATTTAAAAAATAGAGTCGCAAGCAGCAGCAGCAACAGCATTAGTCGTCAACAATTTTTTAAGACTTTTTGTCGTAAGAACATAAAATGCATTAGGCATACTGATGAATCAACAAAATTTTTTTCAATATTTTTTTTTTCATATTTTTCTCTTTAAAGTTTTGCGTTTTTTTTTTGTTTTTTTTTTGTACACATTAAGTTATTATACACATACAAAGTATATGGAGTTATTTTTTCTTTTTGTTTATTTGTTTATTTTATATTAGCTCTCGTACAGCTGTGCTTAGGTAATTAGAAATTCTTTTATTTGAACTTTAAGTGTATATTTGATCAATAAACTTTTCCTTTATTTCCTTTTTGACAATTGTAATGAAGAATAAAGAAAAGTCAAATGATGGACAGTAAAAATAAAATGTTTCTTTATAGGAATACAGAGTATCATTTCGAATTTTCTTCTCATGGTAATAACGTGACTTTTCTAGAATCGATTTAGTTCCTGGCATTCCTTTTATAAGACTACTTGTTTTAACCACAAGGACAGACAGAAATTGCATTCCCCAAATATTTGTAATTTCGGTAACTGCAACTTATTCAAAAAGGTTTATTTTTTACTTTTGTATTTAGAATTTAGTTTTTAATTAACACGCCAAGACTGTACTGTAGCACATAATGTATATATGGATTATAAGTATACATTTAACACATTTTTTGTATTCAGACATCGACTCTAAAACACTCAACATGACTTTGAATAGATGGTGTCATGATAATGGCAATGATTTATGAGAATTTTCTTAACAACAACATTACACAACAACTAAAACAACAACTACTTCATATGAAAAATAAAAATAACTTTAAACCTAAACGACATGATACAATACATAGGTACATACCATATGCATGCAAACAAAGCAAAAATAAACATAAAAATAATGAATAAAAAAAAAATAAAACTTATGTTAACTCTCAGAATATTTTTGCATCTTAAAAAATCAAACAAACAAGATCTGTAAACGATGCAGAAAAATTGTGTGTATTGAAATACAATAGAAACAATAAAACACAGAAATATTTTGCATTTATACGATTTTTACGGTACCCCCTCATATTTATAACGATTTACTAATAAATAAACATTAAAGCGGTTTTAATGTTTGATTTCCGGTCTCTTCAAAATCGTTTAAGAGTCTTTACAATGTGCAGACTTGTAAACAATTAAACAATTCAATTGAATCAGTTTTTATTTGCAACAGCAACAATACCATAATGGCAGTAGCAGCAACGGCAGCAGCCCTTTATGCGATTAAAATATGGTATTTAAAAGCATAAAGAATAACTAAATTACCATTGCATTCGACTACATTTTAGAAAACTAAAGACATGAATTTACACCCTACCATATACCACGTACAACAACGGATGAGGTTTCGTATTTCTTTCATGTAAACAATGTAATCGTTCATTGTAATAAATGTAAAGTATTTTAAAAAATTCGTTTTTTACTCCTCGTGTATAATTTTTTGGTAAAAATATTTAAAAACAACTTAAACACTTTTCGTTGATTATACAATATTCGCCAAAAGAAACAAAAATCAAATGCCCTCATTTGCTGAAAACTAGAAGACTGAGTATGTACAAGCAGATGCCATATATAAATACAATTAATATGCCAGGTCTTCTCTCTATTAATAGTCATAGTAAAGATTTATAAACCAGACAGAAATGATTTTTATTACATTCCACATTAAGTCAATAACCTATGAAATTGTGTATATGATTAGAATCAAATCAAATTATTTTTCAGCTATTTTTGTAAAGTGCAAAACTTTGATTATTCGAGTTTAATTAAGTGAAATTTTTAGATGGCAAGTACGTTTGAAGACATCTCATTTTGAAAGCTGTTATGTATTCAGAATAGATTTTAACAGAGACTGCAAACCAGAGATTTTATATGTTGAATTACATACATACATACATAATCGGTCATTACAACCCTTTAGTCCGGATTATTGACCTAGTTTCTCTACATTGAATTATTAATTTATTTCTAAATTTTATAAAGATACCATAGGTGATCTGTCAGAAAAGCCTTGTTAAAGCCCTGGATTTTATAAGAACTTCCCGTTAATACAAGCCGTATTTCGCTACCATATAAACGTGTAGATTAAGAGATCAATTTCTATGGTATTTGATAATTGCTAAAACCGCATTATTTTTCTATGTGGTATTTTTGCTAAGGAGAGTCTTGCATCGATATTGTCATTGGTGCCATCGTCAGGTGTTATTTGGCTACCAAATGGAGTAAATTTTTTAATTCTTACTGCATTACTAATGGTGTTTTCTTTTCTATAAAGAAAATGTCACCCTCTTACAAGGTGCATTAAAAAAATTTTTTGGCCAACCCTGTTGTAATGTCATTTTTTATTTGAGAAGAACATAACACAAATATTAAAAAAGGGTATGCCCTGTGTTTACCACTTAAGCCTACTTTACACGGTCCCACAAGTAATATGATCTGTCAAAATTTTGTGTAGAAGAGTACGGATGTGATCGTCTAAACGTACTATGTAATGAAACCATCACACATTGAGAGAAAATACGGATGAAAAGTTTGACAGTCGTATGGCTCTCTTAATTTTTTGAAATGATTCAAAAAACAAGCAAGTCGCATTAGATCAGGGATGTATTTTTATGTAAACACATAGAAAAAAAGTATAACAGCTAATTTCATTTTACTTTGTTATTGGCTTATACCGATCATGTAAACGCAAAAATATAAATCATACGACTTTTATTCTCCCTTTTGTCATACGGATGGCATTTCATTTTACTTTTTCATCAGACTTTACGTACGTAAAGTATTACCGTGTGAAGTGGGCTTTATTAAGAAAATGAATGAGGAAATGCCAATTTTATCAAAGGTGTTGCCAGATCGCCAATTTTTCCACTTCATTTTTTGCACGCTTTTTTTATAACAAAAAAAAAATATTTTAACACTATTCTAACATTGAATGCAATTTTTTATATTGCTGACCATGTAGCTTTAATAATGTAATATTTCCTTAAGATTACTCCACAAAACAATGAAAAAATTAACTTCAAATTGGATAACAATATCAGGCGACTTTTTTTAAATTTCATCTGGTAGCCCTATAAATAAACAAAAGTCATTTGCTTTACAGGGCATTGTCAGCACTCTCGATTTATACAGGGCATAAAATACAATGCCCTCCACCATTGGCAAGTGCGAATTATTTAGAATAAAACATACCACTCTTTTAGAGGGCGAAACATTTTTAAGAAACAAAATGCACTTTTTTTTGGTAGAAAAGAGAACACCATTAGATGATTATTGTCATGAGTGCCGATTACTAACATGTCTGTACTATAGCGCATGTCTGTATGCGATTTATGTTCGACCCTGGTAGACGTTATTGCAAGTTAATAAGGTGTAGAAAAGAACACCTAAATATGACGCTACGTCAAAACCGCCGAACCGCAATGTCAAATAATTTGGCAAAATACCACACTCGAAAGCGGTTTAGAAGGCTTCCAGTAAATTTACAATTTTGACGGGCATTGATTCTCTTGTGAAAGATTTCCAAATTCCTTGATGATTTAACCGGCCAAAGGGATTTTCGGCATCCACGTAGACTGAATGTAATTGTGGCTAAAAATTTGTTCGATAATTATGCGAAGGAACGTAATAAAACCCGTTGGCAAACTGTAGCATAAATTTTATCCGAAAGTCGGTTAATTTTTTTTGTTTATTTTTTTCATATGCAAAAAACGAAGCACTCACATACATAGTTATGAAAACTTTTTAGTTTTATTTTGTTTCAAAGTTTTGTTTTTTTAATTAATTGTTGATACAAACCCTGCAAAGTAAAGACTCGCTTGAACTATTCATTGTTATCATAAGAAAACGCAAATGGTTTTCATTGAAAGTCATTTTTCATAAAGTCATTTTCAATTTGTTAACTGAGTCGTTATTTTTAATTTTATTGCCAAGAAAATAATATTAATTACTCACAATCAATTCAAATGCAGGGATGCCACAGCTTTAAATAATTTTTATTTGAACTTTAAAACAATCAATATTTCACCATAGACGGTGTACTTGGCATCCCTAAAGTTATTGAAAAATATTTTTCCATTTTGTTCATGCGTTTCTAAATTCAGAACAACCATTTGTTTTCAAATTTTGATTTTTTTTTCATTCCCATTACAGCCTGTCAAATACTCTTTTAAACGAGAATGTAATTTTTGTGTTGTTGTGTTGTTGCCTTTTTGTGTACATTATCGCTAAAAATCACGTTAGTGTTTGTATGTCCCAAATCTGTCAAAATTTTTAAATACTATTGATTTACAGTTATTTTTATTTACGGTAACAACAAAAAACAACATAATAAAAAGTCAAAAATTTTAACAGATTTTGTTGAAGGTTTCATTCTTACATTCTATCACAAGGTAGTTGTGATAATCACTGTGTTGCAATTGTTTAAAAGGGAGTTCGAAAAAACGGTATAATTCAGAGAGTACCAGATTCACATTTTGGCAGTTTTTATAGTCGAGTAAATGAAACTGCCTTGAAAAGTTTCTCAAAAATCTGTCTTTCGGAGTCGAACTATAGGTGCCGCCACTCATGTATAAAATTAACGTACACAACATAAGTTGTGTGAGAAGCTAAGTCGTAATCCTGACTGAAGGGATGTAATGACCAATTATGTATGTATGTATGTATCTATGGCGTATTTGTCTGAAGCTGTTAGTAATTGTCGTTCCTCATTCCATATTCCTGTGTGATATTGCAGAGATGGAGCTTCTAGCAACGCAAATAATAAAACATAATTTCGGTGTCCAGCCTCAACAGGTAATTCATTGACGGCTCACATTGCTTTAGCTTTGAGCGTTCTTCTGCAAGCTGCGCTTTTTAATATGACTAATGTTTATGCGGAGCGTTATGTTTTCACTTTTTATTCGGATTAGAAAGTCTATATTATACATGAGCTTAAGCCAGAACATTCTGGTAATTTCCCACACATTGGTTTACAAATACATTACATCTGTTTATCTTACATATTTTGCAAACAAATCGTAGGAGAACAGAGAGTGAATCTCTGTCTGACGCGGATATTTTTATTAAAGGATCTGCTTTCTTGCTTGTTGAAACAAGCACGTTTTTCATCCGCAATATCAGTTACATCCCTCCAGAAGCCATATACGATCTCAATAATTACTCGTAAAACTTTATACCCCAAATCATAAGTCTCCAATCCATTGTGATTTTAATTGACTCTTACCATTTCAATAAAGACAAATCGCTTTCACTAACCTGGGCACCATAGTGGGTTAAGGCCATGCATTGATTGGAACAAAATGATATCATGATCGTTTAAATATGCGATGAATATGATACGTTTCCAAATTTTATTGGCAATGGCAACGAACAAAACCTGTGAAAACAATGAAATTTTGTCACCCAACCGGTGGAAATAAATTCAAAGTTAAATTAAAATTTGACTCAATAAATGAGCAATCAAGCATATCATATGTATGGAACATACATACATATGTATGTTTGTATCCATATAATAAAGGTTTGGTCTTTTTGAATAGTGACCATTTAAATAATAAAAAAAAATTAAACAAAAAGTCATATTGAAATCATTTTCCATTTGAGTAGTTTGAAATATATGTACGTGTGTATCTATAGAGATAAATAAATTAAAATATATACATACATACATTCATTCATCTACATTAGCAAGTCTATATGGTAGAAGAGAACCAATGGATGTAAAAACAATTCAAAATACCCAGTAAATTTTCAATGCAAAAAAATCTACGAAACCTGTTAGAAGGTTTTATATTTGTAAACTTGTAGTTGCCACCTGCAGGCTCGCAGTTATTGATGTCGTAAATTAAAATCTTTTCATTGAAAATATTAATATTAAATTTAAGTTTTAAAAACTCATGCTTTATGATTACAAATTTCATCTGACATTCTACTTCATACTATGCAATGTAACATATTTTTTTTTTTTGTTGTTAACACTAATATTCGTAATAGAAACTATTCATCAGTCATTGTTTTAAATATTTTTGTTTTTCATTTATTTTTAGGCTTTAATTTGGTGTCAAGGATGGCCTCTAGTAACACCTATTGGCGAAGTTATACTTCATTTGGGGGGCCTTGATGACAATCAAGTTAAAACTGCAGACATTTATTTATGCGTTAAAACAGGTAAGAAAATCTTATAAATTATACACACGAGAGCTAAGTTTTTATATTTAAAATAAACAACATAAACAAATAAAAGCAAAAAATTAATAATTATCCGGGATTTGTTTTTTGGTTTTTTTTTTTTAGTGGGAAGTAATCAAGAACCTCAATTGTATGCCACTTGGCGTACGTCAAACGAGCATCCTTTAAACAACACTTTAACAACAAAAATAACGGAACCAAAAACAAAACCGTCAACGACAGCATTTGTGGTTGCAAACGCAACAGTTAATACTGAATCAGGGTCAACTTTAAAAAGTTGTCAACTTGATTACCGAGATCATACATTGTACCTGAGCCCATTAGCACTCGAAATGTTAAATGACGATTTGCCGCAACTCTTACAGAATCTGCTGATAGGCGTGGAGAGTAGTCTTGAGCGTTTATCGCTTAATCAAATGTCACAAATACCATTAAATGGCGATAACGGTTATGCAACGTTTTCTGCCAATACCGCCACTACATCTGCGTCAACAGCATTGTCGTTTAGAGATGAAAAGAATCATTATGCCACACTAAGCGGCAGAACTCATTTGCCAAATTCACCGAAATGTGCTTTAAGACGCAGTGAATTAATTACCAAAAATAAATTACACAACAACAAGTATATGCTGCGAAGGCTGACAAATCGTCAGGATAGCATGAACTCAACGTCGTCAGGTAATAGTAGTGCCAGTGGTTTAAGTACAGCTTCCAGTGATAGCGATTCTTATGCCAAAAGTCATTTAAACATCAACAACAACAACAACACCAACACCAGCAATAATCATAATAATAACGTTAATACAAATGGCCATAAAATATTAACAGCAACATCAACAATAACAACAAACACATCAAATGTGTTGCCACAAAATGAAACCAAAACGAATGAACTAAATTCACCTGCCTTACCAAGATTCTGTCTGGGCAATTCATTTCCCCATATTGACAGTGATGAAGAGAATGCCGACGATAAACGAAATTCATTAACCGATGGTAAGTAACGCAACTTTATAACGTATTCGCCAAATTCATACGGACGTAAATTCTTAGAAATTGTATAATAATTTGAGAAAAGTATGTCATAATTTATGAGTATATGCCAGGAGAGAAAGAAAACTTTATTTTATTTACTTCATAATAATATATTTTACGAGAGTTTCTGTTGTTTATACTTATTTCATATTTATGCATCAGCATGTAATAGTTTTAAAATAAACCATGACTTCTGTATTGAGTTTAAAACCGTATTGAATTTAGCATGATTTCGAAAATATATTCTCATAAAACACTTATGCAATGTTCAGGAATTTGAGTAAAATAATGATCTTTTCACATTAATGTCAAGAGGTCATTGAAATAACTAAAAAAAAATCCGGCATTACGGTAAATAATTGCTATTTTTGCATTTTGGTTTATATCTACAAGAACTAACCTCTTTGGAAATCAAAATACAGGGGTCATGCTATGACTTACTTACTTAATAGGTCATTAAAACACATCAGTCTTCTAACAGCACCTACAGTTGTGTATGATAATTTTATCCATTTTTGTTCTGTTTGATATGTATGGGCTGGGGTTTGTACCAAGGTATGATAAAATTACGATAAAATTTAACGCAAGCAAATAATTATTCACCATCAAACAGTCGCCTTAGTCTAGTAGGTAGTGTGTTGGCTTATTAGACGAAAGGCCCGAGTTCAAATCCCAGGTCAGACATCAAAACGAAATTGTGAAAATATTTCTTCGGCGACTTCCTCTCAACAGATTTCTGGAAAAAACTTTGAGAGTAAAAATTGCCATGAAAAGCTTCTCAATAATCTGTCGTTCGGAGTCGACTTTAAACTGTAGGTCCCGCTACTCATGTATAAAACAATAACACACACAACATAAGTGGTGTGAAAAGCTAGGACGTTTTACAATGGGTCAATTCGACCTCCGGGTACTGTACTCGTCACAGTTTACAAGTAGACGTTCTCTAACCTAACCTAACCTAACAGTGTTTAATTAAGATACATACGAAACATAGTTATTATTTATCAATGCAATCTACTTGCTTGTAAAACTCCTTGAAATATCAAAATCAATTTGATGTCTGAAGCCGACAGATAATGCTAATTTTGCCGATCATCATTTTTAATTCACAACGCTATAAAAGAAGGTAGTTTAGGAGTGAATAATATATATATTGTTACGTTTTTACATTTTAAAAACGTTTAAAATATGAGCTCATAGATTGTAAATAAAATAAAAATAAATTTGTGTTTAGTTTTTAATTAAAATGCTTTATTATTTGCACAATTTTGTGTAAAACTGTCCGCAAATTGATGTAAACAACAACAATTACTTTTCTTTGTTACTCCTCTGTTTATACCCTTTGCATAAACAATAGCAATTTCTAAACAATTGATCGACAGATCTTTGTAACGGAAATCTTCAAACCACGATTACTCTCTTCAAACGCACCGCGTCTTCACACAAGACTGACTGAACTTCACTAACTCACTCGCCTGCTTTGCCTTGCCTTTTATATGGTATAGTAAACAGCGAATGTTCATGACTTCACCTTCTCGAAATCTCTATAAATGTAAACATCGTTGTTTACATTTATTATTGCAGTGTTGTTCGTGTATTTTTGTTTACTTTCTTACCACTTTTTTATGCTGGTGTTTGTTGTTATATTAAGCAGCACGATAATTTGTAAACAGAATTGTTTACTTGTATTGTTTTGTTTTTGTAGATTTTGTTTATAATTTTAATGTTAAGCGATGTAATAGCAAAACATCAGTATCTAGATTTTTTATTTTCGTAACAATATTAACATCACAATTTTTAGCAGCAAAATTAAATACAAAAATTTATACAAGAAAAATTTAAAATTATTATTTGTTTATAACGTCTTCAGGATAGAATAAAAATTATTTGAGTCTTAAACATAAATTAATATGTTTAAAAATATAACGACATATATTTTTTTTTTAAATATTTTTGTTAGTCACAATGGTAATCATAACAGAAATGTTTCTTAATTTCTACTTTCACCTGAAATGTTGTTAACAATTTCTATTAAAAATATATTTTTCAAGAAAATTGCATGTGAATTTGCAATTTAATTTCAATATACATATATTGCAATTAATATGACAAACGATAAATTTATTATTTCAAAACTCTGCCTAAACACTAAAGTTAAGTTATAAAGTTTCTCAACTACTGCCGCCACGATATATGTAAACCTTAGACCAAACCAGTATGATCGTAGAAATACTAATGCAATGCGAATTTGCAAATGGCAAATTTAGTTAATTTGGCAATTTTTCTTAATGTTTTATTGGATTAGAAAAAAAAGTGTTGAAATAATAAAAATTGCTGACAATTTAATAACGATAGTGAAAACAGCATGTGGCATATTGAATTCCTCTTTATTTTATTGAACGATACGTTTTATTAAATCCCCATTTGCAGTTCTCTTCTACATAGAAAAGCAAGTAAAATACCATCGGTTAAATGAATTGCTTTTGAAATTATTGCTTATATACCATAACATACATATGTATACAGTGGTCGAAAAAATAATAGGAACCACATCAATATTTTCTTACAATTTTTTTTTTTTGGTTCATAAATTAAACCAAAAATAAAATTAATTCTATTTAAAAGACATTCAACTTATAGAATAATAGCACTTCCGCTTTCTGCTTGAAAATAAATAAAAATTTTTGAGAATAATACCTTACCTTACCCTAACTCATGACATATGTATGTACTTTTGTTATTTAAATACTTGATCCCTTCATTTTCATAGCTAGCGTCTAGATATTGCCGGTTCATAAAATTTATAACTTCAGTCCTGAAAATATTTTCAATATTTCTAGTTGCCTTTTGTTACTGAAAAAAATACGATTTTATTCTTGAGACCTCCCAGCGATTCATGAAAGAAAAGTTTACTATTTTTCCCAAAAGTACGATTTTACAGTTCTGGCAAAAACATAATACATATGTACATACATACCTAATTGGCCATTACAACCCTTCAGTCAGGATTACGACCTAGCTTCTCGCACCACCCATATTGTGTTTGTTAATTTTATACATGAGCGGCGGGACCTACAGTTTAAAGTCGATTCCGGACGACAAATTTTTGAGAAACTTTTCATGGCAGTTGCATTACACTCAGAGTTTTGCCAGAAATTTGATGAGAGAAAGTCCCCGAAGAAATTTTTTTCGTGTTTCATTTTGTTCGAGATGTCTGGTTTGGTCTGGCCTTACGGTCTAATAAGCCAACACACTACCTACTAGACTACGACGACTTCTGCCTGGCAAAAACATAATAGAATCATCAATGACAATTCGTCCTCTGCAAAGAGCAGAAAGTGCTCTGTAAAATATTAAAATTATTGGTGTTTTTTATGCGGGATTTAGGATTGCAGTGAGATGATCGGAAACATTCCTAAATCATCAACAATTTACGGTTGGTCATATGAGACCCATGGAGTATATTCGGAAATCCCATTATATTTATGATCAATTTATCAATTATAGCTCAGAGCTCAAAACTCTATGACGTATTATTGAGAAAGCAGAAATGAAGGGTTTTATTACTTGCAACACTGTATGTTTATGCATAGAGTAGCTGCAATGAGAATATTAATATCCCAATTAAAATTTACTCTCAATTTTCAAATTGGAATGCTGTGAACATTATTTGACACAAAAAAATTTTACTTTCAGATAAAATAGCCGAAATGAGTTTGAATGTAATGTGAAGAATAATTTATTCTGTCCTAAGAGCAGATAAATGGCCTATGAAATCAATACACCAATTAACACTTTAGTTTGTCAATTAAGAAATTTTATTGCCAAGAACAACTGCTTTTAGAAGGACTGGAAAAGAACTCACTTTGAATTGAAAAATTACATCGAACACGAGTGCGGTCACAAATAAAAAGTTTAAAGTTTTTCTTGTGCCAACGAATTAAATTTCAAGTGTTTCTAATTATAATTTACAACGGCAGAATGTTAGTGGCTACGAGTATTGCTGTAAGAAACCAAAAATGGCTTCAACTGCCAATAATAATGTGGTCTTCAACTACAAAACATTTTTATTGCTGAAATTGTTTTAATTTATTTTGTAATAAATTTTACTCCTTTTCTCGCATGAATTCCTTAACAAACGTATTGAATTGTTTCCTTTTCAAATAAATTTATTATCGTCATAAATTATACGTGGCTATACAGAGTTTTGAATTTGTGCGAAGTTATAAACATTTTGTTTCATACCTTAAGGCCCAAGCAGTAAAATCATCACAAATAAATGCTGGAACAAGATCAAACACAGAGGCGATTAATTTTAGGATACAAATGAAAAATTAATTTTTTTTAGGAAGATTTTAATGTTACGATTAAATTAAAAAAATAAAAGAACATTCAGGCAAATTATTTTGCCTTTTAAATTGAAGCAGTTTATATGAAAACTTAAAAATGGAGTTAAGACAGATGTTGTTCGAACAAAATATCTGTCCAGACTGTATGCTGATACCTTGAAATTTAAACCACGTTTTATTAATTAAATCGCCACTTCCCACTAAAGTTCAACAACTGCCGTCATTTACATACACAAAGTCCAAATAGTTGCGTAATCCTTTCACTTATTTGTAAATGTCATCCGCAAAATCATATCTACTCTTATTTATGTTAAACTAATGACAATGAATTGAAGTCACCGTAGTCTAGTAGGTACTGAGGACTCGGTTCAAACCCCAAGTCAGACATCAAAATGAAAACATGAAAAAATATTTCTTCGGCGGCTTTCTCTCAGCAGATCTCTGGCAAAAACTTTGAGAGTAAAATAAAATTGCCATGTAAATGTCGACTTTAAACTTTAAGTCCCGCCACCATAGCTGCCAGATTTGACGATATTGAACTCCACAAATATCATTTTGACGACATGACGATTTATGCCCTTATTTTGACGATTTTTAGCAATTAAAAATTTACATCATTTTCTTTACTTTGGTATATTAAAAGTCTCCTTAAGCTTTGTATTTGCTTTGCAATTGTTACTGTTGGAAATTTATGCTAGTAATAACAAGGAGTAAAGTATTATATTTTTAAGTTATTTTCGAATACCTGTGATGATTTTTCTGTATTTTATGCCTTTTTAATCCCTTAAAAGCCAAATAAATTATCATTTGCCGTTGCAGACAATTTTAAAAATTTGATTATACCTTCTAATATTACCATCGGAAGAACAAAGGCAAGTGCCATAATTTTTTTTCATACGACCAACACTCAGGGAATGGCATTGTGTTTGGAACTAGGAAAATATATTATAAGAAGGAGGAAAGAGGGAGCAGTGTTTTTGGACACTAGGTTTGATTATTTTTATAAAATTTTAATACCATAAATAACAGGGAAGATCTCTACAGGAAGGGAGTTCCACATACGAATACTCCGTCTAACAAACGAATTTTGTCTGTAATGCAGTGTGCGATTCACTGGCCAATCCACCACATATGGATGTACTGGCCGAGAAAGACTAGTGTTACGTAGGAATACATTTTCATAAACAAGTCCTCTTATTTCTCTCGAGCAATATCCGTTGTAGTAGCGATAGAACATTGAAACACAAGCCACATTGGAACGATGCTCCAATGAATCAATGGAGTTGGACACATTACCGTGATTAACGAGCTACTACGGCCTCTCCTGTAAACAGTCGAGAAGCCTCAAAATAGACGTTAAGGGCCAACTCATACATGAGAGTTGTATTCCATTTTCGGTCGGTTATAAATGGTGTAAATGGTAAGTAGATCAGAAGAAGTGAAGTATTTATTGCACCGTCTTAAGAAACCAAGGCACTGAAAAATGTGTCATTTCTAGCGAACATCACACTGAATTTTCATGCCCATAACGTCAAGATCTTCTGACTCCCTAATATTTACACCACAAATGGGTATAGATGATGCAATATTATTGCTGCTTAACATGGACTTTATATGCTTTTGGTTTTAAAACTTTTAAATTTATTTATTTATTTTTCTGACGATTTTTTTACGATTTCAATGAACGTCTTTGACGATTTTTCTCAAATATTTGACGATTTGATGCTTCATTTATCTGGCAGTTATGCCCGCCACTCATGTATAAAATTAACATACACAACATAAATGGTGTGAGAAGCTAGGTCGTAATCCTGGCTGAAGGGACGAATTATGTATGTGTAGTGACAATGAAATGACAAGTCAGTCACCATACTATAGCACACACACCAAATCCTCAACATTTTTGAAACAGTTAACAATGTGGTAATGGTTTCTTACACTTAAACCCCGCTAATCGCATAAGCATGAGGGTGGATGGGTTAATGTTATTATGAATACTACAATAAATGTTTTACAATATATGTTTATGGTACTTCACTGTATAATTTATGTCTCAATTTGTTAAACTGTGCCATTTTTATTTTAAGAAACTTTAGAAAAACTGTGTTATCACTTTCTACACTTTCTTATCTTCGTAGGAAACTAGTTCATATCAACTTCTAATTTTAATTAATTTCGATTTTACTACTCCATTTTTATTTTATCGATTTACTTACTCACTTACTTACTTACAGATCAACTGGAAAGTGAAATTATACCGCCAAATTTAATTACTGATTTACCCGAGAAACTACTTTTATCTGGCATCTATTTACCTGGTAAGTGTATTTTATGTTCCTTTCGATGGCTATTAAACATTGACGCAAAAACCTACAAAAAAAAGACGAAAAACTTTCAGCTACTTTATGATCATGTTTTTTTTAGTTAATTCTTGAACACACCTTAATTGTGATCACTGACTTGTACGGACATACATACATTTGTAAGTATGTACTCGTATATGAGCAAAGTGTTACAGTTCTAGCTACTTTCACTGCTTAAATGTACGAGAGAGTATCACTAGCGTTGATCCATTAAAAATTTACATAAAATTTAATCTGTATGTAAAATTGTGAACACATGCGTTAATTGATTTGCAATTGGTAACACCATTGTACGCATAGCATAAATTTTAATAAAAATCTTTTATTTATTATGATCATTAACCAAGTTATCTATAGTATGTATGTATGACTTTGGTAAGGAGGCCAAAGATTGTCATCATCATCAGTGACGATTGTGGTTCAAACACACCCTGTTTACGATCAAAGATTTCATGTTTTAACACATTTTCTTCCACTCCTCACTGATCACTGATGGAAGCCAAATCGTTTAAATATTTATTGCCAATATGCAAATGAAAATTTAATTAAAAAGAAAAAAACTATTTTCTATGTGCCTCACCACCATAAAGAATTTATTTTCTCTGGCAATATGATTTTCATGTTGTTATTGAATTATCATGGAAATGCATATGTATGTTAAGATGTATGCATACCATACATACAATCAAATATTAACCATGAGGGACCACCAAGAAAGTAATTTCTTTAAGAATATTCATCGGGTAATTTGAGATGTTTTTAAATGCTTATAATTTGCATTGCAGGAACCCGCGATTTAAAAGGAAATCCGTTAGTTACAGTCGATGCCGAGAGTGTTATTACAGCTGGCCTAAATTGTTATGAAATAGCTACATTGCTTTTGTACTACAGCACAATACCAGAGTGGTAAGTAAAATATCATTTTCAATATAAAATATCTTACAATACAATATCAATACATTACAATACGAGGGTTGCCTTTTAAATTTCGGGATTTGGCAATAGTAGATAATACTATGTTCAGATATGCACTTTTAATGAGACAATATTCGGTTTATTGAGTACAATATTTTAAGTGTTCAGACATAATAATATACGCAGTTCAGCTGCTTATTCAATATTCATTTGACAGCTGGTAAACAGAAAAGCCGGTTGTTTCAACAGAATTTTTGTTGTTGTCGTTTTTGATATTTGTGTTGTCAAATATCAACAGAAAGTGTTCGGTAAATTGTAATATGCTCAATAAACACACTTACGACAAAGCTGCATTCTAAATTTTACTCAATATTATAACAATTTGCGTATTTATTGCGCAATAATTAATTGAAACTTTATATGAAATATTGAGCTCAATAATGGCGTTTATTGCGATTAACGCAATAAAGGTGCATATCTGAACACCGTATAACTTTACTTCTCTATGACGAATACGTTATCGGACTATAACACTATAGAATATGTAGAAATTTATTTCAATATTAGAATTATTCAAATATCTGATGGAACACACTTTTTAATGCCTTTTCTATAAAAGAAAAATAAAACGCAAAAAAATATGCCGGAAACTAAGCTGCGAAGAAAGCAACATCCCGAAATGACTAGCTTTGTTTCGTTCTGGAAATTTTTACATCCAACTACACCTCACTATACTCATTCAACTTTTTAAACACTCGTTGAAATTTCGCCACAGGAGTACCCGCCGTTGTTCAACGTGGGCGAGCTTTTTCTTCGTTTCGTATACGTGTTTACGTAATGGAAAATCAAAAATTTAATAGAATTTTATTATGTCTGATCCAGAGATCAGCAATGAGTATTCAAAAAAATGAGTAGAATCGAATCATACTCATAATTTCTGATACTTATACGCATTCATATTTATTTTAATATCATGGAACCTCTACTCATATTGAAAGTTTGAAGTACTCATCATATTCATACTTAACAACACGTATGATGTTGTTGATTTCGACTCTCCATAACTCCACATTTACAAGAATCACAAAATAAGTATGATTCACATACGAACACTAAAATACTCACCAGAAGGTTGTGTGTTTGCTCTGCTTGCTGCTCTGTATTTTTTTTTTTTTGCTTATGCGACTTTTTTCTTTTTTTGTAAATGCAACAATAACTAAGATTGTAAATTTTGATGAATGATTCGAGTCACTTGAATCATTTACAAGTATTATAAATATTTTTCTAAAGCCATAAATCTGATTGAGTAGGCTTATGAATCAAACATATTTCGAATGGTATGAGTTTGATGTCAACGTTGTACGCATACTCATTGCAACATGTACTTATAAATCAACGTTGTAGTGAGTATGAATGAATCATAGTACATAGTTAAATTTCAATATGGTTGACTCACTTATATTCAGAATTTCACATTTATATTCAGAATTTCTCTGGTCTGATCCCAGTATATAAGTATTATATATTACTCTAAACCCGCAGGACTGACAAGTTAAGCTACTACATATTATTCATCCGAAGTATCATTCATTTACTGAAAGGTTTGCCGTTCGCTAAAGGGAAGATCGTGTCAAAATATTTAAAACTTACAACAAAAGTGGTGACTCAAACCTGGCTAGTTTTCGTATGATACAGTCTTTATAATCAACCTAATGTGCAAAGAATGGACATGTTTATAAAGAAATGCACTGTCGAATAGAATACTTCTGTTAAAAATATTACTGGAAGAACCGTCACCGTAAAATCAAAACTTCATACCCTTACGAATACTGATTTTTTTGCCTGTAATTGAAGATTATGAACTGGACGGTATGTGGTTTAAACGGGACAAAGGCCAGATGAAATGCGCAAAGAATTGGTCGAAAACTACGTCAAAAATATTAATTGCTGCAGGTAGTCAGGTCAATGAATGCGATGACTTTAATAAATTCCCACGAATGTAATATGACTTTCAGACTAAAAGTTTATTTGGTCCACAAACTAAATATGTTTTTTTTTTTTGTGGGATAAATCAAATATCATGACCCTGAACACTTGTGGGTTTTTATAACAATTTAAAATAAATTCCGGGTTTTCATGTCTGGTCCACAAAGAGTTTATCTTCCTCAAGTTCTATGCAATATTCACAGTAAAATCTCTATAGTTTTTGTGTTTTTCCTACAAAATGTATGAAAACGACGTCATGTCTAACAATGAGGAACTAATTATTAATTTCTAAGAATGTTAAGAGGTTTAAGCATTCGCAAGCACAGCATATTTACAGTTATGACGTCTTTTATATTATTTGGTCAACTGAATGAAAAGAAAATATCTTTCGTCTTGCCAAGATCCATTTCTGACAAGCCAACAAGCCCATCTATTGTATAACTAATGAATTCTTTGTGTCCAATGAATTTTCATAAATTCAACGGTTAGAGAATAAAAGTTCTTAAGGCTACGTTACTTATTTGTGATTCGCATGCAGTGAATGCATAACTTATGTTAGTAACCAAGACGATGAATAGATGTATGGCATGGCATAGCATATGTATGATACATATGTATGAATATAATAATGAATAGATTTAATTTAACTGTGGCACTTTTTTTTTATGGGACTCAGAAATGAGAAAGACATGCCAAATAAAAGTTCACATCATAATAAATAGAAGTGTGTTATAAAAATGTCAGAAAAGTCATTCGTCTTAGTTTTATGAGATAAAATAAGAAAACAAAGTTAAAATACCGAACGAACAAATAAAAAAGGAAACACGAATAACATAACACGTAAAGAAAATTTTTAATTTTTTGCTTTTTTCTCTCCTCTTTTTTTTCCAACTTCTGCAATGTCTGAGTATGTCTTGAAGCTTTTTTATTCTTGTACGTGCGATCATATTTAAATTCAATTTCGTGCCAAAGTCAAGAATAACAGAAACAGTGCAAAAGCCTTTTTACCGCCACACAGTGATTTTTAAAACTTCTTTTCGCGCAAATAATTTTTTTGACATTAAATATGGTGTAAATAGTTTCTATATTGAATCTATTGATGCTAAAGTACTCATTTTTTCAAATATTGGTTACAAATACTCTGTTGAAATTAAAGTTTTCTAGAATACACAACCAGTGGATGTTTTTAAATATTTTTATAGAAATTCAGTTAAGCTAGGACATTGCAAAGCTCAACGTTAATTGTAAATTTAGGGAGCATCGATTATTAATTTACTACCTTGGCTGACATGCAACGCCGTTCCCAAAACTCAACAACAATATCAAACTATTTATTGCACTGGCAATCATTTCGGTAGGTGTTACGGTCTGTAGCTTTTCCACCGTTTTGACATGTATTCTATAAATATATGGTACGTAGATTCCCTTTATAAGGCCACCAGTTAACAGAAGGGCCTATGCAATATTATACCCCCCACAAACAAGTGTATTAAATCTATAAATGTGTTGCTAATTAAAATGTTCAAAAGCTACAATTTCCCAAAATAAGGATTTTAAAAGAATTGTATTTTTGACCGCGACATCAAGTAATAGTATAGTGGGTAGCGTGCTAATCTGTTGAGAGCCTGTGTGAGAGTAGAGACTTTGATCTCCATCGGATACTCTAGTGTTAGACAACACCGAGCGTGTGGCAATCTGCTCGTAATAATTCGAATACATATCGCTCCTTTACTGCAACATAGTCATATCTCAAAAAACTTGAACAAAATGCGATTTAAGTTTTCAAGACATAAGTCCTATGATCTAATTGCCTAACTTCTAATTGCAATAACTTCCGTTCAGCTTGGGATATAAAACTGATTTTTTTTCAACATGTACAGAAGGTCTAAAAGAGCAGTTTTGCTTAAGTAACTACAAATTTTTAATTTTTTGAGATATGACTATGTTGCAATAAAGGAGCGATATGTACATACATACATAATTGGTCTTTATAACCCTTTAGTCAGGATTACGACCTAGTTTCTCACATCACTTATGTTGTGTGTGTTATTTTTATATATGAGTGGTGGGACCTACAGTTTAAAATCGACTCCGAACGACAGATTTTTTGAGAAACTTTTCATGGCAATTTTTTTTTACTCTCAGAGTCTTTGCCAGAAATCTACTGAGAGACAGCGAAAAAATATTTTTTCATATTTCAATTTTTTACTTGAAGATATTTGACCTGGGATTCGAACAGAGGCCTTTACGTTAAATAAGCCAACACACTACCTTCTCAGCTACGGAGACTAGAGTAATAACTCGAATATTATTTGTAATTTTCTGACAATAAATCAAAATAGATACGGTTTTGAGTCTCCCTGAAATAAATTTATTTCAACGTATTTAATAAGATTAATGGAATGCTTGAGTTCATCCATTTTTTTTGAGCATATTGAACCACTGTCCTGTGTTACCGAGAATCAGTTAAAATTCTATGACTGACGTTTATGTCAGATCAAGTATACAGGTTGTTTGGCAACCAAATCCAACAACTACAACAAAAATTTCAAATATATGTATATGGGGGCTTAACCAAACTACTTCAAATCAGAGCTGCACTAAACTATAATAATGTATGAAAAAAAAATAAAAAAAAACACACAAAACTTAAAGAAATGATGTGTTTCCAGAGATATTGTAGTTTTTTTTATTACTCTTCATCGATGCAATATCCAAGGTGATGGTACAATACCACTTGTACTGCATCATTTTAGTTTCGATATTTAAAAATGTTAGTGTTTTGATAACACGTTGAGGCCGTTAAAATGAAACGTAACTGACATTAAGGATTCTTGCATTGTACAATACTAAAGGCTTTGTCGTCTTAAAGACATCATCGTAAATTTGTGGGAAATGCTTTTATGACCCATAAATAATGATGATTTACATATGCAATCATAAAAACAATTTCAAAATATATTCGAATCAAGCCTGCCTTTAAAAACAATTTTTTTATCTTTTTTAAATTCATTTAATATTGCAGAAACTACACAGTACTACAGAGAAACAGAAAAACTACACAGTACTATTTATAGGTTTTACTTAAAAAAATCCCAGTAAAATCTTCAAAATATTTATTAATTCGGTAAATAATATTTTTCCATGGCTTTAAGTACTCTAGAAAGCAGTATTCATTAATAGTTTAGGCGAGATCTTTATGTTTAAAATGTTTTAAAGAGAAAACAAAGTAATTTTTAAGGCACGTTCTTTTTATGAAAGCTAAGTTAATTTCATAACACAAGATTTCCGGAATTAATTTTTCAAATTATTTTGAATTTAATTATTTTTCCGTTTCCACTTTTCGGTATCTAAATTAAAGGTACATTAAACACACTTAAAGCTGTGATTTCGATGAAACTTGTCTTTCATTATAATGCTTGGATCTTGCGAAAATTAATGCAACACAATGTTATGTAAACAATCGCCTATGGATGACTTGCATCAATCGATCATTTTAAAATACTTTTCGACCACTTTGTCCTCTCCCTCGATGATATCTCGTTGATAACTTAACGAATGTTGGTTTTCAAATTCTCCGCCCTTTGCGGATAATCCTCGTATAGGCGAAATTTAACCTAACCGCGACAAATGAAGTCTAACGGTGTAAAATCATCATGAACTCGTTGACCAATGGACTTTGCAAACGTGAAATTTCTCTTTCAGGAAACTTCCCAATCATTGAAGTCAAAATGGAGGTGTTGTGTAGCAAGTCGCATCGTTCGTATTTACATTTTAGGTTTGAAACCCCTAAATGGATAACCGCGAAATTACCATTAAAAAACTAAATAAAAAGAATGTGTACTTACACTATGTTAAAACTGTTTTGTGATCTGTCTGTGCAGCAATGCCAATAAGATATTTTTGTTTTTATTTTTCATTATTTTTTTCTCTTTTGTTGCACTGTGTTATTTATGTTTTTGTTTATGTCTTTTCAGTTCGCAACAAAATAGTCATTTAAATGGTAAGACGGCATTAAATTCAATTCAAAGTTCACAACCGATATCGGCACCACCACAGTCACTACCTGTTTCAAATCAATTAACAACAACACAATATGCAACAGCAACAGCAACATCATCGTCAACATCAACATCAACTGCAAATACTTTACAATTATCGATGCAAAAAGCAGCAGTGACAACATCTCCAAATGCAACATGTACCTCCTTAAATGATGACAACAATAACAATAACAACAGTAGAAATATATGTGATCAGCAAAAAACTGATCACAAACAACTGCAACAACAGCAAATAACATTTACCATTTTAATTACCATCGAAAAATCGCAACACCTGTGCGTAATCGATTTAATTAGCCAAAGTCTTAAACTCCTAACACGACATGTTGCGTATTGTGAATTGCTTGCCATTTGTCTCGATACCAATTTACTGCCAACATCAAATAAAATTGTAAACTATGGCGACACCAACAGCAATGAAATCAACAACGCTACCAATTCAACCGATTCAAATGGCAATCACTGCAGCGGCGGTAGCAGTAAGGTAAAGTTCCCATAAGAATTTTCAAAACGTCATTGAACCAGTTCTTTTCATTTTCATTTTCATAATTCCATGAATGCTTTTCTGTATTTTTTCGCTGTTTTTGATTTTCAATTTATTTTTTTATTTTATTTTATTTTATTTTATTTAAGACACGATTTCGATTTTAAAAGCGATATGATAAATGACACTTTTGTTGCAATCTTTTGAAGTGAAAAATTACTACGAAATCAAAGTAAAGGAAAAAGGAACAATTGAGCCGGCATTATCAGCCGTTTGACTTTATAATAGAGACCATGACAAAATGTTTAACACCGTCACTAAATTGCATAGCGTTTCTTTTTTTTTTTTATTGTAGCCGTCGTTTATGTTCTAAAAGTTGAAAACAGTTAAAACACAGGGGTTAACAACAATTAGAAGAAAAATATAAAATTAACTGGTGTGCCACTAACAAGGCGAAATCACAAATACCTGGTGATGTATGTTATTCGATACGTACCCACCTTGATTGTTAAATTATTTGCCATAAGTTTTAAACATCACAATATAGGTCACGTAGCCAGTCAGTTAATTAAGATGTAAGAAGATATGTATTGATAATGACACCTTTTTTTTGTGCAAACAATAATCACTCTTGTAGTCAGAACGTCATTTTTAGGGGGAATATGGTATGTATATATAAAGTGAGCCAAAAAGAAAACTTTCAAACTAATCAACTCAGAACAAAATATTATCTGTAAAGGAATACTCCAATACTTCAAGGCAAAAAGAAAAACTTGTACAGAATAGAAATAGTTCTGTTAACTACAAAAGATTAACAAATATTTTCAGTTAAAAGTGCCTTGTATGATGGACTTCAGCTTCTTTAACAACTAGAAGTCTTCTTGGCCAGATTTCTAGCAGATTTCTGCTGCTATTGATAACGTGGTATTCAGATAATTCAGTTTTCATATACATGCATATATAATTGGTCATTACAACCCTTTAGTCAGGATTACGATCTAGCTTCTCACACCACAGATTGAAGTCGATTCCGAACGCCAGATTTTTTTGAGAAACTTTTCATGGCAATTTTATTTGCTTTCAGAATTTTTGGAAAGAAATCTGCTGAGAGAAAATCGCCGAAGAAATATTTTTTTCATTTTGATGTCTGACCTGGGGTTTGAACCGAGGCCTCACGTCTAATAAGCCAAAGCACTACCTGCTAGACTATGGCGACTTCAGTTTCAGTTTTTATATAAGCTTACAAATATTCCATTGGACTTAGGTCTGAACTTTGGGGAAACCGAGGTAAAACTTTACTGTCTTACTGAAATAACGTGTGTTATTCTTAAAACAAAGTCTCTTCGAGAAGATTGGGATATAGGGAGTAAAAAAATTGGGCCAATCTTCTGAACAGAAATTGTTATTATAATTACTCACACGTAATTATAATTCGGGTTAATGAAAAAGAGAAAAAAAGAAATGTTAATTTTAATTTCTTGTTTCTTTTAAGGTGGTTAGGAGTTAACTTACCGTTTAGAAATGGGTGGCGAACAGAAAATATGTTTTAATTTCAGAATTGGAAATGATTACAATTTTATTTATGAATTGTATGTCAATGCGGTAGAGGGTTACAAAGCAAGTGACTTTAATATACAAAATTTACCTTTTAAGAAAATTCAGGATTTGTCAAAAGGATATATTATATAAAAAAAAGATAAGATAAAATTATCTTTTACATAAGCAGTTATGTTTTAGTATTGGTTAATGCATTCCAAAATAATTCACAATATAGTTAATTCATTTAAAATTCAAAATTCAATTCAAAATTAAGTTGCAAAGTAAAATATGAAATAGGTACAAATTCTTATTTGTACACTTTCAAAATAGCCATTTAATGACTGCTGCGATCGAATGCTTTGGAGCGTTGTTTTTAATGAACACAAAGCTATATAGACAGTAAACCTTTGAATTTGAATTTATGTTGCCAAAAATTTTAAACCAATTCTAAAAAGAGGCTACTTATGCAAACTTACCAATTTGATATGAGTTATTTTCAATATTGCAACATCTATTTTGATTACAAATCCATATTCAATCTGTCAGTGAGTTGGGCACTTATGTGCATACGAACTTTTCATATCCTCAAATTAAAGTATTTGTCCCACATGAAAGAAATAAAAGATTTGCATGTAAAACTGATGAATATCCAAATTTATATGTACATTTCTCACAGAATTCGGTTTTTTCTGAATTATTTTTGCTTTAATACTTCAACAAGCATTTTCACTTTTAAAACAATTTTGCGTCTGGCTATGTAAACAACAAAGTTTTCAAAAGTTGTTGGTATGTATTTATTTAATGATGTCCTATTAAATCGCAAAATTGCTACAGCAAATAAGTTGTCATTTAATAAGTCTATAAATGTCTCCAACGGTTAAGTTGGTAAAGCACAAACCATAAAAATTATTTTGGACAATCAGTCGACAGTCTTTCATTTTACGTTGTTGTTGTTGTTTTCATAAACTTTAGCTAACGCCACTCACCTTAAGAAGGAAAAATATTCAATTAACCAGCAATTTAATGAGAGGGGGGGGGGGGTGCAAACAGAACAGAATCGGCAGAAAAGAAAAAAAAAAAACAAATTAAATAAATGAGTGATGTATACAAAAAAAAACAGAAAATAAAAATAATGAAAACTTTGTAAATAAGTTGCCATAAAAGCTCTTTTTTAAGCCCAATTTATTTTTCCATTTTAAATGCATTTTACAGAAATCACCAACGTACACTATCAAATTCATTAGTATTGATGAAGTCACGACAAGTGTTGCAACATCTCAGACACCTAGTGGACGTCTAGGCGGTTTACATCAACATGACGCACGGAAGTGGCGTGATTTTTTCATGCAATACGAGCCATTTTATAATCAGTGTACGGGTGCAGCCCATCGCTTGGTGGCTGCTTTAAATGACATACGTCACGCTGACCTACAAGGTTTACCAACCAGGCGTCAATTGTATGCCCAACATCGTGCCTTAAGTCGTGCACTTATGGATTCTGAATTGCATAATTTGCGCAAACGTAGTACAGCAACCATGTTACGACTGCAGGAGCTGGCAAAAAGTATCAATCACAGTGCCAGTAGCTATTCTGGCAGCCTTAAGACCACAAAAAATATTTGTGGTGGTATTTATAATCGTAATAAATTCATGGGTAGCGGTGGCAGCAGTTATAGCTTTAATTACCAAAGCAACCAAAATCACAGTCAGATTAGTCACAATATTTCAACAATAGCAACATTAACCAAATCATCAGCAGCAGCAACATCATCATACACACCATCATCAACAACAACGTCAACAAAACAGGCATCAACATTATTGCAAACCCAAACAACGCCAGCGAACAGCAGCAACACAATAAATCCCATCATTAAGTCATCCATTTATTCAGCCAATTTACAAACAACATCTACCACTTTAGCTAGTCGTGTAAGCGCAAATTATACCAACAACACTAACAATAATAATAACAACAATATGCCGGCTATATCAACAAACATTGGTAACGCTGATGTTGCAATTAGACTACAGAAGGTAACATTACTATTCAATGAAATTGATCGTGCCGCCAAACGTCTGGAACAACTCACCGAACAACGTCGCGAACATTTGCGCGAATTAACACGCCAACGTGCTCTTGAAGATGAAATTAATGAGGTAAGTCCGCAATGGTCGCACACAATATTGTTTAAATTTTCTTAAAAACCATTTGATTTATTGATCATTCCCATCTATTAATTTATCATGGGGAATATGATCTGTTGCGATAATTTTCGTGTTCATTTTCTTTTTTTTCTTTTTTTGCATTAGTTTGCGGTGGTGTTCACATAAAGTCTTCGTTAGTCATTGAAAGTGTTTTTTTTTGGAATGACTTAACTTATGTTCGCGATTTGACAAACGAATGATATTTGATGTTTGATTGAAAAAGAAAAAAAAAACAGTTTTTGTAACTGATTAATTGCAACATTGTCATATTGTTGTATGAGAAAAGTTTTTCGAATGTCACAAATGGCCAAAATAAATTGAAAAATTGATGTTCATGCTTTATATTATATTTTCAAGTTTTTTACAGCATGTTGTACATTTAATATCGAGTTGCAACTATTATTTCTGTTGTGTTATTCTATTGTTGTGTTTTGAAAAATATTTATTTTCGCTTTCTTTAATATAAAAGAAAAGAAAATATTAATTTAATAATAATGCTACGTTTTTACCTTTTAAAAACGTTTAAAATATGAGCTCGTAGACTGCAAATAAAATAAAAATAAATGTGTGTTTAGTTTTTAATTAAAATGCTTTATTATTCGCACAATTCTGTGTGCCACTGTTCACAACTTTATGTAAACAACAACAATTGCTTTCTTTTGTTATTCCTCTGTTTATACCCTTTGTATAATCGATAACAATTCTAGACAATTATTCGACAAATCTTTGTAACGGAGATCTTCAAAGCATGATTATTCTCTTTAAACACACCGCGTCTTCATACAAGACTGACTGAACTTCACTAACTCAGTCGCCAGCTTTGCCTTGCCTGCAGAGTAAACAGTCTGATGAATGTTCTTGAAGGCGTAAGTTCATGACTTTGCCTTCTCGAAATCTCTATAAATATAAACATGATTGTTTACATTTATTCTTGTTTACTATTTTTTTATGCTGGTGTTTGTTGTTATATTAAGCGGTACGATAATTTGTAAACAGGTTTGTTTACTGCATTGTTTTATTTTTGTAGCTTTTGTTTATAATTTTAATGTAAAGCTACGTAAAAGCAAAACACCAGTATCTAATTTTTTTTTTATTTTCGTAACAATAACTACAGGCAAATATTTAGCATCAAATGTAAACATATGTATATAAATCATGTATAAAGTTTTAACGTCTGCCTAAGCACATAATTCATCGAAATTTATCGCTCTGTTCTACTAAAAGGCACTGTTTTGGAAATAAAATCATTGTAAATTCAAAAATTCATTTCAATAAGACAAAAAATAATAATTTTGTTTTTTACTAATGATCAATGTAGTCGCCGTAGTCTAGTAGGTAGTGTGTTGGCTTATTAGACGTAAAGCCCGGATTCGTATCCCAGGTCAGGCATCAAAACGAAATATGGAAAAAAAATATTTCTCGGCGATTTTCTCAGCAGATTTCTGGCAAAAACTCTAAGAGTAAATAAACCTGCCATGAAAAAGTTTTTCAAAAATCTGTAGTTCGGAGTCGACTATAAACTGTAGGTCCCGCCACTCATGTATAAAATTAACGCACACAACATAAGTGGTGTGTGAATCTAGGTCGAAATCCTGACTGAAGGGTTGTAATGACCAATTATGTGTGTACTATAGACCAATACATCTGAATTGGTTAGTGTTTCTGGGAATTTATTAGATTAATGTACCTGAAGCGATTCTTCGACCATTTGGAATGAATCTGAATTACAATCACACTATTAGAACATATGAAATAAACAATCGTTTGTATATTAAAGCATCAAAATTATATTCCTTAATTTTCTTTCAGTTTTCTTTTTGCACAAAACTCCGCATTAAATCCATAACATGCTTGCCCTTAAAATAACATTCAATATCCATTGCATGCATAATATTTATGCCCTGAAGCAAAAAGTTGACCTCTGTTAAAAAGGGTTTAAAAAAAGTTATTTTTCAATGCATTCAAAACGAAAATACAATGCATTAAACAGATTAAAATCGACATTTACAGATGTCTTGAAAATTTAAATTTTCATATGCATTTTGCTGCATATTTGTCGGCACAGCATGATTGCACAGTGCTGTAACGTAAAAAATGTTGAACATCACAAGCTAATCTGGTGTCATTTATATTGGCGAGATAAACAAAAAAAACAAAAATATTAAAACGAATTTTGTGGACCCACAAAGGTACACGTATTTTGAAAATATTTTCACAAAAACAAAGGAAGACATTTTTCTACTTACAGGTAAAAATTTTATTGTGTGAATGTACATATGTATGTATGTATGTTTACATGACAAACATTACAAACATAAAGGTGCAGTAATTATGTTCACACGCAACTCTATTTTATAGTAAATGCTGCAAGTTCACATTTTATTAACCTTTAGCGGAATTTTGTAAAAAAGAAAAATAAAGTATGTGTTTTGTAATGTTCAACGTTAATCACTGTTCAAGTATATGACAGTTGCATTCACGCCCACCTCAATCAATTTTAAAATATTATTAATGAACAGCAGCTTAATAAACCATTTTAAATGCGTAGCCGTATTTAACCTGTTAAATTAAAGTCGATGTTTAAACATATTTATTATCCAAAAATTTGTGAACCCTTTTGGAAAAACAGTTTACTTTTGACGGTATTATTAATCGATTTTTGACCAGGTGTAACCAACGAACCAAAAATTATACTGTGAGAAAAGTGAAAAGCTGTGCAAATGTTTTTTTTATTAAAATATCAATATTAAACGATATTTTCACATGTCGTTTGTAATTTTACACGGTGCAGCTTAAGTGAAAACCAAATTAAAGAGCATGTGAATCGTCTCTACACAATTGTGCTATGGCTTGGCGATCGCTAATTCAGACCCTTTTTGACTACCGGTCACATACATGTATAAAAGACATTTAAAATTTTATAATTGTGGTGAAAGTAAAATTTTCAACAGCCAATTAGGCTGAAGTTATCGGACTTCACAACCACAAAGCTCGTGAATATTAGCTGCCTAGTCTACGAAAATTCTTTACTGAAGGCTTCAACGTTATCCAATGTTTACATCCAAGAAACAAATTAAAGTTTCAAGTTCTCTTAATAACTACCAAAGCCCATTAGCCTCTGAATCCATGGTTCATAACCTTGGTGGAGGCACGATCACCTGGATAGTGAAACTTTTGTCTGACGAGTAAAGGACAAAAAGGAAGAATGAGTTCTAAGTTCCCAGCGTCACTTTAATAAAATTTACAGTCGTTCGTAATTAAAGAAGTTAGTTTGTTCAAGAGGTACATCAGACTGATTCGAGATTCTTATATGGGGGATTAAAAACTATTTGACTAGACAATATCGACGCCTCCGTTCTAAAACATTCTAAGTCGAAAAAGTGTGTTTTGAGTTATGAGCTCTCAAAGTTTTCACGCGCCATATGACTATATGTGTATTCTAAGTAGATTTTTCCCTATAACTTCGGAACGGATCGGCGCTTCTTAACCAAATTTTTACAATATTTAAGTTAGAGAACGTAGAATTTAAAAATGCAAGAACATTAAAAACGTTCTAAGTACACTTAGAACGTTATAGAATGGAGGCGTCGATATATTCACCCCTCTATATTTGTAGAGTTGTCCTTCCAGTTTTCGCGGTCATTAGCAATAATTCGGAAGTTTCTGAAATGAAATCTTCTACATGACGTCATATCACCACTATCGAGAACTGATTATAGTAGGACCTTGATTATCCGTGATTCGATTATCCGGCAACATCCGGGATGGAAAAATAAAATTTTTTGCATTGACTTAATTTTATTTTGGATCGTTTAAATTTTTCTGCATCGTTTAACCGTGATTATCTCTATTATCCGTGATTATAAGCAAAAATTTGTTTCTATTATTTTGGACAAACAAGCGGGGAATTCCGTCTTTAGTATACGAAATCCTTATCTACTGTTCTCTGTTTTCTGACAAAATAATTTTTTTTTTATATTTTTGAAACATGTACATATGTATATAAAATCCTTGAATTATTTAGTTTTTATATACAGTGAAGGACTAAAGTCTACATGCAACAACAATTTTTTACATTTTTTTAAAAACATTTATTAACTGGAAAAGCTAAGTACACTAGAGCCCCGACTTGCGTCGCTAGTGGGGATCGGAGAATTGCGACGCAAATCGAAACGACGCAAATCGAATCAAATTTTTCTATACAAATGCATTGAAATTCATCAAAATGAAGCAAAAAACCTTATATTTCGTATAAAACAGAACATTTTTCATTATTTTATTAAGTTCAGTAAAGTTTTCTCTAATTATTATAAAGAAATAGCAAAAATATAAATTAACAAGAAAACTTAACAAAAATCAATAAAATTCATTTATAAAAAAATAAATTTTAAAGAAGAAATTGTTCTTTGTTTAGTTTATGTGGTGCTTTCTGCTGCTACGCCCTCGCTACGATTTTCGTCAGGATCGTTTTCAGAAAATATATCCAATGCATGGGAAATTAATTGCATAGCTTTCGAAATATTGGAGATTGTTATTTTTTTTTTCCTCTAATGTATTATCTATTATCATAACATCATCTTCTAAAGCATGCTGAATATTAATGAATAATAAATTTTTATTATCAAGCTCCTCATCGTGAGACAGTAAATGTCATCATTAATGTCATCCTCTTCAATTCCTTCAAATTCGGATAAATTTAATCGACGCAAGTTGAAATTGCAACAACGCAAGCTGAGTTTTGTCAATTTTTAAAAAGCGACGCAAATCGAAACGACGCATATCGGATCGACGCAAGTCGGGGCTCTAGTGTATACAGTTTTATTTTATTAATTAATTTAATTTTTTTTTTTTTATGAATAAAGATGATTTACGAAAAAAAACTGTATTATTAATTTTTCTATTAACTAAGTTTTTTTTTAGAATACCATTACATGGGGCTGCATGTAGACTTTAGTCCTTCACTGTAAATATGTACATGTTCATTTATTAACTAATAAAAATATTTATTAAAAAACTAGCCAAAATTGGTACTCAATTAACTGGGAAAATCGATTATCCGGAATGCTTCCGGTCCCGACCATCACGGAAAATCGAGGTCCCACTGTATCTCAATTTTTTAGTTCAGGGATTTACTTTAATACCAAAACATTACAATGTGATCGAGGCGATGGGATATGTAAAAACCATTATCATAATTATTATTTTAAATTCAATGAAGACTTTATACATTGTATTATTGGCCATTTAAGCCCTTTAGTCAGGATTAGTGTAGCTTTTTGCAACTGTGTGTGTCAATTTTAAACTGACTTTCCTCTTGTTTGAAATATGTATACGCGATGTAAGTATGCATACCACCAATGAACCAAATAATCTTCTGTTCAAAATGTAAAAGAAACTGGATTTATTTCAAACGTCAGCATACATACATAATATGTTGGTAGTTATTATGCCGTCATTAGTTGTGCTATTTCAACTTTTTTGGGAAGCCTTATGTATACGTAGTCCATTGCGGCAACTATAAAATAAAATCAACTTCATAAATGACTGACGTAAATACCAAACTGTGTCAGCATTTAGCTACCCTGATTGATCCATTTCCACTTCCACATTTCAAAAAAAAATACGCTCTTATCTCTTGCACTCATTAATTAAAGTTGTCAATCAAGGCTATTAAGAGTTATGATTTTTTGGTTTCATTTAAAAAAAAAAAGGTGTTGCTCCGAAACATCATCATCAGCACCACCATCGGATGCCAAATCCGAAATGCCTCGAATCCACTTATCTGTGTATAATTAAGATTTATGTTCCCAGTTGATGGTTTTGTTGCCCACAAGTTTGCGTACGCAATACGTACGTATGTGATACGAAATACAAGTGAAAGCATGGGAAACAAATCGCCAAGATGTCCACATAATTGAAACTTATTTTTTAAAACAAAATCCAAAAACAAAAGGAATTAATTTGCAATACATTAATAAGATTTTATTGCATCACAGGGAAATTTAATTTTTTTTTTATTAATTTATTGATGTGGCTTGAAAATATCTTTTTGGTCTTATGTAAGACGAAGTGTAGATATGTGTATAGAGGAGCATATTCGCTGTATGCTGATGACAGAGTAATCCCGAGTAATCCCAAAATACTTACAGCAATTGACGTTGTATTCTGATTGACATTAAAATAAAAATTAAGAATTCACTCAAGCGGAATTTAACGTGAGCTCAACTTAAATAATAACAAACAGGTGATTGGGGTACAATAGAGGGACGTTAATATTGAATAGAAATGGTTTCCCTTTAAATAAATATGCTGGTGTTTTGGTGAGGACATCAAAATGAAATATGAAAAAATATTTCCTCAGTGACTTCTCCTCAGCAGATTTCTGGCAAAAACTCTGAGAGTAACTAAAATTGCCATGAAAAGTTTATCAAAAATCTGTCGTTCGGAGTCGACGTTAAACTGTAAGTCCCTCCGCAACTCATGTATAAAATTATCAGACACAACATGAGTTGTGCGAGAAACTACTCCGAAATCCTGACTGAAGGGTTGTAATGGTAATTATGTTATATTAAGTGTCTAATGGTTTCCCCTGTAAATATGCGGGTGTTTTGGTGAGCAACTCTGACTTCTCTGTCGTATTCAGAAACTCGGATGAAAATTTGTTTGACTATTTGAAAATAAACGTTTTTAATTTTTTTTTATAGAAACAAATAACAAATAAATAAAATATACAATCAAAAACATTTTTGGCACGTTAAAATGTAATTTAAATTTTATAATGTCATCTGCTTTGATTTGCGCAACATTTTTTCAACAAATTATGACCAAATAACCGAATGGCATACGCTTTGCTACAAAGTCAAAACAATATTTTTGTTCGTATGTAGTAGCAAACAGAAGCAACAAATACAAAGAAGACACTGTGCAGCCAAATGAATGCCTACATATGTGTATAAGCAACATTTCCTGCAATGATATCCAAAACCAAAGGAACGCATACGCATTTAACCTGTTAATTTAATTTATATTTGCAACTGTGCCGCACTGATACCACTTATACCAAGAGCATAAAATGCTTGCTCTTGGTTTGTGCTCAAGTTGTATTAAATTCTGGTAGTGGTTTCCAATATCCACAAAAGCTGAACTTGGGCACGAGTCGAATATGCCAGTGTTCTACATTTCAGAGTAAAGGATACCCAACATTTTACAGCTTTTGATGGAATTCAACTTTTTTCCGATAGAGGAAATTGCATCATTCATTTATAGCCCGATGCAATATCATTTGCGTTTCACTAGTTTGTCGATAGTAAGCATGCCATTCCCTACAAATTCATGATGCATGTTTGTGGTATATTATGGAGAATTTGTTTCGTCTGTTTTGTATCTTGAATTGTAAAAAGATTCAAATCTAATGTTTGTAGATACTCACGCATCGGAATATGTCTATTAAAAATATTGTTACGTTTTTTTAACTTTTAAAAACGTTTAAAATATGAGCTCGTAGATTGCAAATAAAATAAAAATAAATTTGTGTTTAGTTTTAATTAAAATTCTTTATTATTTGCACAATTCTGTGTACCACTGTAATGTTGATGTAAACAACAACAATTACTTTTCTTTGTTACTCCTCTGTTTATACCCTTTGCATAAACAATAGCAATTTCTAAACAATTGATCGACAGATCTTGGTAACGGAAATCTTCATACCACTATTACTCTTGTCAAACGCACCGCGTCTTCACACAAGACTGACTGAGCTTTGCCTTGACTTTTGTATGCTAAAGTAAACAGTCTGATGAATGATTTTGAAGGCGAATGTTCATGACATCGCCTTCTCGAAATCTCTATAAATGTAAACATTATTGTTTATATTTATTATTATACATAGTGTTGTTTGTATATTTTGTTTACATTTATTCTTGTAGCGTTGTTTGTGTATTTTTGATTACTTGTTTACCATTTTTTATGCTGGTGTTTGTTGTTATATTAAACAGCACGATAATTTGTAAACAGGTTTGTTTACTGCATTGTTTCCTTTTTGTAGCTTTTGTTTATAATTTTAATGTTAAGCGATGTAAAAGCAAAACCCCAGTATCTAGATTTTTCATTTCCGTAACAATATAATACATCCAGGTATTTATGAAAGACTTGATTTTTTTTATAAGCTTTGAATAACACCTTCATTCTATGCACACACTGAAAATTCAGGATGACTTTAAAATTTAAAAATTATAGAAAAATTATGGAAATTAATTTTTTATGCTAGCCTTGACGTATGTACATACATACATACATACATATATATCTTATATGTGGAAAATTTACTTCTTAACTGGAATGTAGGGTAACATATGTGGTCATTGTGTACAAAGATTTGTTTTCAAATTTGTTTGCAATCTGGTTCAAGTTTAAACTTAAACTTAAAAAATGTTTATCTAGTTTGAAGAACAGGTTTCATATGTATGTATGTATGTAATTCACATCAATTTATTTTGCTGTTGTTTGTATATTTTTTTTTAAGATAAAATAGTAGTCATCATATAGTTTGCTCAGTGACAAAACCTCCTTTTTGCAGAAATAATTTATGTTTCCATAGTAATTTCGAACTGCAACCGCTTAATCTTTTAAGCGCATTAACGTTTGATCTCGGCCGCAAAAAAAATTATCAAAAATAATTTCAGTTCTTGTCTGCAACATTGTGGCAGAAGAAATTATAGTGTAGAGTCAGGGTATATTTAGATTACATGTCGATATGTTTGTTGATCACAGACTAAAGTAATTATCAAGTAAATATGTTATGCATGCATGCATAAGTTTATGTACATATGTATGTGTGCGACAGTGAGTAGTTTTGATTATTTAATCCATTAAAATGTGATCTTTCTGCTCTCACTTAAATCGATGATATTGGAATGCAATCGTTTCTATATTACTAACTGGGCGCTACTAACTCGCTCTATCTATCTTGTTCTTAAGTCTGTGCATGTTGATATTGAGTCAAATTCAGTTTAATTCAAATACCGACAAACTTTATCATGCCAATGAAATGGTCATTATCTCTTCAATACAAATCATTTGTAAAGAAATAAACTTTGTAATCATCTGGGAATTTTTTTTAAATAATAAAATAAAATAAAAAAAAATAAACAAATGAAGAAGACATCATGGACACCCAAGAACGGAGGCAATACGTACCAGATAATGGCTTGCATGTAATGGAAGTATGAGATTAATCAACAGAAAAAAATCTTCTGTTTCGTATTTCTTGCTTTAGTGTGCATATTTCTTATATAAAATAAAGGAATGTTTTGCACTCATTTCATTAAAGAAACAAAGAAGGAAATATAAATTATGTGTATACAGTGAGCACCAAAAGAAACTGTACATTAAAAAAAATTTACATCAAATAAATAAATTTCCGTTATTATTATTTTAAAATTGTTTCATTAATACTTTTTTAAAATTGAAACAAAAAAAAATTACAAAAAATTTCGAAATACAGTGTAATCGTAATAGAGTGAACACTTGGTAATATGAACTACTCGATATTACGAACTCCCGTTTTTTTTTTTCATTAGATACTTTATAGAGTGAACAATGCCCAACTCAATAGAGTGAACCAAGGCATATCCAATAGGTAGTCGCATCTGTACAACAAGTACAACAATGAAAAACAACAGGCATTTTGTTTTTGTTAAAGAGTACGCGGAATGTCAAAAAAATTAACCCTCAAACCTCCATAGGAAATTAATAAAAGCAATTAAAAAAACTAAATAAATTTTATATATTGAAATTTCTTTTGATTTTTATGTCATGCTTAATTACGCAATAGTGGGGCACCTATAAATTAAAAAAAAAATATTCCATGCAGTCGATAACATTTCCACTTTATGTAAAGAACATGTTTTTATATGGCCATCGAGAAAAATGGCAGCTGCAAACGTTATTTGTTATTTGTCATAGTTTATGCACCTAGTTGGACATACCGAAATCTTTTTTGGGTAATTCATCACTCTCGTCTAAATAAATATAAATATAGTAAATATAGGTTGTAGTTTAAAAGATATGTGTATTTAGTGTTAAAGACTTAAATATTATTAATTATCTTGCAAAAATTTGAATAAAATTGGCTTTGAAATAGTAATCCTGAAGAATTTCTAGAGTGCGTATCGTTAAGGATACATCCGGTACATATGAGGGTTTATAAATACGAAAATGATTATCGAAACAAAACACAAAAAAAAAAACAACAAAATTTTGACATTCAAAAAATAATCAGCTGTTGACTTGCGATTACCTATTGGATATGCCTTGGAGTGAACTTTTGTTTTTCTTATACAAAATTGCAAAGACACAAAAGTTATCGTTAATAAAGACACAGATTTACATATTGTTTTATGAAACCGTTAGATTTCCATTGAATTTGCAAAAATTTTTGTTTTCTTGTCTTTTTTTTTGAAGATTTTTCAAAAGTGTGAGCTAGATTACTTTAGTGATTTTTGCTTTCTCGTTGTGTTATGTGCAGACCAAAAGTTATAAAATGAGTTCTTATAAATGTAAAACATTTCTTTCTATTGAAATAAAGCAAGAAATAAAGAACTATCCAAAGGTGTGAGAGCTACAGTTCTTGCAAAAAAAATATGGAGTAAATATTTTAGTTTTGCATAAATTCCGGGATCTAGCGGTGCAAAAAGCTAAAAATGTTCGTACAAAGCAAAAAACTCTTGAAAATTACTTTACTTCTTTGTAATTCATTAATAATAATATAATAAATATGGATCCTTTTATATAAAAAAGTGTTTTTTTATAGACTCTTTAGAGTGAACATTCCTAATAGAGTGAACTGGCCTTGCACGAATTTGTTCACTCTATTGCGATTCCACTGTATTGTCAAATATTTTCGTGCAATCTCCTTAACTGGTAAAAGTTGAGTTTGGTGATTGTTAGAATTTTATCCTTAGTGTACAATTTCTTTTGATGCTCACTGTATGTATGTATTATAAATTTATAAAATACAATAAGAATTTTTAAGCTATTCTATATTGAAATCAGCAAACTATAAATGACAAATTCCGAATTTATTATCACTTTTAAGATCACTGGTTACATTTGGCTTGACCATCACCACTGTTTTCGATTTGCAAAATTTCAATATTATGTGTTTACTCACCAATATAGCCTCAAATTTAAATCATTGATAAATCGAAAATACTATTATCATATTAGAATGTATGCGTCTGTTGCATTCATTGACAGTAGTCTACTAAAAATCGAAATGTTTCCAATTCATAAAAATTTTAAAAAATTAAAACAGATTTTCAATGTTTAAATTGTGGGTTGGTTTTCCTTTTCCTTTTCTCTTTTTTATTTTATTTGTCTTTTGCGATGAGCCATAGCTTTATTTTTTATAAATATTCTACATTCATTACAAATAAAGAGTTGAGAATATCAATACAGCGTTATGGCTCACTCACATTCATTGTATGTTTATACTATAATTTGTAATAATGAATACTGACTGACATTTATTTTCTATAATGGTATCTGCACTATATTTTATTTATTTTGTTATTTATTTATTTACGTGTTTGATTTTTTTTTTTAACATAAAAATTATAATTGAATGCTCAGTTACAGAATGCTCAGTTTAGATTAAGCGCTGATTTCCGTTGGTTGTTAGTTCAAAGTTTTATAGATCGCCCGCTAGTATTTCGCACGGTTTCAAATGATTTTTTCAAGAACTGTAATGTGTTTCTTAAGAATTAAAATAATAACATTAAAAATGATTTTAAGAAAAACAAATTACTGTAATGAAGTTTTAATTATTTGTAAATAAAAAAAAAAGTTTTAATTAAACAAAATTAAAAAATAAATTGGTAAAAAATATATACGCGAAACGGAATGGAACAACAAACGATAAATGCTATGGAATCTAGTCAAAATGAAAAATCTCATCGTTATGATGATAATCATGAGAATTTTGATGTAGAAACAATTGCAACACAATTAACAGAATATGTACGTACATATGTTCCTAATTTTCTTGCCGCTGTTGTATATTTAATTTTTGCGGCTGCCTGCTGTATTTAATTTCTTTACTTTATTTTTAAAAATTAAACTAACAATATATATACAATAATAATAATAATAAGAAAAAACATAAACATTTTACAGAGAAAGAAAATAAATATGAAAGTTGTAGACAATCTAGTCTAATTTGCAAATTTAAAGGCAAATAAACTTAATTAAAAACGGAGTTAATGCAAATTTCACGGAGTTATAATAGCTCGGAAGAAATCTCTCTCAATCATATTTCACAATCAATCAGGGTTTGCTGATATTTTTAGGGTAACTAAAGTTATACTAGCAGCGATAATATACTTATCCAAAATCGATCTCAAATAATCTGAAATTACGGTTGCATTCCGTTTCACAATTAACCCAAGTGCATATTGCAAATAACACATTCGATTATCAGTTTTCTTTATACATTCTATGTACCATATTATAGATTTTTATTTTCCTGATTAGAAGTTATGAATGAATTGTGAAATTATAAAATTTCCATTTTAACATACAATATTCCCTCGATTTACGTTGTTTCGATTAACGTCGTCAAAAATTTTGTTCCCTTCAACTTCGGTTTGCGTCGTCATTCGATTTACGTCGCCCCTGTTGTTTATAAACAAATTCAGGGGAATTCCCTCTTTAAAAAAAATTCAATTTTTGTGTGTAACTAATTGAATAAAATATAGAATTTTGAAAAAAAAAAAATAAATATTTAAGTGCTAATGGATAATTTTTTGTTTTTTATTAAACTTTTTGTGAACAACATATGAAATAAATTTTTATAACAAATCAAAAATCAGAATAAAAATTGAATTACAGTAGGACCTCGATTTTCCGTGATGGTCGGGACCGGAAGCATTCTGTATAATCGATTTTCCCGGTTAATTGAGTACCAATTTTGGCTAGTTTTTTAATAGATATTTTTATTAATTAATAAATGAATCTGTACATATTTATATAAAAACTAAATAATTCAAGGATTTTATATACATACATGTTTCAAAAATATAAAAAAAAATAATTTTGTCAGAAAACAGTGAACAGTAGATAAGGATTTCATGTACTAAAGAGGGAATTCCCCTTTTTCGCTTGTTTGTCCAAAATAATAGAAAAAAATGTTTCTTATAATCACGGATAATAGAGGTAATTACGGTTAAACGATGCAGAAAAATTTAAGTCGATCCAAAATAAAATTAAGTCGATGCAAAAAATTTTCTTTTTCCATCCCGGATAATTGATGTTGCCGGATAATCGAATCTCTGATAATCAAGGTGCTACTGAATTTTAGTTTTTTTTTTGGAAAATGTGCATAAATAAATGCATCTGATAGTATGAGTTATTTGAAATTCGATTTACGTCGCCTTTTTCCGGAACATTCTACGACGTAAATCGAGGGAATACTGTATCGTACTCGGGAGACAAGCAAAGTTAAATGAAAGTGAAACACTAAAAAGTGCATTTAGAGCAACGATTACCATTTCATAGCACAATTGTGCTGAGAGAACTCACACGCATTCTTGTCTTTTTTGATTTAGTTGTCGATCAGACTGCGACAAGGACACATGTGCGGCGGATGCTTTATCATTTTATTTCACAATAACAATCAAAAAATATTGTATGTTAAAAGATGCTTTTGATAATATTCAATGCCTTATATATTTTGTCGCATAGTATAATTTTTTTTTAAATGCTTTAGAATGCTTGCTTTTTCTCTATTAATAAAAAATGGTTTATTATTTTTTTTATTTTTATTTATCTAAAAACATGGTCTAATTTGTAAGCCAAAGATGGATACCTTTACGATCTTTTAATAAAAAATGGTTTTTTTATTTTATTTTTATTTATCTAAAATTATTAAGCCAAAGATAGATAGCTTTACATATGTAAGTTGATAAAATGAAAATCAAAATAACGTATATTACAAACACTTTTCTATGGCTGTAAATAAATCAATTCTCTCAATTTATTTTCTCTCTCTTACTCACTAATACATTACCAAAAAATTTTTGGTAAACCCTGATTTAGAGTCTACATTGTAGACGAAAGTATATATTTGTAATACGTGTTTGTGTGTTTCATATTAAACGTGTAATGAAGCATAGTTCAAATACAAATCAGTCACATAAAATATTTTTATTTTTAAGAAAAACTCTTAACCACAAATCAATCCTCGTTACAGACAAAATTGGTCAGGCTACTGTGCCAGCTCACTGCTATTCAAGTACATAAATTCCATGATAAAAACGATAACATTATAAATTTTATAAGCATGAAATTAAACTTACATTCCGTTGAAATTAAGTATTTTTAACTTGGAATGCTGGCTTATGTTATAGTTCTGTCAAATCGAAGGTATATAATATTATCTGCTGCTCGAGCTTTACTAATCTTAAAACCCACATCACCACATTATATCGCCAACGGACGAAACTATATTGCGCAAAAAAGAAAATACTAGCATAACTATGATCCCCTACTTCTAAAGCAGAACGTTGACCAGTCTGTCATTCCGGCATTTATTTACGCATGAAAGAGTAAATCAAAAAAACTGTCATCAATTCATCATTGAATAACTCCACTCATTCGGATCCAGAATAATTCACTTTATGCCAAAAAAGGCACCCGTACTTTACTTGAATATAAGAAAATAATGATACGAATTACTTTTATTATACATATGTAAACTAAAATTCAAGAAAACTATTTCTCCAGAATTCTGCCTTTTAACATTAATAAGATTTTTTAAGATTTTTCCTTTAGTTTACATTTTTGTCTGGGATGCTGTAATAAAAATAACATTGAAAATAACACATGAATGGTGCAACCAATTAAATTTACCTGACGCTACCAATTGAATTGATAATAATCACTATCACTTACAACAACAACAATGCCGTTGAAATGAAAATTGGACCGAATTGAACACGAACAGGCACTTGTTTGCTTAACTAAATTAATAACAAGTACTTATTGTAACTGGTTGTTAGATTTTTAAGGCGTCTTATAAGAGTTTTTATTGCAAACAATAGAACAGAGTTGCCAAGATTGTATTATAATATTATAGGGGAAAAATTTTCAGCAGATTAACATTTTGTGTACATGAATGAATGGCCGTAATATGTTCACATAATATGGATGAGTTTAGTTAAGATACACGCAATTAATTGAAGATAAAATAATTTGCGACAATGATGACGTCTTTTAATTTAATGGAATAAATTCATTCACGAAACCAAATAAGAAAAAGTATTTTTAAACGAATACTCGTATGCTGCAGTGTAGAGGATATCTTGAAAGCAATCATGACCTAACTACACCACTTCTAAAGTGTAGCAGACAATTTTATGTATTAGTCATGTGAGGTTAACTATCAATCAATCTAATCAAATAATATTGTTTACTGTTTATTTACGGTAAAATTTGTATCTGCAACATAACTGTAAAAAACTTTAAATACTAGTCCGCATAAGTCAGTGATTTATTCTTCTCGAACATGAATGGCAGTGAATAATTTGGCCTTTTCCCATATAGTTTTGTCAATATTTCTGTGTATTAAGTTCGTTTTATTTAAATCTGTTAGAGAGGTTTTGGTAACTCTGCTCTAAGCCTTATTATAAAATATAAATGAATATGGCCACATAAAATCATAAATAGTGTAACGAGTCAGTACATACACATGAAGTTTCACATATTGAAAGAAATTATTGAAGCTTGAGAACATTTTGAAAATATTTTTAACAGGAATAAATTTGCAAAAATATTTAGTGCTGACATAAAAATATAATGTAACTTTATATCCTACAACTTTTCAATACTTGAATTGTAACATGCCACAGTTACAAATGTTGTAGCTAGTCAGTACCACGATGAGGTTAATAGCTCAGAAAACTACTGCTCAATAACAAAATGTTCCCCACCATTCAAATTTATGGAATGCACTATTAACGATCATCGTCTAGGCTGGCGCAAGGCTTTGTTATGTCTCCAACTGCAATTATTGTTCTATGCCCTTTGGAAATTGTGATATGACGTTTCTCAATGGGGTCATGGGAACAATACTTGCGGCATTCATACACATAACACAGCCCTGCATGGGTTTTGCAAATAAAATGGCTCCAGGTGTTTCCGAAGGCATTTTGCGCGCTGAACATGAATCTGGGTTCAAAAACTGTCCATCACGTCAGGTTTTCGAAAAAAAGGGCGTTTTTGCCATTTTTGAAAAATTGTAGAGCTAAACACTGACGTGCTAGAACCATCGCTATTATCATAAATTGACAATTGATTTTTGCTCTTTAAAATGAGCCCAAAGCCAAATTGTTTGCATGCACCCTTAAAGCAGGGTGTGGGTTTATGTCAAGGGGTGCAAGAGAAAAAGAAACACATTACGGAGGTCCTTAAAAATTAATCAGATTTACTTGAAAATTGTTACTCAGGGGTTATTGGGGTCGCTGATTACAGATCATCATTCAGATTTTAAAAATTCAAAATAGCGGATCCGATATAGCGGTCGTATGGCGGTTTTCAAGTAAATCCGATTAATTTTTATAAACCTCGAGTATCATGAATGGCGAGACTTGCAGTTTTAAGTCGATTTTGAATGACAAATCTTTTTCATTTCCATTTTATTTACTCTCCGAGAGGAAATCACAGAAGAAATATTTTTTCATATTTCGTTTTGTAGGAGATGTTTGACCTGGTGTTTGAACCGTGGCCTCATGTCTAATAAGACAACGCGCTACATAGTAGACTAAGGCGACTTCACCTTATACAACATTGAGCAGTATGTATTCTATAGAGTTGGAAGCACTCGAAGTTCTGAACGACATTCGCCGGATGTATCATATTTTTCCCTGTGTATAAGGACCAGAGATCAGCAATGTACTCATGAAATTTTGAGTATGAGTGAGTCAAGAGTATTGAAATTCAACTACTCTGATTCATTCGTACTCGCTACAAAATTTATTTATAAGTATAGGTTGCAATGAGTATGAGTACAACGTTGACATCAAACTCACAACATTGATTCATACGCCTACTCATTCAGATTCATAAATTTAGAAAAATACTTATAATACTTACGAATGATTCGAGTCACTCGAATCATTCATCAAAATTTACAGTAGTAGTTATTGTTGCATTTACAAAAAGACAAAGACAGCAATCAAAGCACACACACAACCTTCTAGCGAGTATTGTGGTGTTCGTACTCGAATCATACTTATTTTGCGCTTCGTGTATATGTTGAATCATGGAGAGTCGAAATCAACAACATCATGCGTATTGTTAAGTATGAGTACGATGAGTATTTCTAACTTTGAATATGAGTAGTATGAGTATGATATTAAAATAAGTATGAATGCGTATAAGTAGCTGAAATTATAAGTATGACTCGAATCTACTCAACGTTTTGAATACTCGTTGCTGATCTCTGATAAGGATGTACTCAAGTCCTGTGCTATTTATAAAACCCATACACAAATGAAAATGGAATATATTCTTTACATTCTATTTGTCTAGAAGAAGCCGGTACTTTAGTCAAACAGTTATTTCAAATGGTTTAGTTTGGTCTTCTTAAAAACACTCTTGGAAGGATAGGATAGGCTTCTATTTATTTAAGAACAAAGACAGCATTACGCTACTTTTCATTTCACATAACCATACACAGAGGTACACACATGTATTCATTCAATGTGTGTTTTCGTGTTTTTTTGCTTTCATACACAAGAGCATTTATTCCACTCAATTGTTAAAAATTATACCCCATACAGATGGATTATTTAAAGGATGTTGATGGAAATGATGAGATGTGATCAATTGGATAAAGCCATTATGGTTTCTTCTTTTTTTATTTCTTATTCTTCTTATTTTTTCTGTTCTCCAGTGGCAACAGGTATTGTTGCATTGTCTGGTTATTGCAATTTTATCAGAGACTATTTTGTCTGTGTTTCTTCTTTTATTCCTTTGTTTATGTCTTTTTTCTTTTTCTTTGTTAAAGTTCATGTTGGAAACATGGAAATTTACAACAACAGCAATAACAATGAAAAATAAACAAACAAGTCGTTACAATTTTAATGAATGAAAAATTTTTATTTTTTTTATTGTTTTTTATCTTCAATTATTTTCATTGCAACCTGTTGCCAGTACCAGCGATTAGAGAAGCATATCTTGTACAGTTGTTGGCCTCCTTTTCATTGAGTATCGTATACAAGTTTTTCGTTTTTTTTTTTTTGTTTTTCTTCGTCACATTGTCGCGTGCTTATAGGACAGACGCGGTCACAACATTTATGCAACCATCTCCTACCGTGACTGGGTATCGATAGAGTTGAAGACGCTTTGGCTTTGAAAGTGTAGAAAAAAAAAACTAGAAATCATGTCAGTTTCTTGTAAGCATAGTGGTTGTAGTTGTTGTTGTAGTAGTCAATTGATAATTGTACAACAACCAGATTTATTTCATTTCTCGTCCATTTGCAGATAGTTTTTATTTTAACATCCACAAGAAATAAATTTTCAATTTTGAATTAAAATTTCATTCATTGTTTAATACAAGATTTGTTGATTTCTTCTCCACTTTGGTATTTGCGGAAAAATCCTAAGAATTCCAAACAATAAAAGTTGTTTTATTGTTTCTCTGTTTGCCTTTGCCTTAAACCATCAAATGTTGTGTGAAACTTACACTTTCTATGAAATTATTAACTGCTGTTGGAGCATATTTCATAAGTGAAATTTAATAATTAGATTTGACATGATCATAAATTGTATCGTGCGTACATTTTTTAAAAGAAAACTTTAAAGTTTTTTTCTACAGCTGGAAAAAAAAGACAAAATAAAAATATTAAAAATATTATGTATCTCATATTGCATGTGACATCAAAAACTCAATCAGTAGCAACTATGATCACGCTGTTACCTTACCTTATAGAAATTTAAAAGCATAACTTAGGCGTATTACTTCAATTAAATTGTCTGTGATCAAAAGCATATTATTTGATACAACGCGATATAACAACTTTGATAGCGTCATCGTAACCTAATATCACAGATTCGTTATTGATTTCAGTGACTTTACGATTCTTGAGTTCCTACTTGACGTTAACAACTCTGCTGGAAGAGGTTAATGCGAATAAAATATCTCAATACCCATCTAATCTCTACTATCATTTACATATTATCCTATATGCTTCAGTCCGCTCCATTTTTTTTTCTTCATTCTGAAAAGTTTAAGTTAATAGCCCTTGAAAATTATCGTTCTACTGTATTATGTTCCGCATTATCCAAGGTTATGAAAAGCATGTTCTGTGGTCTGCAATATAGGCAAGTGACAGACTTTTAGGTTTCTATAAGGATCTATTGGCAGTAATCATTGAATACCATCTTATAAACTGGGGTAGTTTCGTCGTGGTTGCAGACATTTCCATAACATTACACATTTTCATTTATAGGGTGGCCTAAGAGCTTTACATGTACTATTCCTGTGAGCAATTCGTTGCAATTATAATCATTTGATATAGATTTCTGAAAATAATTCAACCCTATATTGATAGCTCAATATTCACAACCCAATATCCATATTTCATGCCTAGTTAAGATATTTTTCAAGCTGAAATATTTCATTAACAGCATATTCTATTGGTGTATATAGGTTACCTAGGTCACCGTAATCTAGTAGGTAGTGTGTTGGCTTATTAGACCGTAAGGCCACGGTCCAATAACCCCAGGTCAGACATCTCGAACAAAATGAAATATTTCTTCGACGATTTCCTCTCAGCAGACTTCTGGCAAAAATTCTGAGAGTAAATAAAATTGTAGGTCCCGCCACGCATGTATAAAATTAACACACACAACATTGATGGTGTGAGAAGCTAAGTCGTTATCCTGACTGAAGAGTTGTAATGACCAATTATGTATGTATGTATGTACATATGTATGTTGCTCACAGGAGCAATTCGCTGTTATTGTAATAATTTGGCATGGATTTCAGAAAATGATTTTTACTCTTTATTGATAGCTCAATATTCATAACCCAATGTCCATATTTCGTGATATTATGATATTTTCCAAGCTGAAATATTTTATTAACGGAGTATTTTATCGGTGTATGCAGGTTACCTAGGTCTCCGTAGTCTAGTCGGCGGTGTGTTGGCTTATTAGATAAAAGCCCACGGTTGAAACCCCCAAGTCAGACATCAAAACGAAAATATGAAAAAAATATTTCTTCGGCGACTTCCTTTCAGCAGATTTCTAGCAAAAACTCTGTGAACAAACCACTCAGTTTTAAAATTAACGCATACAACATAAGCGGTGTGAGAAACTAGAACAGGGATTACCATTTCATAGCACAATTGTGCAGAGCGTATTCACACATATTGCTCATGCTTTTTTATTTAGTTGTCGATCAGACTGCGACAAGCACACATGTCAGCGGATGCTATATTATTTTTTTTAGGTTTACACTCAAAATATATTTTATGTTAAAAAATCCTTTTTTTTAAATTCAAAGTCTTTTATATTCTTAAAACACATTTTGATTGTTTTAATTAATAGTCAAGTAAATAATTTAGATGATATGAAAAGAGAACAATTTTTTTATAGACATAAAGAAATATTTTAAAAAAATTAAAAGGTTGGTTATTAGTAGTCGAGGAAATTTATGAACCAAAATTAGTAAACAGCAAATATTTAAAAAACATTACCTAATTATTAAATCAAAGATGAATAACTTTATGCATGTTGATGAAATGAAAATCAAAATAGCGTATATTACTAACACTTTTCTATGACTGTAAGCCCTCAACTTATTTTTTCTCTCTTACTCACTAATACACAACCAAAAAATTTTTGGTAACCCCTGAACTAGAACCATAATCCTGACTGAAGGGTTGTAACGACCAATTCTGTATGTATGTATGTATGGTATACAGGTTAAAAAACTTATCACCATAAAATCTCTTAATATAGCGAAGATGTAGACAACATCAATGAAAGATCAGAATTCGAAAACCATTATTAAATCTCGAGTAGCAAGTAGCAGTCTTTAAGAGGTCTATACGAATAGCATTAGCATCGATTGGACTTCATATAAACGTAAATATTTTGTTTGCTCATATGACTGCTATAAGAGTCCAAGACGATACCCAAAAAATAATTCTTAATCGCTATAGACATCCAAATTGCTTTATTTTTGTTATTATTTCTTATAAAAAAAAACTACAATTTATTTACAGTTATGAGAATTGGCAGTAGCCATGCTTATCTTATAAACAAAAAAAAAATAATAAAAATAAAGAAATAAACTTTTAAGAAATTCATCTGTTAATCGAATTCACTGAACAATGGTGGTGCACTTGGTTCTTGCGGATTATTGTCAAGTGAATACAAATTCGGCGATGTTGTTGGCAGCTGAGGTATTGTTACCAAATAATCGTTTGGCAATTGTTGTATGCGCACATGCGCATAAAAGCACTTTAGTTCTTCAAAGATCACATTGAAACGATTGCTCAAGCCGGAAATATCATCTGGGGATAATTGTGAATGCAATAAACGTAAAGTGGTTACAGAATGCTGATACAGTAAATTACATTCGGCAATTATTGTGGCAAGAGATGCCAATCGGCACATGCCTTTTTTAGATGCAGCAGAGACTTGGTGTCTTGCAATATTGGCAAATATGACACGTTGCAAATGTAGTAAATCCTCTAGATAATCGAACATGTCTAAACAAAGTTGAAAGCTTATTGAAAGAAAAAAACAAAAGAAAAAAAAAGGAAAGCAAAAGTTATTTTAAAATAAAACGAAAAAATAAACGATACTTTGCAATAATATGGCAAGTAATTTATAACAAATAACACACAGTATTTACCAATTGTTCATATCCCAGAGGGGATCATCTTTTTCCAACTGCAAATTGCCTTTAAAGTATGTGTGCGTCTTATGGAATAAAAGTTTTGTGCTTAAGATCTTGCAATACCACGCAATGCATTGACCCATATGATCCTTCTGTCTCGACCAATATTGTGCACATGATGTTAATTTATCCAAATATTTGATTGAATCTCTTTGAACATTAGTGTGACCTTCATGCAGTATCTTATGTAAGAGACAGCAAAATTTCCATGTAGTAAAACAATTCTCTGTTAGATTTTCTTTCAATGCAAATGTCCATACGCGTTCTGCACTTTTTAAGTCGTAAGTTTTTATGACGACGTTACAAGCATGCTTCGAATTTAAAGGGTTCTCTGAAGGACATAAACATTTCGTAAGAGATTTTTCCTGAAAATGATTAATAACAGAAATTCTTATTGTAATTGTAATTGGCACGAAAGTCGCTGTAGTCTAGTAGGTAGTGTGTTGGCTTATAGACATCAAAACGAAAATATGAAAAAACATATTTCTTCGGTGACCTCCTCTCAGCAGATTTCTGGCAAAAAAAAATTGCTATGAAAAGTTTCTCAAAAATCTGTTGTTCGGAGGCGACTTTAAACTGTAGGTCCCGCCACTCATGTATAAAATTAACACACACAACATAAGTGGTGTGAGAAACTAGGTCCATAATCCCGACTGAAGGGTTGTAATGATCAACTATGTATGTTATGTAATTAGCTTTTAAAGTAATGTATAATAATATAGAGGTATAACTCATATTCAACAAGATATCTAGTTTACTGCGTGAGGAACGAATTAAATCTCGTACTTGAATTTTACAAAAATAGTATACGGAAAAGATATCTTAGAAGATTTTGTTAAGCAATATTACTTTACGAACCAATTAAGACTTTCATTTCAAACAAACCAGAATAGTCAAGAATTGTAGAGAGCATTAACAGTCTGTTATTATAGATTTAAGAGGGCATGCTGTTGCTCTCATGAACTGCCGAATATTCCTGTACATAGCAAAACAACATGACAAAGCAATGCGATGCAATATGTTACGTTTCGATAAAACTTCATCATTTTTAATCGATTCACTAAATATAATTTTTGTACCATTGAAATCTGGCTATTTGTGGTAAAAACTTTAGGAGTCCCTAATGGAACTAAGTCGCAGAGCAAAATAATAACGTACTAATTACCAAAACGCTTATGGTGAATGTTGCAAATTCCACTGTACCAGAGAATGTCTGTTCAATATTAACAATTATGTGCTGGTTTTTATTTTTTGTTCTAATTTTCCATTCAAATTTATTTTAATTACAATATTTTTTATATTTTCCTTTTTATCATTGGAATTATTCTTTTTTTATAATAAAATAACTAAAAAAAATATTCATTACCAATTGCGCTAAAAACTGCTTTTCCATTATTGGTTGTTATACTTCATTTATACAATATACGGCATAAAAACTTTTTATTTCTGTGTTTACGCTTCGAATATTAAAATCAAAATAAATGATTGTCGATTTTTTTTTGTAGAAAAATATTTCAATTCATTGTATACGTTTCTTATCAACTGATAAGTATTTCGAGTGCTTACTCCGATATTCAGTTGCCCTATTGTTTGCACTACTTTAGTTATTTTGTTTTCATTTTAATTTTTTTATTCATTTTATTTATTTTTTTTTTTTTTTTCAATTTAGTGTAAGAGCGAAATAAAGAGTCATGGCTAGTGTAAAGATCTGTTTCTTTTTATATGCATACATATGTACATAATTGGTCATTACAACCCTTTAGTCAGGATTACGACCTAGGTTTAAAATCGATTCTGAACGACAGATTTTATGAGAAACTTTTCATGGCAATTTTATTTACTCTCAGAGTTTTGCCAGAAATCTGCTGAGAGGAAGTCGCCAAAGAAATATTTTTTCATATTTCGTTTTCGTGGAGATGCCTGACCTGGACTTTGAACCGAGGCCTCATGTCTAATAAGCCAACACTCTACCTACTAGACTACGGCGACTTCTTTTTATATGGCTTTTATTTAATTATTCGCTTAATATTATATGACATGAACTTAAGTGCGTTTAGAGACATATATAAATAATACCTTTCTTTAGCTGACAGAGACTGTTTTGTAAGATTTTACCAAATTTTGTTATCACCTATGATTCTTTAAGAATGCAAAGAAAAAAGTTGTTCGAAATTATTTTTGTTTTAAAATGTTAAAATTTGTTAACAAAATACTACTGAGACTCTTATAAAAAGTCAGTTTAAGAGAATTTCAAATTAGACATTTCCTTTTTTATTGACAAAATTAATCTCTTAATTATTTTAAGGTTGTAAATTAATTTTGATAATTAAAAATAAATACCACTTTAAAATTTATTATTTCCGAACATAAAATTCTACTGATAAGCCACGTAACGTTTTGAAAACCCCCAACAACTTATCGCGATGATTCATGTGCAAGCCATGCAACTACCTTGAAGAAGTTAGATTAATCTACAGATTTTTATTATTTTTTTTTTTTTTTATTTTATACATTTTTAAACATAATAATTTTTATAATAATTATATTGTAGCATTTAATAACATTGCTGTTGCTATTTTTCAGTAAACACGAAGAAAATTTCTTCTAGTGCTATGTTTTCTCTGAACAAATTTGAAAAAATTCTGCTTAATAACCATGGGAAAGTGTCTTCTCTAATTAAATTATTAACAACATGAATCTGTTTATCATAATTACAATCTATTTTAATAATGCTTTAATAAATAGTCAGAATTTTTAGATTTTTATTACAAACAAATCTATAGATGATACGATAGACAACATTGAATTATGTATGTGTTTGACGTAAAGCCCTTTATCTATAATACTGATACAGGAATAAAATCCCTTATTATCTAACATATCATCTATTGATTATAGTTAATAAAAAGACTAGCTCAACAATATTAGGAAGATACGGTAGATAGACTTCTTTTTTGTTTGCTTTTATGAATCATTCTGAATATAGAAGTGCGACATCAAATTTTTTATCTGAAGTGCCCATAAATAGCGTTTGGTTATCAGAATACAATTAGTTTTACAAACTGTTAGACATTCGATGGTCTTTTAAAAGTTTAAACACCAGTGTTGGGAATGTTTCTTTGTAGATCATTTTCCTCCAATTTTTATTATATTTTTACAACTAAATTATACTCAAATAAAAATATTTATTAACCACTGAAAAATTTAAGCCGACTGATCTGGGTTAAAGACTTCAGAGCCAAAAAGAAAAATGCCAACATATTGTATAAGCAGTGTATCGAAATCAGCTATAAAGTGAGCATTATAAATTTCTGCTGTAGAATGAAGAATAATGTTACGAAAATGCAAAATGTATATACTGATGTTTTACTTTTACATCGCTTAACATTAAAATCATAAACAAAAACTACAAAAACAAAACTATACAGTAAACAAACCTGTTTACAAATTATCGTACTGCTTAATATAACAACAAACACCAGCATAAAAAAAATAACAAACAAAAAATACACCAACAACACTACAATAATAACTGTAAACAATGATGTTTACATTTATAGAGATTTCGAGAAGTCTAAGTCATGAGCGCTCGCCTTCAAGAATATTCATCAGACAGTTTACTTTGCCATATAAAAGTCAAGATACGCAGGCGACAGAGTGAGTGAAGTTCATTCCGTTTTGTGTGAAGACGCGGTGCGTTTGAAGAGAGTAATCGTGGTTTGAAGAGAGTAATCGTGGTTTGATGATCTCCGTTACAAAGATCTGTCGAATAATTGTTTAGAAATTGTTATTGTTTATGAAAAGGGTATAAACAGAGGAATAACAAAGAAAAGCAATTGTTGTTGTTTACATCAAGTTGTGAACAATGGCACACAGAATTGTACGAATAATAAAGAATTTTAATGAAAACTAAACACAAATTTATTTTTGTTTTATTTGCAATCTACGCGGTCATATTTTAAACGTTTTTAAAAGGTAAAAACGTAACAATAATAAAACTTTAATTGATTGTACTTGTTGTAGTTGCTGAATTAATGTATGGCCGATCAGCAAATATATTTTCATTCATATGTATTTTTATTAAATGTTAACAAAAAAAAATATTTTCTCATGTGTATTTCAAAATGTTTACTTATAGGTTACCTCATGGATAACCAGCGATGGTAGCGAATCACTGCAGCGTTTTATAACTCTGGAATTGGATTTTGAAACGCCTATGAAAGAGCTTGAACATGAGTTTGAAAAATACTACTTTATCTCCATGGTAATTAAGATATTTTATTATTGATAATAACTAAAAATTGTAAATGTAAACCTAAAAACAAAACAAATTTTATTTTTAAAGAAACATTTGGCCAAAGGAAGAGATTTACATCTTGCAGCTGCCTGCATGGATTCACTGAAAGAAAGTTCTGTTAATTTGAAAAAAGCCTTGGACAATTTTGCCGAACAGCTTGAAATTGCTCGAGAACGTATTGAATCAGCGACACGTTTATATCATTTGATACATCTACACATGCTGGACGATAATATGCAACATGAAATGGAACGTTTAGCCAATCAATATGGTATCAAAGGACTTTTAGAAAAATATCTTGAAAAAGAAAATGAACGATTGAAACCAAAACCAGACAGCTTAAGTTTACATATCAATCACAACAACTTACAGAAATCGATAACACAAATGATAACGAGTACGCCGCATACACAAAAGCTGCGCTCAACAAGTCATCGATCATCATCGTATGGTACGGGGTCATTTGAGAGTCCTTCTACGTGTCAATGTTGGCGTGATAGTCGAAATCTAGAAGATATGGATGCAATGTTGGAAAATGATGATGGTGAAGAAGGTCGATCGAAAATTGCCGATTCCGGAGTGGGCGAATGCCAACGTTGCGAAGGAAATCCCAAACTGATACGAGTATGTTCATGCCAAAGTCTCAACGAGGAAACAGAGAATTTATATGAAAAACAGTAAGATTTCGTAAATCTTTAATTAAATTTAAAATTAATAAACAATTTTGGTTTTATTTTAGTGATGAACTCGATGATGAATGCTTCGAGCAACCATCCAAACATTATATTAATGTCCACTCACCCTGGGAGGCAAACAAGCATTTACAATGTTTTGCATCCACCTTCGAACTGCCGAAATTAGAGGAACTTAGCTGCTTAGATCCAAAAATACAAAAGTATTTATCGCTACAAATATACTTATGACTGTAATATCTGTTTTTTTAATTGTTTTCTTAGAACGCTCCTATTAATCATGCGCGAAATGATTGGCACGGAACGCGACTATGTACGTTCATTGTATTACGTTATTGAAAACTATATCGATGAACTGCTACGCGACGATATACCGCAATCGTTACGCGGTCAACGTAATGTCATCTTTGGTAATATTGAGAAGATTTTTGAGTTTCATAGCAATCACTTTCTCGCTGAACTGGAACGTTACGAACACAATCCACTGAAAGTTGGTGCTGCCTTCCTACAAATGGAATCGCAATTTTATTTATATGCTCTGTATAATAAAAATAAACCAAAAAGTGATACATTGATGAGTGAATATGGGACTGCTTTCTTTAAGGTAAATTCATTCGCATTTAACTTTATAGTGATTAACAAAGAATTATAAATTTGTAATGACAATATTAAGCAGGGAGAAAGAAGCTTTTAATGTTCTGAGCAAGGGAAACCAGCACTGGTTTCTTTATAATAAGAACTTTTAAAATAATTTGTTCATTTTAATGTTTTTAGACAAAACAACTCGAACTGAACGATAAAATGGATTTGGCTTCTTATCTACTGAAGCCAGTACAACGCATGGGCAAATATGCGTTACTTTTACAGCAATTAGTTAAAGAGTGCAACGCAGTGCAGGTACATGAATATACATTTTTTAACACACACAATTTGTATTAAATATGAAATATTTTTTGTGTCAGGGCACTGCTTTACAAGAAATTGCTGCCGATGTTGAAGAACTGCAAAAAGCTGAAGAAATGGTCAAATTTCAATTGCGACATGGCAATGATCTGTTGGCCATGGACTCATTGAGAGACTGTGATGTCAATGTCAAGGAACAGGGACGTTTGCTAAGGCAAAATGAATTCTTAGTGTGGCAGGGTAAGGGAGGTAAAAAAACTCTGCGACAGATTTTCTTATTCGAAGAATTGGTACTATTCAGTAAGGCCCGCAGATTTCCGGACCATAAGGTAAAATACCAAAAAAAAAAAGAATTTGATTTTGAAGAGTTAATAATAAAAAGTTGTTCTTCTTGTTGTTGTAGAATCTTGATATTTACATTTACAAGAATAGCATAAAAACTTCGGATATTGGCTTAACGGCTCATGTGGGCGACTCACCAACAAAATTTGAAATCTGGTTTAGAAAACGTAAACCCGAGGATACATTCACCTTACAATGTATGTCGGAAGACATCAAAAATGCTTGGACTGAAGAAATTTCGAAATTACTATGGCAACAGGCGAAAAGAAATCGAGGTAAGAACTTGTTTAATATTTATTAACTTTCTCTATCAGATTCTTTCCTTTTTTATATATTTTATCAAGAAATTCGCCTTGCTGAAATGTCATCAATGGGCATAGGTAGTAAACCTTGTTTGGATATTAGACCCAGTAATAATCAAATTAATGATCGCTCCATTACTATAAGCCAATTGGGAAAAGGTTTGTAATTTTTATAGGGCCCTACAAAAGCACACACACACAATCAAATCAATTTAATTCACTGTATTTAGCTCCAAAGTTACGTCATTCATTTGTGGGCTTGCACAACGATCAAATTAATACCTCCCGTCGTCCCAACTCCTTAATATCGGAAAGTTCATTATCTAGTGGCACTAGCAGTTCTTCGCTTAGTAAATCCTCCACATCATCTTCGTCAACATCGTCCAATCACCACCATAACCATCTTAATCAACAACAACAACAACAGTCCCATCACAATCATCATTATCACCCAAGTCAAGGTCAAGGACAAGGTCTTGAACTTATTAACGAATGTCAAACTTTGGCTTTAGATAACATCACTGACAACTGCCAAAAGTCTCAGCATCATATGACAAACACTTTGAGCAGCGGCTTTAGCAGCCAGAGTGGTGGCGGAACTATAAGTTCCAGACATCGGGCATATCATAAGCGGTCAACGACTATTGTCAGTCAACTTTCAATGGGTATTGATCTTGATTTATGTTATTATTTTTAATCTAATCTAATCTAAACCAAAAAAAACAGAACAAAATCAGTTTAAAAAAATAATAATAATGCACGTGATAATATAATTTTTATTTTTTTTTAATTGAAAATTGTTGTGTTTTTGCTAAATCGTTGCCATTAGAAAGTAATTGAGTATCGAGTAACATTTGGCAATGCAACTAGAATTTTTGTAAATTGATTGTATTTGTTGTAAATAATGTAAATATATATGTAACAGATGTTGTATGATTTAACATCGATTGCATGATTATTTGTATGTAAATATTAATTTGTTTTTAAAGTACGTATTTGTTGTATTTGTAATATATTATATATTGATTCTAACAATTTTTAAAAGGCACTATCCGCCAGATTTGGTCATAATAATTTGCTTCATTTAATTTTTATTTCGTTAATTTTTTTTTGTATTGTTGCAGATAGGAAATCTGGCCTTAGCTTAGCAGAGGCTACTAACTAACACCACAAAATTTTATTGAAATTTCTAATGATTTGAAATTAAACATTAAATTAAATTACGTTCTCACACTTAATCATAAGAAAAAATTAGTTTCACGTAGATTTCCCCTTACGAAAAGACGGCTGCATAATTTCAAACTTTTTTCTAATTTTGACAGTTTTGCCAATAAAAAGATACCTTATTAGCTGTTGTAGTCACTTTTTTCTCCCGACAAACGTATCTTTTATGATCAGAAAATGAGCACATATTCTAGTTTTTTAATTGCGCAGAAGAATCAAAAAAGACTCGAATTTGATTAAAAATTTCCAAAAATGCTGGCTGGGATTTGTAGCAATAGAATTAATTTTTATATTTTTGTATTTGTGAAAAATTTTATGATTGTATTTAAAAGAACCGGATAAAATTATGCGAAAATTCCCACAATCAGGCATTAAAAACGTCTAATAATACAGATCACCTGCTATAAATACTATATTTGGCAATCAGCTGACATCGCACGATCTTACGACAAAGTTCAATTCCAACTCTAGCCTTTACTACACTACCTGATAACACTACTTTAAAACACTGTTTTTAAAACTTCACAGATTTAATACAGCGATAATTCCGTTCTTCACTTAAGTTGCTGACAGCTACAAGTGTTGTCGTATTATTCTGAAAAAATCAGTTCATATGCACGCGTGTATTCTATTTTTGTCAGGTTGTAATGACAAATGATGAGGTTCTTCCTCTTACTCGAAAAAACTTGATAAATGCAAAAGAAATAAAGCAAAAAAATAATGATAGTATGGAGGAATAGCTTGTACATAGTTGTCGTAGTCTAGTAGGTAGTGTGTTGGCTTATTAGACGTAAGGCCACGGTTCAAACCTTAGGTCGGATGAAACAATAAAACGAAATATGAAAAAAATATGTCTTCGGCGACTGCCTCTCAGCAGATTTTTGGCAAAAACTCTGAGAGCAAATAAAATTGCCATGAAAAAGTTTCTCAAAAAACTGTTGTTCGGAATCGATTTTAACACTGTAGGTCTCATGTATAAAACTAGGCCGTAATTAAGAGTTGCAATGACAAATTATGTATATAAATATGTATGATAGCCTTATGTTCTTGAAAGGAATGGAAAGAATTGAAGAGAATTGCTACATTAAGAGAGATTCTCTCCTTCATTTGGTTTTAATTATTGTAAGCAGACTGAGAATTGACAGTAAGCCTTGAGCTGTAAACCTTGCTTGAAGATTGCATCAAGTTTGGTTACAAAAATTGAGAATCATTTTATTGAATTTTATTAAGATCATTCCTACTTTGTTTTAAGCTCTTAAGCTTTACCTTAATGCATCAAGCATGTTCACTGAGGTACTGAAATTTTCGATAAACGTTCTGCTTGATAATTAAATCTTTTGCCGTTTCGGATCTAACAAGTTGAGAGGGCATCAGCCGGATCAAACAAATGCATTTGTCTGCTCCTTAATTGAATGAAACGTAACTAATTATCTACTAATCATCCAGGTTTATATATCGACGCCTCCGTTCTATAACATTCTAAGTCGAAAAAGTGTGTTTTGAGTTATGAGCTCTCAAAGTTTTCACGCGCCATATGACTATATGTGTATTCTATGTAGATTTTTCCCTATAACTTCGGAACGGATTGCCGCATCTTAACCAAATTTTGACAGTTAGAGAACGTAGAATTTAAAAATGCAAGAACATTGAAAAGTGTACTTAGAACGTTATAGAATGGAGGCGTCGATATGATTGATTAACAACCATAAATTAATTTTCAATTAATTGCTATCCCGTTTCCTTTTCTTAACTTTAAAATATTGTACACAATTTTTGCTGCCTAAATAGTCGAATATTATTTTTTTATTTTGAAATATGATTTTTGTTTAAGTTGTTTTAAATTTAACAAGTAGTTCTGAATAATAATAATTGTATTTTGATCTTACATCTTACATTTTCACCTTTCAATAAACCTGTATATTAAACCTACTTTATATTGTTCTAAAGAAAGGAGAAAAAAATAACAACAAAAAAAAAAAAAAACTAAAAAGCTTATGTGAAACATATTTACTAACAAACATGTTTTAATCATTATATGTATTGTGTGCAACAGAAAGTGGTATTATATCAGATATATGCATGACACCTGATCAGGATAATACAGATGTATTAACAATATGGCCCTCATCCCATCCAACAGATGTCATATTATCGCCTACAAGCGTTAGTCAGAAAAACACAATCAAATGTCACTCATCAAATGGATCTGGTAAAAGAGCGGAACTGCATTATCATCTATGTAATCAGCAACACAGTCATCACCATCAACAGCCATTAAAGGATATCAAATCACCCGAAAGTCAATCACATGAAAGTCAATCGTAATGACCAATTAATGTTCAATGACTCTGTTTGTTTTATTTAAACTTTAAAAAATGAAAACATTTAAAAAATATTTAATTTCGTTTTATTTAAAATGAGTATCCAATAAAATTTGTTAATAATTGAAATTCAATTCAAAACATATTGAAAATGTATTTGTAAGTTCTCTGATCCTTTTCCGTTTCCTTTTTTTTTTATCAAAATAACTTTATTTGTCTCTCTCTCTCTCTCTTTGTCATTATAGAGTATAGTTATGAATTTATTTATAAAACTTTCTTATCGTTTTAGATTTATTTTTTTGTTTTTTTGTTATTTATTATTTTTTTGCTTTGCAATATAATTATAATTTTGTAGAATATTCTTACATAACTATTTACCTGTATATTATTATTAATTTTTGTGAGAAATTCTAAAATGATAACAAAAATACATACATATGTCCTGAATTTGTATATTAGGATTAAACGAATTTTCCTTTTTAAATGCGATTTATAACAATTTAAACGTAATTAATTAATTAAATGTCTAATAACTAAGAAACATTTTGAAATGAATAAACCTTAAAATATAAAAGAAAAAAATTTAATATGTGTATTGTACTTCCAAATGGATTTTGGGTTTTTTTTCACAAGCTTTATAAAAAGCACATCAAAACGACAATTTTCCAAAGTCGTATGACACAATTGATGGCACATATGGTACAATTGACATTGGTTCCACAAACTGTTTGCATTTTTCCTGATACGGGTATAATTATGGCTATATATTGATAGAAGCTAGAGAGACATTATCTCCCTAACGTTATTGGCTATGCCAACAAATAGAAAACATAAAGCATTGCTTCAAAACACAACTGGAATCTCTACAGCAATACAATGCAGTTTACAAAAAATATGTTGTATCTACGAGGTCACACGAGAGCAGCAATGTAGGCAAAAAGTAGACAACAGCCGGTGGTTTGTATAAACAAATAAACGGATGTTCTATCATAATCTTTGCAACTGTGCCGTTTATATAGTAAGATATATCCACCGACAGCTTGTCGAAGCCAGATTTTTGTCAGAATTTATTTATTTTTTATTCTCAACTTTTTAACCCTTTGTCACATATATCAGTCGTTTTAAGTATATTTTGCTAAAGCAGATGTGTTTTGGCACTATATTTCTATTTAAGCGTAACATAAATAATTTGGCTTAAAGAATTTTAATATTTTTTTCTTTTAATAACGAAAATAAATTTAAAAATTTCAAATACATTCCAAAAATGTGTGTGGAAGATTTTTAAATGAATATTCTTGTGCAAAGGTACGTATATGCAATATTATTTACTTATATTAGTTTTATTACTCATACGCAGAGGTGCGTATACGTAATATTATTTACTTATGTTAGCTTTATTAGTCATACGCTCCCGTTAATGACGATTAAGAAGCTTTAACAACCAAGTTTTTTCCAAAATAAATATTTTAAATTTATACTTAACCCTTATCCTGTATTAGTGGGTCAAAATTGCCCAAACAGTTTTTATTGCTCATTTATTCTTTAAATACTCAGCGGATTTTTTTGAAACTTTTGTACAATTATTTTTTTAGTGAATACTATTAAAATTTAAAATATAATTTTTGTGGATCGTTTCACAAAGCGTAGGTAAAAAAACTTACGCAAATAGTACTTTTCGGTCAAAATTGCCCAATGCAACAAAACAAACAATTTACGCATGTGATACGAGCTTAGTAACAATTTTGTGCACCTTAACAACATCATAACTAGCAACAAACCAAAAAATAAGTAAAAGCCCAACTATTTGATAATAACAAACAAGTGTTTTTTGTTTTTTATAACGGTATTACGAACTGCAACAAAACCAAAAAAAAAAGAATAAGTTGTGTAAATATTGCATTCGTTTATTTGTTTTTGAATTGAATAAAAGTGACAAAATCTTTCCTTATTTTGGAACAATGAAACCAGAAGAGATAGGAACTTTTCTTATGCAATCAGACTTAGGGGATGAAAGCCTTGAGACATCAAGTGATGATGAAAACGAACTCGTTTCTGAACTTGCATCTGACTATGACCCCAACTCTTCGTCAAGCGCTAGCATGGACATTTCCGAAATTCTCGATCAAACTACGGATGAAGTTTTAATGTATCCGTCCAAAAATGGGAAATATTTATGGTCAGAATCATCAACAATAAACAAAATTGGAAGATTTTCTAAACAGGACTCCTGGTCAACGCGTTATGCCATTTCAAGAGCTGATAGTATAAAATCTTTTTTTCTGTTATTTATGCCCAGTAATATTATGAAATTAGTTGTTGATATGACTAATTTACAAGGTGGCTTATAAGAGTAAAAGTTATTCAATCGGTTCACTTAGGTCAATCTGTGTTTGGAAATAATTGGATTGCTGTAGACGACATAACAATTGAAGCATATTTCGGGCTACTTTTGTTGGCGGATGTATTTAGATCTCATGGTGAAGCTTTAGAATCTCTATGGGACGACCGTAAAGCAGACCGCTATTCAAATATACCAAGAGTTTGCGCCGATTTCAAAATATATCTGGAGTGACACGGTTTGATAAAAAGTCATACAGGAGCGAAAGACGATTCAGTGACAAACTTCCTCCCATAAAAAATTTTTGTAACCGTTGGGTAGCGAATCTACGAAATATATTTCATCCTGTCGAATGTGTGACAGTGGATGAGCAGCTCGTAAAGTATCGTGGACGACGCCCATTCAAGCAATACATACCATCAAAACCAGGAAAATTTGGGTGTTGTGTGATGTAGAAACAAATTATGCATGGTCCTTACTGGTGTATACCGGATATTCTTAGAAGACTTAAGCATGGATCTTATAAGCGGAGAAATATCTCGTAGACCGAACATGCCACAAAGTAGTCCTGCCAACGCAGCCGTAAAAAGACTTTAAAAGGATTCTGCTGAAGTCCCGCAAACAAAAAATTTAAAAAGACGTTCTAACAGCACCAAATATGCAAATAAATGTTCCGAATGTCAAAAATTTATTTGCAAAAAGCATTCTGAGACCAATATTGTATGTAATGAATGTAAAAAAATAGAAAAACTGAATAAATATTATAATATTTTGTATTGGGCAAATTTGACCCACTAATGTCATGTGCGTTTTATTTTTGAAGTACAGGATAAGGGTTAATGTGTGTATTACTTATGGGAAGGAAATCCACAATTTTTCACGATAATTAAAAAAATTTTTTAATATTGATTTTGCAACTAAAATACAAAATTTTAATGTAAAAATAAAATATAAATATAGAAATTTAAAAAAGTTTGATTACCGTGAGTAATTATTCATTTCAAATGATTCACGCTCGTTTTCTGTGTTTGTTAATGCCTGACTTGGTTTTGAAACAGTGAACTTTTGTTTATGGTAACGCTGCCACCCTGAAAATATTTGAGGAAAGGAATTCCTCATTCGCTTCTATATCTCATTCTCTGTCTATTAAAATACCACGAATAACTGTTGTAAGGTGTATACTGTTAAGAAACATTTTTCATTCACGTTAAATAAGGGGTACGTAACTATGATTTTATGATTTGCAACTAAACTGTTGACAACTTTTGATGGTGCTTCGCATTTGAATAATAATAAAAACATGACAGAGGAATATATTGTAGGAAAACACTTTTCTCTTGAGATTTCAACAAGAGATTTAGTAAAGAGAAATTAATTTTTTTTAATTATTTTCTTTTATTTTTAATCTTTAGAGTTAGTTTCACAATTTTTTTTTTTTTTTTTTTTTTGAATCCAGAACCAATTTGTAAGCAATGGAGAGAAGTAATTTTAGGAGTTGAAATTGCAGTTGAAATTTTTAGTGGAGTCAATATTAAATTGATAAGTTTAATGTAAAATTATTGTTTTGCTGATATTGATGCTTAGATTCCGAAGTTTTGTTGTTGTTATTTCACAAAAAAATAGTTTAAGATTTTGAATAAAATCCTCATATAAATCTGTATATACGGAAACTAGTCTAAGGCACCTCGGTGCAGATAGTCTGCTATATAGTGTTGCACGGAAAATGTGGTTCTACTTGTCATAATAATATGAAAATGGATTAAATCGATCTAAATTGTTAATTATACTTACACATCAGCGTATATTTAAAAAACTAACCCAATATTTTAGCGCTGAAACTACTCTATGCTTTATATTACAACGAAAGTAAGTTGAAAATATCTTGTAGCAAACACATGTATGGCGCAGCTAGTTAAGCTCTTCATTTTCATTTTTGAAAACTAATTTAAAAACCAAATTTCACTGAGAGCGGATTATCATTTTGAATGTTTAATTCTTCTTTTTTTGAATTTCCTTTTTTAATTTTTCACCGATAAACTCAACAATTGGTTTATTTTTCGCTTTATTGAACATATTAGTTTGGCAATGTAACGTTTTCTAATCGCTGAACGATAATATTTTACATTTTTTTTATTGGGACATATTGATTGATGTAATAATATTCATTAAATTTATGTATTTTCGAGAAATCCATACATAGCGCTCTTTACATTACATATTTGTATTATTTCTACTTTCGTTTTGTTAATAACAAATATACGATAAAAAAATTTTAATTTTTTATACAATTTTTGCTTGTTTATGTTTGATTCTTTGAATACTTCATAAAGTAAACACTCGTATTACATTATTCAAATGAATATGAATTGAAACCAAATATTATTTCAAAGAATTTAGGTGTCATATGTAGTTGTTTGCACCAAAAAGGCTTGAATTGTACATTTGAATTTTTTTAAACTCCAAGAAATAGATACGTATTCGAATACATTTGTATACTTTGATGTCATGATACAAACGCTTACCAGTTTAAATGAAATTGAAAACGAGTATGTATAATGAGATAAAAAGTATTATTGCTTCAAAATTCCCTATTGACACTGCCATATATTTTGATTTCAAAGATTATTAGTGACACCTAATATCTAATATCCTTTTTCATTTATTATTATGCGTGACGTATTGAAAATACTTGTGTCTTGTCATACCCATCTATTGAGTATATCCTCTAATAAGTAAGGACTGTTGGAATATTTAATTTATATCTGTCCACTTTAAACCTGAATTTTATAAAATGCGGTTTTTTTCTGTTTTAATTTTAGCAATTTGCCATAAATTGTTGTCCTTAAATGACGCCAATCCTTATTTTAATGTTTTAAAAACGAAAAAAAAAGTCATTTAACACTTAATCTTAAACATACAATGTATGCTACAGTCATATGTAAATATTGTGATAATGTTGCAGATTTTCCCTTTCTGAACTCCCCGTTATAAATATTACAATTAAAATAATTCTGTTAAATTTTACCCTCAGAGTGTTGCAATGGTGGTAAAATATTTCCATACAGTAAAGGGTGTTTTTAATAAAAAAAAATAGAACTGCTTTAACGACATCTTATATTCCTTGATGCCATAAAATTTAAGTTCCAAAATAATAATATTTCCCCTCAAAAGGGGAAATAGAGGTGAATTGTGAGCAACATAATAATTCCGTATTTAAGGGTAGAAGACAAATGTTAACACATCCAATGAATACTGTTATCCTCTCAAAACTTGTCATTTATTTCACCCTTATTTTGTTTGGAGAAAGTGGTGAAGTATAGCCATTGTAAGAAGGGGAATTTTTCGAATAACAAACTCTGCTTTATCGACATCTAAATATGTTTGAAGTAAATATAAAATACTACAATAGACAGGTTCCATCGCTATAAATTATTTACCTCTCCTTCATGGGGAAACCATGATTGAGTCTGCACATTGACAGTTTAAGTATGAACATGACTTTTTAGACAAACAAATAAAAGACAATTGTAAAGGGTGACTTTTTAGCTATTATCTTTTTGGCAACACTGGTTTAAACAGCTCACGCACGTTTCGTGTTTTGTTTCACTGTCAAACATCTTCAGTTTGGTCTATAATTTAACCATGAATCGTCTTACAAACGAACAACGCTTGCAAATCATTGAATTTCGCATCATTGGGCCGTACTTCTTCAAAGATGCTGCGAATCGTAACGTAACTGTGAATGGTGAGCGCTACCGTGAGATGATATCCAACTTTTTTTTGCCCCAAATGCAAGAGCTTGACTTGCATGTCATGTGGTTTCAACAAGACGGTGCCACATGCCACACAGCACGAGTAACAATGGACTTATTGAGAGGCGAGTTCGGTGAACATTTTATTTCACGTTAACGCCTTTAGACTATTTTTTGTGGGGCTATGTTAAAGCTCATGTCTATACAGAAGCGGGCTTCAATTGACGCATTAGAAGACAACATTGAAGCATTTATTCGTGAGATACCGGCTGAAATGTTGGAAAGAGTATGCCAAAATTGTAGTAAGCGAATTGACCATTTGAGGCGCAGTCCCGGTCAACATTTACATGAAATAATCTTCAAACATTAAATTATATGGACCGTACTATCGATTCAAATAAAGATTTCATGCATTTTTCAGAATTTTATGTGTTTTTTTTGAAAAATTTTCCTATAGCTCTTAAAAAATCACCCCTTATATAGAATCCATACTTATATTCATATATTAGATGATTCTAATATTCCACACCATACAACTATTTTGAAAATAATAAAAAAAGCATTCCTTTAAGGCAACCTCTTATCGACATACCATATCCTATTAATTTCATTAATTCAACAGCAAGATTGCAAATCTAAACCATTCTTTAATGTTAAATTTACAGAAAATAAGCTTTTCTATTAAGAAAGAAAAAGAGAAAGAGAGAACTTATGAAAATTGGGAATATTATCTTATACATGCGCGCCCAGTATAATTCCTAAAGTATACTTTAAACGTTTTAGAGTTTGGGTAAAACGTAACGAAATTATGTAATCTGTCGTTACCTTCACTTTAAGCTGCTGTACTGTTAACAGACATTCCTCAACAACTAATTCAAGGGAATAATGCTTTTAATCTTTATGAATTATATTTATGCTCAATGTAATGAACAACTTTACGCCTGATAGCACCTGCCAAACCCATCATAAAAAGAAAATGTTTTAAAATGCGATGTATTTAAACAACAGAAAACAATTTGAACCACAAACAAATTGAGCGGAATACTTTAAATTCATGTAACATTTAAAGTACAACACAAACAAGAAGTTAAGTAAATAACGATAATGATGTGGATGCGTAAATTGGATAACGCTGAAGTAATGCTGCACCAAACATGTTTCGCTAAACATGAAATTATGAAACGGGGCACTGTGACTCTATAAGAAGGTTCTTGGATTTACCAAAGAGTGAGAACGCATTATTTTTTTGGAAATCTGTGGAGGCAGATATTTACTGACTTATTGAATTGGATTTACAACATTGCGGCAAGCATTAAAATTTGTTTTGAATATGAAACTATATGGTTTGCTATCAAAATGAATATAATATAAATATCGGGTCCGCCATCTAGCGTTTTTTTTCAACTAGTGCTTATTTCGCGAATGGTAACACTTAGCTCATGTCTGATTTGACAGATAATTAGTTTTATCCTTCCGCTGAACGAATATGGTTCCATCCAATGCGTTTTCACTTCGCTAAGTGGGCCTGCGATCGACTTACAGAAGATGCCGATTTTGGCAAAAAGAAATCATCTTTTCGGATGAAGCTCATTTTGATCTTGGCGGGTATGTAAACAAGCAAAATTGTCGCATTTGGAGCATAGAAAATCCGCACACATACATTGAAAACCCGACGCATCCAAAACGAGTCACTGTTTGGGTGCGGATTTTGGTCCAGAGGCATAATTCGGCCATTTTTCTTCGAAAATGAGCAAGGAGTGGCCGTTACAGTCAATAGCGATCGTTATCGGGCCATGTTGAACGAATTTTTGTTCACAAAAATTGAAGAGGAGGATATTGGCAACATTTGGTTTCAACAGGACGGCGCTACGTGCCACACAGCCGAAGCTACACTCGATGTTTTGCGCCCTGTTTTTGAAGATCGCATTATCAGCCGCAGAGCTGATGTCGTTTGGCCACCTCGGAGCTGCGATTTGACACCGTTGGACTTTTATTTGTGGGGTGCCGTCAAAGATAAGTGTTACGCCGACAAGCCAGAGACAATTGACGCTTTAAAGGACAATATTCGTGAAGCCATTGGTGAAATACAACTGCACACCATCGATAATGTGCTTAAAAATTGTACCGATCGTGTAGGCTACTGCATGGCCAGCCGAGGCAGCCATTTGAATGAAATTATTTTCCATTATTAACCGGAAGGATTGTACTTTCAAATAAAAAAAGAAATTTGAGAAAATATTATATAATACTAGCTGACCCTGCAAACTTCGTCCCGCCCAAAATTTATTTTTTTTATTGCCCAAAACAGGTCACATTATATATTTATTGTAATACGCTGCATAAGACAGTTATATAAAAATAACTAACTTACTATAAGTGTGTGGATCTATCTAGTTCAAAATTTAATCGAAGTCGGTACGTTATTTAGGTGAGGCATACAAAGAATAACAATAAGAGGCCCGAGTCATGGGTAGCGCTGACGAAGTTGTTGTTGTTTCTACAAAAACAAAAACTAACAGACATATATATATATGTACATATGTAGTTATAAACCATCGAATTAGCCGACTTACAGGTATCTTTTAAATGGGGAGGGTTGCCATGCCCATTTTTGGTGAGTTTGTCGATATCGACTCTGCGAACTTACCCACCGAATTGCATTCGTCTACGATCAATATGTACCTAAATATTCAATTTTAAAAATTTTGCCACGCCTACTTTTTTCTATATCGAATTTTTTTTTCAAGCCATCTAAACCTAATAAGCTTTCGAACAAAAAAAATGGTTAAAATCGGTTCAGTAGTTTAAGAGTTATAGGTATCACTTGAAGGGGGAGGGTTGTCCGCCCGTTTTTGGTGGGATTGTCGATATCGGCTCTACGAACTTATCCACCAAATCTTATTCGTCTGCGATCAATACGTACGTAAATATTCAATTTTAACGATTTGCCACGCCATCTTAACATTTAGGGATATGAAAAATAGATGTTGTCCGATTCTCAGACCTACCCGATATGCACAAAATTTCATGAAAATCGGTCGAGACACGAGAATTTTATATATTGGATTTATAATATTTTTTTTTTAAAGCATTTTCAGAAAAAAAAAAGTTATTTGGCCTTTATAATAAAAAAATATATAAATTCAGATTTTTTATATTTATTCATGTTTTGTTTCTTTAGGGCTGTTTTAGGGCTGTTACAAAGTATCTGTTTTCCATGTTATTATTACTTATTGTGCTGTATTTCAGTTTCATTGAACAAGTCTTCTCCATGATAGCCAACTGCTAAGATAATAGCAATGTCATCTGAGCATTTTTATTTGAAATCTTTGGTGTAGTGGCAAGAAAGTGTTTCTAATTTATCTACCATTAATTGTAGACTTATAACAAAAGTTTGATTATCCTTATATTTATGACTTCAATTAGTATTGTTGTGTTTTATGCTTTTCGTATCATAAAATTATTATTGAGCGTACAGCATGACTGTCGCACTTTTATCATTTACACGGGTAGTAATGAAAATTTAAATCTTCATAGGCATGTCAAATATTTTAATAGCCGCTAAATCTATACGTGTCTACACTGATAATGTCAATTTCAATTGTGATACACAGAGAGAGATACGCATGGATATTAAATAAAATTGTCACATCATTTCGGTAATTTTTGTAACATAATTTTGTCTTTTTTTTTTCTCATTCTTAGTTTCAGGGTCGTCGTAGACTATAAAAACATTTTATATCCTCCTTTATATTGTCATTATTTGGGGCTTATCTGGAAAAAATTTTTTTTTTTGTATTTTTTTGTTACCAATTGTCACAAATTTTGTTATTCTATCAGCGGCTAGGCACGTTAGGTTACAATATAAGTGTACACGTGTAAAGGAATACTTATCAATACCGATAACCTTCAATTTCTTCTCTGGCTATTTCATACTTAACATTGCTATCGTCAGCAACCTTTACTTAATTAACACAAAACAGAATGTTTGTTTTCATGCAAGACAAAAACGACAACATAAATTATGAGACAGACAAGACAAAACAAAATAAAATAAAACATAAACATATTTTTTTATTATGTCTAGTCATCAGAGAAATACGAAAAAAATTTAAAACCTACAGCATTACATAATTCTTCACCCACCAAACGTAATGTGAAAATTCTTCTCATTTACTGTGCTTTAGAATTCCATACCTAAAGTGTCGTGTAAATTTTTATAAAATTATTTAAATGGGCAAAAGAGTCAGGTAATGAAATGCCCAACTGTGCGGTCTTTATTGATTGGACGTTTGGGATAACATAATCGAGCGGCTTCAAAGATTCTAAGGTAGAGGGACTTTAAAGTCGTATAAGGATATGCAATATCCTTAGAGAGATAAATTAAATTTGATGAGAACTTGGTGGAGCATACCCTCAGGTGTCCAACAAATGTCATTAACAACAATGGATTATAGATACCTCACTCAAATCAATATTTTATACAATAATTGGATCAGAGACATTAAATAAATTGAGTTGCCTAATGTTTTAAAATTAAATATTTTTTTCTTTTGGCCAGTTATGGTTAAAATTATAATAAAATGTTTGGTAAGTTTGTTGTATTTATTCTAAAAAAAAAAACAAACAAACAACTAAAAAATAAATTTAAGTCCAATTTTCTATTGTTTTAACATTTGTTTATTTATTTTAACAAATATTTATTTGTTTTTTTACGTATTACATACATAATTAGTCATTACAAATCTTCAGTCAAGATTATGGACCTAGTTTCTCACACTACTTATGTTGTGTGTGTTAATTTCGTACATAAGTGGCAGGACCTACAGTTTAAAGTCGACTCCAGATTTTTTAGAAACTTTTTTGCAAGAAATCTGCTAAAAGGAAGTCACCAAATAAATATTTTTTGTTTTTAAATTTTCGTTTTGATTTCTGACCTGGAGTTTGAACCGTGCCCTTACGTCTAATAAGCCAACACACCACCTACTAGACTGCGTCGACTTCCTACAGATACATTTTGTGAAATACTTAAATTACGTAAATGAAGCACAAAATACTTCCTTCTGATTGAAAATAACTTCTTTGACAATGAAATTTAAATTTGTTAATAATAATAGCAATGATTAAAAAAAATTTAATTTAAATAAAAGTATTGTTACGTTTTTACCTTTTTAAAAACGTTAAAAATATGAGTTCGTAGATTGCAAATAAAATAAAAACAAATCTGTGTTTATTTTTTAAGTCAATTCTTTATTATCTGCACAACTTTTGTGCCACTGTTCGAACTTATTCCACGTATACAATGATAACTTTCACAATATGTGCTTATTCGTGATATTTCTCCGCTTACAACCTTTTTTGTAAGCAACAACAACACTTGTTAGTTATTCTTCTTTGCTCACAACCTTTTTTGTAAGCACAACACGTATCTCGTATCTTCACACACCACTGGTTGAATTCTCAATCAATTCAACGCGACGTCGTCACACGACTAACTTAACTCGAACTCCGAGAATCACTTGTCTTCATACACGACTGACTGTATTCTAACTGAATCTGCGTTGCTCGCTTTATCTTGCCTTTTATATCACTGGATCAACAGTGTGATGAATGCCCTTGAAGGATGATGACGACCTTCGGGAACAATCCAAAAATGTAAACATCTCGACATCATTGTTGTTCGTGAATCTTGTTTGCTTTCGTCCAGGCAGAATTGTTGTTGTTTTGTTTATTTTTCTTTCCGCTATATTTTTTATACACGGACGTTGTTGCTATATTTTTGTTTATTCATCGATCTTGTAAACAAGCCTGTTGTTTTTGTTGCTATATGTTTACTTATTCGTTGATCACGTGAACAACAGCATTGTTTTGTTTTTGGAGCTTTTGTTTATCATTTTATGTGTGATCAAGTCCATTGTGTTGTTTTTGAAGCTTTTGCTTATTATTTTAATAACACCATTTCCATTTTCGTAACAGTATATATGCATATACTCGTATGCATATATAAATATATAAATAGGTTGGTGTGGGATCAAAATCCATTTCAAAAATTGACCGAACTGAAATGAGTCCACGAACAATGGAAATCTGTTCCACATTTCTTACATTTACTATGACCGGAAAGCAAATTTTCTATCGGCAGTAAAGTTTTGATAAAAAGCCATTCATTCTATTGTAACTTTACTTTACATTTTTAACATTTTTCAATGGAAATGTAGACAACAAACACGCTTGCAAAAAAAGCACAGAAGAAAAAGAGAAATGTAACTATTGTCTGTTACTAAAGTAAGACACTGATTTTTATTGTTCCACTTTCTATGGAAATAAACTTTTCTTAAAGGAAAAACAAAAAAAAAACAAAAAATCCATATAGTTTTGATGTGCATATCCTCAGCAAAGATTTACTTTGTAGGTCATGAATTATGCAAATGGATGAAGAACTTCATATGCTGGCAGCATATTATAATAATAACAAGCAAGTACTGATCTCATGTATGTAGCATAGAAGCATATACCAACGGAAAATGAATCCATTGAATGAATTTCCGTAAAAGTTTTGTTAGAATAATTTAGTTCTCAGGCATAGGTTGAGTAATTGATTTTGAGCTTCCAATAGAGTGAGTATTGATATTAACGTATGAGATATGAAAGCATACGCTTTGAATTTCCTTAAAAAATAATAATACGAGCACATAATAATAACAACTTTTAATCAATAACAAAAGAAGAATTTACATGCATATGCATTTGCTTAAAATGCAACTTAAAACATATGGAATTACTTAATATTGTGTATACAGTGAGCGCAAAAAAAAACTGTACATTTAAAAATATATGCATTAATAAATTATCGTTATTTCTATTTTAAAATTGTTGCTTTGCCAGTTTTTAAAATTGAAACAAAAAAAATATTACAAAAAATTTCAAATTATGAATCGTCAAACTTTTTCGGGCACTCTCCTTAAATCCTTAAGTGATAAAAGTTGAGTTTGGTAATTGTTTGAATTTTATCCTTAGTTTACAGTTTCTTTTGGCGCTCACTGTATATTATATGATGTACGTATCAGAGAACTGCATGAATGTGAATCAAATGGCATAGTTTTGTATTTTTTAAAATGAATACTAAGCTAGCAATTGACAGTAAAAAAATATTCTAATACATGATTCATATTATCGAGCCTGTTGTCAACAATTGCTTGTCACTGCTTGCTACTTCTGTTTATTTATATGATTCACAGAAGCAACGAATCAGTATGAGCGTTTTGAATACTTTTTAAAAAACTCTTTTAACAAATATTGTTTTATGTAAAATTTTCAAGTGAGCCGAGGAGTTTTATTTTATAATTTACTGCAATATTAATATTATTAATTAATGCAAAATATATTTGAATTTTTATTTTCTTATTTACATTTCGGAAAAAAGAAGAAGTTACATATGTCAGTAAGTTATTTACAGTTTGTAGACCAATGCGGTTACGCTTTTCGGTGATTAAGTTACAAGCGGCGGAAAATACGCGTTCGGAAGCTGCATTGCTTGCGGGAATACTCAAAATTTTTTGGCAAGTTTGTGTAAACGAGGGTATTCCGGAGTGTGGTTTTGTCACCATTTCAATATCAATATTCATTTCTAAATGACTGTAACGATTTACTTCACCGGATATACTTTTCGTAGCGGATAGGTTTGTTTAAATAAAATTAGAGAAAAATAGTTGGAAATCTAGTTGTGGTTCATGAAATGTTGAATAATGAATTGAACTTGAAGAAGACGATACAGACTTCCTAATTTCGGAAATACAAAACGCTTTTACTTCTTTCAAATTAATTTTATCTAGGCAAGAATTGGTTGGTGGACACAGGAAACAAGCCGTGAAGTGAATAATACTTAATTAGCAACGTACTTATTTTTCATTTCTTTCTTTTTACATGGCAAACTCCATTTTCAACATTTCTTAATAATTCTGAATTCATTGTATTGAATTTTCTAAAAAGACTTTCAAATTGTTTTTTAATGTCAACTCAAAATTTCATATGAGTTGTGAGTTATTTGATTTCTATACAAAACAATCAAACAACAGTAAGAATTTTTTATTTATTTATACTAACAGTACTTAAAAAACAAAAGTGAGTATATTACATTCAGTTGTTAGAGAATCAACACTTCAAGCAATATCATTAAAACATATTGATGTTAAACAACATAACAAAAGCAACTTACATGTGAGTGGACAGTGAAAGTGAATCAACTCATGCAGTTCTCTGGTACGTATATCGAGTATAAAATCAATTAAAAATTCTAAAAATAAATTATTCTGTGCATTATTACAATGGCAACCTCAATAATGTGTTGTTAAGGGAAAACTTTAGAGAAATTAGAATTAATGTTACATTTGAAATTTAAGTAATTTAAATTAGAAGTTTTGATTCCGCGTAATACGCTTATGGTCCATGACGACCGAAAACCACGGTCTTGATCTTTTTCGTTGTGCCAGCTATTTCGTCCAAACAAAATAATTTTCATTGAACTTTTTTATAAGAGCTTCTGTTGAAATATTCACCATTTTAGAAAATGCGAGATCTCCTAATTTGTTAGTGGAATTAAACAATAAAAAAACACTGCAAAAATACTCGCAAATTTATAACACCTATGACAGCGACTAGGTTTAAGGATTGTATTTTTCTTTTTAATTTGTATCCAACAATGCATCGCATAAATATAAACAAACATAAATGCTTATGGATTATTTGGTATTAAGGTTGGTGGTAAAAGAGCTTTGTCTAAAAATAAATCTTATTCCCATTTTCCCTACTGCTTTGAATTGTTTAATCCTTCCTTTTTAAACATAGAATATCCCATGCTGCCACACGCTGTTAAACTTTGCTTTTACTAAACTTTATTAGAAATTCCCTAAATCGGCTTAAACGCTCTAAAGAAATTACCATAAAGCTGTTCAATATTAATATGCAAATCGTTGGGTAGCAGTTTAAAAAAAACTTTTGCAAAAACTAAAGTTTGTAAGAAGAAAAAAAATCGCTCAAATTTTATTGTTTTATTGATAAATTCCATACAACCAATTGCACAAAATAGCAAAGCAGCTTAAAACAGGTGCCAGGTTAATTGAAATCTCTCTTTAAAAGCTATTCACGCTCAAACGAAGAAAGGAATTAAACATTCTTTTTAGTAGTAAAGAAATTAAACTCCAATAATAACAATGTTTAAAAGACAGTATTAATCGGAATTAATATGAAGAAAAAATTTAAGAAATATATTGTAAACGAAATAAAATTATTAGACTTAGAAATGTTGATACATTGTCTAATAGACCGACAAACTGTGAAACTTAAAAAGCCATTTCGAATACGATTTTAACAAAATCATGTAAATAAAATTCTTTTAAGTCAAATTGCTGCAAAGAAAATCCAATAAACTATTTGTCTGTCCTTAACTGCTTCTAAAAGGTTAAATGCCTTAAAATGCAGTTACCAATAAAGAAGAAGTCGCTTTCTAAATACTTCAAAGATCATAAAATTATGAAAATAAATTACGAGAAAGAATTTTACAAGCATATCTGATGACAGAGAAAGGTAAAAACACTTTGACATCAACGTAAACGTCTTCATAATGTTGAAGATGTAAAAAAAAAGTAATGAAAGAAATACCGAATAGTTGTCATCCAATTTGTACAGACAATTTTCTTTCATGACCGGCATCGCTAAACGAGAAGAAAATTTCTTCATAAAATTCTCATTAATGATGATAATTTTGTACGAAGGACAGGATGAAAAGAATTTATAATAAAATGGATGGATAAATAAAATTAAATACTTGCATCATAAATAAAAAAAATTCACGGAAACTTTTATTCAGTACTTCAATATAAATTTTACAAAGCAATACTGCTTTCTAACATTTCCTTTAAGAAAAAACAAAATCATTGATAAGGTTTTAGAATCGCCTAAAATGGGCCGTAGACAAGAAATGAATGAAATTATTACGATTTCTAAGTAAACCTGCACAATGCACTGCATGAATAGGGGCCATCCTGAGTGCTGGTTTTATAAAAAAAAAAAAAAAAAAAAAAAGCGAACGGGACGGGTATTTGATCATGCGGAGATTCGCGGAAGTGGGCGAAGAAGACGACCTTACTTGGGTTGGAAGGACCAGATCGAGGAAGCATTGTCATCGATTGGTGTGATCAACAATAAGCAGAGGCGCCTTGAAGGATGGGTTAAGGCATTCCGAAATTAGTTAATCGGTTTGTTAATGACCAGTTAAGTAAGGAAACGATAGTACGTTTACAATTTATTATTGCTGAAGTGCGGATCTAATCATCTATGCCTTATTGATTCTCATATCATTGGTCTTTATTTTCAGTGAAAATATTTTGGAGTATTTTATAGTTTAGGTGTTGTTGAGAGAAACTTAGTCCACCATTGCTTACCTTGTCTGCTGGTCAAGCTAACCACGTAGAACGCTTAGAACGTAAAAAAGGGAAGAAATAAATATATATCCTCAATATTTAATTGCTTCAATGATTCTGGCTCATAGAAAATCATCAGAATTTCTACGCCTTAGGGCCATTATTACAACTTGCCGTTAACTAAAGGGAGGATTTTAACGGGCAGATAAATTGTTTTTCATTATTATGAGTACCCAATAAGATAGAAGTGATCGTTAAGCTAAAAGGAAGATCATCCTACCTTTAACATTTAAAGGTCACTTTATGTTTGAACTTATATATCCTATATAGTATTTTCGATATGGCAGCTTCAAATTTAAACAAAATGAGCATATACAACAAAAAAACGAAGTCCGCTGTTGCCACTGCGTTAAAAAAAAAAACTTGTTTAATTGAGCAGTTTTATCGACTTTGATCCGGCACTGCCATATTTTAATTTTATTTTATCTGTAAGTTGTAATAACGAAAATCAGTTAAAGGTAACTTTAGCTAAACGTACCTTTAACTAAACCTAAGTTTAACGGCAAGTTGTAATAATGGCCCTTAGTCTGATTTTTTCTAATTGTTCTACCGACAATACACTCGCATAATGAATTCTAATCTTCCGTTTGATATGGATCAGTTAGTCGTCATGTTTTGTTACACAACTTTTGAAATTTCTTTGAATATATTGTCGTTTTTATTTAAAAACATCACTACTAGCATTTAATCGATTTTAGGCTTTAAATTTTGACATATCTTATCCAGGAATCAAGGAATTAAGAAAAAAAAATCTTCGTAAAACAAATTCAAGCGTAACTGCAGAAGACAATTTTATGTTATTTTGACGCCAACACAAAAAAAACAAAAATTTTATGCACAAATAACATTCACTCATAACTTATATTCCATGTACGTATAAAAATGTTTGTGCATGTACACCTTAAAAATACCTGGTAAATTTGGAAATTATCCAAAATGGAAGTATGTAATGAAGAGAGAAAAAAAATGGAACAAAATTAAATGCAAGTGATAATTTCAATATGGATTATAATAACCTTTTAAAGGCCGGAGACACCATTAAAATTGTTTTATTTTATTCTCGAAATTCTACAACCATACTCTGCAAAAAGTTAAATCCACTTTTCCCACCAGACAAGCGCATTAAATTTACACGAATCAGTATTTATTTTCCCGTGCGAAATTAATGTTGATCTTTGGAAAAATCCAGTACTTGAGTTTCAAAACCCCATAACAAAGCCGTGGCAATTGTTATCAATATTATCGGCTTAATCCCTGTATTTTTTTCTAACTTTTCTTCTGTTTTTCTTCCGTTACACTGTCTTTTTTGTTGCAAACTGTTTTTGGCATCGTGCCACAATAGCATTCAGATTTAAAACTTTCAAACTTTTTAACATTTTCTTTTTCTCTATGTTTTCATATTCTGCACTCTGTTTCCTTTTTTCTCGATGGCAGTGCTGTCATCCAAATCCGTTAGTGTGTCTGTGTGTGGCAAATGTTGGAGAATTAAATTGTGCAAGGAACGCGATAACAATACTGAAATAATTTTTTCCAGAGAAATGGTGCGTTTAAATAAATCCCAAAGGATATGGCTTTAAAAATTTTACCGAAAATTAAAATGAATTTTTTGAAGAAAAAAATTAATTAGAAAATTAGGGCTTTAACAGCTCAATATGATTTAGCAACAAAACAGTTAATTATATGAAAATTATTTTTGTCGGCATGGGTGGTACACTTATGTATATTAACAACTATTGAACCTAATGAGTATGTAATGTATATAGTAGTAACATCCATTTTCATCATTAGAAGTAAGTGACATGATTTAGAAGGCAGAGGAAGGGATATGTAGATGAGTTTTAATTAAAGTTGGTGGTATATACAACGCTTAGACCCTTAAATATTTAAAATTTTTTTTAAGTGGAATAAGCCGGCTTTAAAAGCTATTCATAATGTTCATAAATGTTTCGTGTACTAATTCCCTATAACCATTTATTAGAATTGTTTTGCACGATTTTCAAATAAATTATTTTTAATCTGAAGCAAGTATATCTCCCTTCATCTACATATACAGGGTGGGGCAAAAGTCACGAATTCTTGCAAGCGAACTGCATAAATTAATCGTTCTTGGGAATCTCGTGGCTTTAGTTCTTGCACTAACTGCAGCTTGTATGGGAAAAGATGCAAATTTCCCTTTAATATTCTCCGTAAAGACCGCCGAGACATTTGCAGCTCAGCAGAGCGCCTTCGAGTTGATATTTCAGTATTCTCCTCTACACTCTCCAGAACGCGTTGAATATTTGCTTCATTAATTATAGAATGTGGTCTTCCGCTTCGTGGAAGATCACTTACTGAGCCTTGTTCCTGAAAACGTGTCACTAAGCGTCGAATCATTGATTCGGATGGTGAATTCCGCACATTAAAATGACGACGATAGGCTCGTTGAGTTTGAATTATTGATCGATGATGTTCAAAATAAAGTTTATTTTATTTATTTAGCCACGACTTTAGGAACGTATAGCCTCAAATATTCCCTTATCGTGTAGGTGTATACTTAGGTATTTAAAATTATTTTTCTAAGCAAATACTGGGAAGAACAACTTTGTTACGCGTGTTGTCTTATTTTCCAATTCATATTTCAATTTCATATTTCACATATTTCTACAACGAACAATCACAATTATTTTTGTAAACTTTATTTGCTTCTTTTCATCAAATCAAATCAAATTCTTTTAAAACCTTGAAAAATCTAACCAGTCGAGTTTCGTTTCGTTGTATCCGTTGTAGACACACACAATTAAGGTATGTGTTTACCGACAACCTTTTCCCAATAGATGTCCAGACCGTCATCATTCTATGATTTTGTTTCGCTGGATAACGTTGTAACCTTCCATAATTAATCTCCCAGATTTATTTTACAAGTCCTAAAAAGAAAAATAAAAAAAAATTAAATTAGAAAAGTTATTAATTTTTCAAATCCCTTCGCGACTTTTGCCCCACCCTGTATAACATAATTGGCCATTACAACCCCTCAGTTAGAATTACGACTTAGCTTCTCACACCACTTACATATGTATGTTGTAAGTGTTAATTTAGAGATTTTAGATTTTAGAGAAAATTATCATGACAATTTTCTATTTACTCTTAGAGTTTTTGCCAGAAATTTGATGAGAGAAAGTCGCCGAAGAAATATATAATCATATTTCGTTTTTTTTGGAGACGTCTTAAGCCTAGGGTTTGAAGCTTGGCCACACTTCTAATAAGCCAACACACTACTTACTAGACTATGGCGAGTCTCTCTTCATCTAGAAACTTTAAATGTTTTACAAAATAACCCCCTTTTTAGTAAAGATTTCTGGTTTTGCTTAAAAACTTGTAAATTGAAAATATATCTGTAGGAGCCCTAATTCAAATTTTAATATCAATATACAAGGGCAGAGCAACATCTCTCAATGGATCTGAGAACTTCCTGCCTGTTATATGCAAAAATACTTAAAATAATCTCATACCGTGTGATTAACATTCCTCTGCCAAAGAATGATCTCACACAGTCTTTACTTAACTACAAAAGCAAACATTTTATAATGAACACACTCATACAGAGCCGCACTTTTAATGTGCAGCCCTTGTGCTGACCAACTTTTTCTCTAGTTTGGTGGAAATTGGTCAGTACAGAGACTGCGTTCACCTGTGGCGTCACAACGGGCCGCTATGCATGTTCAAGTGAGCTTTTGGTATCAAAGATATCACTCCAACATACTATGTACACTCATACAGATGCCAGTTAAATCTGACCCAAGATTTGAATGCCCCTCTAAGGGATTTCAATTACAATAAGACACCAAGCCCTGGGCACACACTCATCCCCTAAGGCTACATAATTTTCACTACGGAGTCTGCAGAAGCCTTTATGCTAAGGAAGAGGAGGTGAACGTTTTATCTGAAATTACCCAACATTTGGGAAACTGGGGCAATAGATTTTTGTGCAGTTATTTACTGACAGATTGTGTTTAACCAAGTTTGTTTGGTTAAAATCTACTCTTTTTCATTCAAATAATTTATAAAACTCACGCTTTATAAAATATAACATTTGGAAAAATAATACAGAAGTACAGAAACTATACTCTACCATCTACCGATCTTTTTTTTCTTTTTTAAATTCATTGAAAATGAATGACTTGACACAATTTCTGAGATTTAGGTAAACAAAAATGATCATTATTTTCTCTTTTTTTTATTATTTAAGAGTATAGTTTTATGCTTTTTACGCTCAATAATATTCAATTATCGCTCTCATATTATAAACTCTGAGTATGTGATCAGCAATTAGGGTTGATTATAGTTTAAATAAATAAATAAATACACGATATTTAGCCGCTTTTGTATTCAGTTCGCTTAGATTACGCTGTTCGAATAGACCGTCAAATCAGTTAATTAAAAAAATAATGAAAAAATTTTAAAATTACATTTCAAAAGAAAAGAAAAATTCTAAACGAAGTAATAAAAAGAAAAAAATTATTTCTATGAAAAATGGCTACAAATCATATAAAGGAAATAAAACGAGAGGTAATAAAAAATATTTATTATTAAAATGAAAAATTTCAAAACTTTTATGGAATACGAAATAAACAAACCTTTAATAGTGGACTTTAAACCCTTACCTTTTTTAAAAGCAAACATACATAGATAAGGCCGACAACAAATGGTCAAAAACTTAATTAATTGTGAAAAACCAAAACATCTGTTTTTCCAGTTAAATTAAAATGAAAAAAAAAAATACAATTCATGATTATAACTAGGGTTCCAGTTCATAAATTTCCAATAAATATTCTTTCTTTATTTTATTGTATTTATTTATTTTATTTTATTTTTGTTAATTGACTACTCAACTTGTGGTTTTGTTTATTTATTTTCCTTTTACCCTTACAAATATTTTAAAAAGTTGTTTGCAATTCAGTTTATTTCTGATAAGATTCGTAATATCTTAGCTTTGATGAAGAAAATACGAATAAATCACACATTGTGGTATTCTCTGTGTCCCAATGAAAAGAAAAGTAAAATTAAAAAATTTCTTCTTTATCTGCTTCTACAACAATAAGAAAAAGAAAAAAATGTGGGTTCGTATGATAGACTTCTGCTGTTTATTGCTTAGTGTGGTTCGATGTTAATAAAATTAAACTTTAGTCTCAACTAAAAATTAAAAAATAAATAATTTTCATTGGAATTGAAAACAATGTGTTACAACTCAAAGAAATTTTATTGTTCTCTAGCTTTTGCCGTGTGTGTTTTTGTTTTGTTCTTGACTTTATTCAAACTTTTCTATAAAAGTGAACATTTGGGTTTTCAACCCAATTTGTACTTGGCAGCAATATTTTCGTCGCGTACGAGAGTAATGGGTGCAGCAAAGCAATCGTAATTTTATAATTTGATAAACTAAACTAGAGCAGGTAAATATTATAAAACTGAAACAAGAAAATAGGGTCAATTGATATCAAGTAATGCTTTTAAATACATTAAGATTGTACAAATGGGAGCAAATTATTGACCGTGTAAAATATGTGATATCCAATAGTAAGTTTAGGAAGAATTTTGCAATGCAATTTCAGTGCCAGAACTCGCCGTAGTCTAGTAGGTAGTGTGTTGGCTTACTAGACATAAGGCAACCGTTCAAACCCCAGATCAGACATCAAACGAAAAAATATGAAAAAATATTTCTTCGGCGACTTCCTCTCATCAGATACCTGGCAAAAACTCTGAGAGTAAACAAAACTCTGGGAGTAAACAAAATTACCAGGAAAAGTGTCTCAAAATTCTGTCGTTCGGAGTCGACTTTAATCTGTAGGTTCCAACACTCATGTATAATATTAACCCACACAACATAAGTGGTGCGGGAAACTAGGTCCATAATTCTGACAGAAGGGTTGTAATGACCAATTCTGTATGTATTAAGTGAAATTCAATAGTAAGCTTAAGAAGAGTATTGCAGTTCAATTTCAGTGTTTAGTTCATTAGTCTTAAATGATTTGATTAAGTTTGGTTACACCAGCTTATATTTTTTTCCTCAAATAAAAATTTGAGCTTATAAAAGTTGTTCATCAAATAATTTACAAACAAATTTTCATAGATCTTTTGGAAGAACATAATAAGCATCTTTAAAACGAATGTTTTAGATGCCAAAATTGGCCTAGTACGATCCTATTAAGGTTATATCGCCTACAATTGGTTAACAGAGCTTTACTTGTTGCGAACAGAGAGCAGTAGGTCTGTGATACAGACGATTCATTTATATCCAATGACTGGCCATTAGGAATCACACACAGTCATCGAGTTTGTCTTAAGAATGAATGAATGTTTTTCAATCATGAATGACTATTTTTTTTCTTTCCATAAAATTGATAACAAACAACTCACGCGTGCTATTTAAACATTTATATATACTTACATACATATATGAATGTATGTGTGTATGTACTTAAAATAAATTATAAAATAATTAACAATTGTTTGTCTTCTTTTATTTATTTCTTTCCAGTTCATAGATCTTCGCATACCCATGCCTTGGGGCTATGTTGTAGGACGTTGGTATGGTAATCGTAAACTTAGACCGATTTTGGCTTTGCATGGTTGGCTAGATAACATGGGCACTTGGAATACTCTTATACCTTTATTACCAGAGCATTTGGGTATTCTATGCATAGATCTACCCGGTCATGGTTTGTCTCCCAAATTGCCAAGAGGCATAGTTTATCATGCCGTCGACTATGTATGCGTTATACTGCGCATAATGGAGGAGTACGGGTGGCAAAAAGTATCCATATTGGCCCATTCTATGAGCTCTATGTTGTCTTTTATATTTGCATCACTATATCCCGATCGTTTAGATATGCTAATAAGTATCGATGTCGTGCGTACACGCTATCGTAATCCTAGTACACAAATAGAATTCATACGTAATAATATCGAAAAGTATTTAGTGGAAGATGATCGCCTGCAATTGGCTACACAAATGGAACCACCAGCATATACACGAGAACAGCTCTTGCATATAATGTACGAAGGCACAGAGAGATCAGTTGCCTTGGAAAATATTGGCCATATATTGGAACGTAATATTACCAAATCAATTAAATATCCGGATAAATATTATTTCTCACGTGATGGTCGCGTTAAATATTATTTTGAATTTACCACCTCACCACCATTTGCAGCTGAGTTAGCTAAACGCATACATGATGTACCCTATTGTGTGATTAAAGGTTCTCAGTCCAATTATATTGATGAACAGAGTACAGAGGTTATTGAAATTCTAAAGGCGAAAAATCCTCATTTCGAACTACATGAAGTGGAGGGAACCCATCATGTACATCTTAATAATCCTCAGGGTGTTGCTGCCGTTATTAATCCGTTTATAAGCAGACATCGACCACCCCATATCGATAAATGGTCCTTAGATGATACCTGGTCCTTAACTGATGTTGTAGCAAGGGAAACCGCCCAGAAGTGGGAGGTGGAGATAAGAAAGCGAAAGAGTAAATTATGACTATTACCGTTTTTCATGAAGTGCAACGATGAAATTTTCAGCAGCGACGATGAGGACTAAAGTGATAATGAATGGATCCAGATTTGAAATAAAATCAAGTATTCCAATCAATCGCGGCCCTATGCTCCCTGGAGGAGTAAAAGGAACATATATTCCAATCAATCATTTCTATCAGTGAATGCGTATATCATGTAATTTAGTTAATAATTTAATAAGTTTTTATAACAAATTTCTAAGATATAAAAGCGCTTATTTAATGTAATTGTAATTAGTTTTAAATAGTTAAATTTAAATGTTTATTAATTGTTAAATCTAAACCTATATAATCTAAACATTATTATAGAATTAGTCAACTAGGCCGTTACCAAATATATTTTTAATTTTTTTTTTTAAATTATATTTTACGAAAAGTTTCCAGTTACCTTTAGTAAACTTATAAGCATATAATTAAAAAAAGAAAATTTACAATTAAATATACATATAATATATAAATAAATATATTGTAGATCCATTCCTTACGTACGCAGAGACATTAGATTATGCGTACGTCTACACAGGATTACAAATTATCTTCCTAGACAAAGTATGATTATAACTTATCGATCAAATAATAACAGAATTAGAGCAGAATTCGATTTCGATTGTGTTTGACCTACTCAAAGATATGTGGACGTGAGTTGTTCAAATCACACGTGATTACATAATAATCCCTAAAAAGTTAGTATTAAACTATGGATAGGCCGGCTATGATCCTAGAAAATGACCAAAGATTGAGAAGCAGGTGGAATCATATTTTTGAATCGAACATTACAAGTCTGTCCATGTTAACTTTATTCAAATTCAACGAAATGTTAGCGAAGATGACTGCTATGGCATTTGATAGTTATGTATCATTCATAAATTGTTGATTGTAAAGTTAATATACTTATAAGATATATAAGTATCTCCATTATAAGATATGTACATAAATAAAAAATTTTTGTGAATACAAAAAACAATAAATTTCTGTTCACATTGCAAGTAAATTTTTGTTCTTTTTAAGAAATCGAAATTTAAAAGACCCGGTCATTTTCATTTTTCTATACTTTAAATAAAATTTAAATTGAAAAAAAAAGAAAAAAAATAAATAAATTTTTTAATGTATAAATTTGTTTTTATTTGAGAATAACCTTTGAACACCCAAAAAAGTGGTTTTTGTTTGTTAAAGAGAAATACTCTGTAAGTATGAATAAATTTCAAATTCTCTTTTCACGCAGTATTCTCTTTCTCAGCGTCATATGTTTTTATATGACAGCTACAATGGAGGCGAAAAGCGTATTCGTATTCCATATGTTTACAGGCCGTAAGTATACAAATAAGGTATCCATCTTAACTAAATATCCAGCCGATAATAAGTTTTATTATGAGATATTATTTGTACTGCTTGATTTGTAATTTATAAAAAAAAAATATTTCATTTAATAAATTCAATTATCATATTACAGTTAAGTTGTGAAAACATTTGTAGTAATTCGTTCGAATTCTGTTTTCGAGTAAAAGTATTAAAAAAACTTTCTTTCGCCAGTGGCGCCAACTGTACTAAAAACAAACAAACGTTTTAAAATTCTTACAATATTTATATTTAGAGAAAACGAACACAAACTATTGTAAGTTCAGATATCGGGTCCGCCATCTAACGTTTTTTTTTTTCAACTAATGCTTATTTCATGAATGGTAACACTTAGCTCATGTCTGATTTGACAGATAATTAGTTTTATTCTTCCGCTGAACGAATATGGTTGTGTATACGCTTGAACAACGCTTCGCTAAGTGGGCCTGCGATCGACTTACAGAAGATGCCGATTTTGGCAAAAAAATCATCTTTTCAGATGAAGCTCATTTTGATCTTGGCGGGTATGTAAACAAGTAAAATTGTCGCATTTGGGCACAAAAAACCCGCACGCATACATTGAAAAGCCGACGAACCCAAAACGAGTCACTGTTTGGTGCGGATTTTGGTCCAGAGGCATAATTGGGCCAATTTTCTTCGAAAATGAGCAAGAAGTGGCCGTTACAGTCAATGGCGATCGTTATCGGGCCATGTTGAACGAATTTTTGTTCACAAAAATTGAAGAGGAGGATATTGGCAACATTTAGTTTCAACAGGACGGCGCTACGTGCTACACAGCCGAAGCTACACTCGATGTTTTGCGCCCTATTTTTGAAGATCGCATTATCAGCCGCAGAGCTGATGTCGTTCGTTTGGCCACTTCGGAGCTGCGATTTGACACCGTTGGACTATTATTTGTGGGGTGCCGTCAAAGATAAGTGTTACGCCGACAAGCCAGAGACAATTGACGCTTTTAAGGACAATATTCGTGAAGCCATTGGTGAAATACAGCTTCACACAATCGATAATGTGCTTAAAAATTGGACCGATCGTGTAGGCTACTGCATGGCCAGCCGAGGCAGCCATTTGAATGAAATTATTTTCCATTATTAACCATTCCATTCCATTTTTCCATTATTAAGTCGCCGTAGTCTAGTAGGTAGTGTGTTGGCTTATTAGACGAAAGGCCCGAGTTCAAATCTCAGGTCAGACATCAAAACGAAAATATGAAAATATTTCTTCGGCGACTTCCTCTCAGCAGATTTCTGGCAAAAATTCTGAGAGTAAATAAAATTGCCATGAAAAGCTTCTCAAAAATCTGTCGTTCGGAGTCGACTTTAAACTGTAGGTCCCGCCACTTATGTATAAAATTAACGCACACAACATAAGTGGTGTGAGAAACTAGGTCAATAATCCTGACTGAAGGGTTGTAATGACCAATTATGTATGTAACCGGAATGATTGTACTTTCAAATAAAAAAAGAAATTTGAGAAAATATTCAGTAGTTTTTTTTTAAAGCATTTTCAAAAAAAATCCAACTATATAATCCAACAATATTTTAAATTATTCTTCATGTTATGTATTCACGCACGGTACGCACATTCATAAGAAAAATGTATTTGAGCAGAATTCCATTGTTTCTGAAGTGACTGGTTCTGTTTTTATGCGGTTTACTAGATACCCTTATGAGATGCCTGATGATGTAATGACGCTTCCCAATATCGAAAACTTTGTGGTAATAGAAGTAAAAGATAAAATGCTTACATTAAATTTGCAATAATGGAAATGTTTATACAAAAATTTAAAATTTCACAAAATACGTTAAAATCATAAGAATTTTTAAAACAATTGACAACACTGTTGGACAAGTATTGTTATTGGTTTCTGCTTTGATTAGTCATTGTTTAGGTAATTAGATCCAGACATGGTTTTTTTAGATAAAAACATGCTGAATAGAATTTTAGTTTCCTTTAGCATTTGTTGTCTGCGAGTGTTACATTAAATAAAATATCGATAATTTTCAAGTGTTGAATATTTAAAATGGCATTCAATAATGCTTTAGTGGTAAGAATTAAATTTAACGGAATTTAATTTGAAAAATCAATACAGACAACGTATCAATGGACATTAGTATACTACATAACTTTTGTTTTAATAACAAAAAGAGAACAATTTGTTGTTGTGTTAAATGTATAAATTTGGGCAGTGTTGCCCTTTCGTACCAAAAGTACTTAAGTGTGCTTGTATTAAGTTTTATCGTGTAATAATTATGATAATGTGGATATAAAATATAAAATAAATTCTAAATTTAAAAAGCAAATAAAGAAATGAAATTGGAAAGACAAAGTCTTACTCAACATTAAATGTATGTATGCATGTGTACTCAGTGAAAAACAAAACAAAAATCGATAAATATTTGTCATGGTGAATTTTATGCAATCTCTATTTGGTATATGCGTTTAGTAGTTTCAAAATTAGCAGTCTGGCAATCATCTGAAATATCAGTTATTTATTGAAAGTTTTCATATTTTCGAATATGGATCGTTTGTGGTGTTTTATACGTCTGTGATTATGTTCGCCATAATCGTGCACGGAATTGTCGAATTTATGAAGAAATTTCAAAAGACCGGAAGCATTACAAATGTAATCAGGCCAGTGCATCAAAACAAACCATAGAGTTCTTAACAACTAGACTTCTAGCTAATTATTGCGAAATAATTTTATTCATTTAAAAGATCAAATTTTGAAGTCGCCGTAGTCTAGTAGGTAGTGTGTTGGCTTATTAAATGAAAGGCCCGTGTTCAAATCCCAGGTCAGACATCAAAACGAAAATATGAAAATATTTCTTCGGCGACTTCCTCTCAGCAGATCTCTGGCAAAAACTCTGAGAGTGAAAATTGCCATGAAAACTTACTTACTTACTTAATTGGCCATAACAACCCGATTAACGGATTTCGGCCTGCCGCAACGCATCCTTCCAGGTGCCTCTACTTCTTGCGCGCCTACGCCAGTTGGTCACACCAATTGATGACAGGGCTTCCTCGATTTGGTCCTTCCAACGGATACAAGGTCGTCCTCTTCGCCGACTTCAGCAGATCCCCGCATCAAATACCCGTCTCGCCGGAGCATCCTCTTCCATTCGAACGACATGGCCGAGCCAGCGCAGCCGCTGGATATTAATACGCTGTACAACGTCTATGTCGTTGAGGAGCTCATACAGCTCACTGTTGAATCGGATGTGGAAATCATCGCCAACTCGCACTGGACCGAAGATCTTACGTAGGACTTTTCTCTCGAATACTCTCAAGGCAGCTGCATTAGTTCTCAGTTCTTAATAGAGTCCATGCTTCTGCGCCATGAAAAGCTTCTCAAAAATCTGTCGTTCGGAATCGACTTTAAACTGTAGGTCCCGCCACTCATGTATAAGATTAACGCACACAACACGAGTGGTGTGGGAAGCTAGGACGTTGTACAATGGGTCAATTCGACCTCCGGGTACTATACTTGTCACAGTTGACAAGTACACGTCCTCTAACCTAACCTAACCTAACCTAAAAAATCAAATAAGTAAGAATGGCTTTATTTTCAACAAATATTTAAATTAACGTCTATTTGTATACACTCTATATTCAATAATCCGCCATTATAAGGTTGCAATTTTTACGCGTACGTAATCTCTAAAATCAATATAGAACGACATTTCTTACATTTTCTTTTTGGTTTATTTGTATCGAACCTAAATTCAGCAAAGCGCTTCCGACATGAAGAATTCCCATAAGCATTACCACTGAGTTATCAAACAAATTTTATTATATATTCGCTTCAAAGGTTTTGCTGCTTTCGCAGGTGACCTGGGAAGCTAGTACCATAACATATTTACGGAGTATTATTGTAGCATCTATTCAATCTTTTTATTTTCAGTTTGAAGACGTTTCCATTGAAGTACCTTGGGGTTATATTGCCGCTCGTTGGTATGGTAATCGTAAAGTTCGTCCTATTCTGGCAATACATGGTTGGCAGGATAATCTTGGAACATGGGATCGTTTAATACCTCTGCTACCCAGACATATTGGCATTCTCTGCATTGACCTTCCTGGTCATGGTAGATCCTCAAAATATCCTGCCGGTATGACATATCATATGCTGGATTACGTTCAAATAGTTGTGAGAATAATTAAGGAATATAAATGGCGTAAAGTAACTTTAATGGGCCATTCCATGGGTGCTGGTATTTGTTTCTTCTACACGGCTTTATTTCCTCACATGGTGGATATGATTATACAAATTGATATGGTGAAACCAAGATACCATGACATGGATAGACAAATTGAGAAAATTAAAATATTAGCTGAAAAGAGTATGATCGAAAATGAGCGCTTGCTAGAGAACAGCCTCAAAGAACCACCCACGTATTCATATCAACAATTGGAAGATGTTTTGTATAATGGCTCATGGCAGTCGGTGGAAAAGGAGAATTGCAAATATTTGCTAAACCGCAGTATAGAAAAATCGCAATTGTATCCAGAGAAATACTATTTCTCACGCGATGGCCGTGTCAAATTGAGTGTAGAATTTTCGGGTGAGCAGGGCTTGGGCATGGAATTGGCCAAACGTATAAAAAATCTGGCTTATATGATCGTAAGATCAAATAAAAAGAGTATAATGCATGCCAAAGATGAGGAAATTATTGATATTTTGAGAATAAATAATAAGCACTTTGAATATCATCGCTTAAACGGTACGCATCACTTGCATTTGAATGATGCCGAGGAAGTGGCTGCTATAATTACTCCATTTATTTTAAGATACCGTCCACTGATATTGGACACTTGGTCGATGGATGACAATGTGAAAAGTGTTAATCAACCTGAAAAGAAAAGTAAACTATAAAATACAATAAAACAAATTCAGAAAGAAACCCTTAAAAAACTATAATTTTTATTTTAATTTTTTATGTTTCATAGAATTTTCCAAAAAAAATTGTTCTTATTTGTGGAATTCTTTGTCACGTAGTTTTGCTCAAATATGGTGTGCAATAAATACATTGTTTTGCCATGTAAACGCTTTATCACGAACGTTCATGTAGTGTACGTGATTACAAAGGCATTTTACAAATATTACTACGAAATTAATATTTATTGCAAGCAAGAGCACAATGTTTTCGAAGTTTTGATTTTGTTTTTCGAAAAGTTTATAAAACTTTTAAATTGTGGTCACTTTAATGTCAGGTGTAAACGAATAATTATTTTTAACTTTCATATGGATATGCGTCTATCATTGCTATCTATCTTATTCTGTAGATACATAGTTTATGTAATGGCAGTTGGTTCGAAAGATGAATCAATCTTATGTTATCACTGTGATTAATTAAGAGGAGTTATTTTTAAAAATTTAAATACTAACCGATGTTAACTAAGCTCGACGAAATCGAGAAAAAATCAAGTAAGTAATAAAACAAGTTCCCTTCATATCATATTTTGATGAATTGTTTATCGATGTCATTAATAGTTCGAGTATGGAAGGCAATTGAAACTCAGTTTCGTTTCCAGTTGGCAATGAAACTACAAAATATACGCTGTGGTAAACAAAGTCACTTCTTAGGATTGTCCTCCGGTCGTAGTGTAAAAATTTAATTCATTGAGGGACATTTGTGTTTTTTATTTTTGTTTGAAATTCATTTTAAAAATAAAACACAATTCGTAAAAATAAAATGCAGAAATCTATTGAATTCCAGAGCGTATAATTTATTAAAGAGAATTCTTTACAAGGGAAAATTTTAAATATTAAGTAACCTTAATACGTAGAACACATTAAATAAATTATATGTAATGCTTACATACATACATACTATAAACGTTTAGTTAAATGCTTTTTTAAGTACGACGGCATTGTATAACGCAGATAAAATTCTTATACAATCATTTATGTAAATCCTTTAAGTTGTTGGAAAAATACTTTCGATACTTGACTTAAAACTTATTTAAACTTAAAATATTCCTTCTTATAAAATACATGCACATGCACATGCATAATTTATTTAGTTTTTCTATGAGATTTTTATGCATCTTATGTACAGGGTGGGCCAAAAGTCACGAAGGGGTTTAATCGTTTAATCGTTCTTGGGAATCTCGTGGCTTTAGTTCTTGCACTAACTGCAGCTTGTATGGGAAAATATGTAAATTTCCCTTTAATATTTTGCGTAAAGACCGCCGAGACATTTGCAGCTCAGCAGAGCGCCTTCGAGTTGATGTTTCAGGATTCTCCTCAACACTCTCCAGAACGCGTTGAATATTTGTTTCATTAATTACAGAATGTGGTCTTCCGCTTCGTGGAAGATCCCTTAGTGAGCCTTGTTCCTGAAAACGTGTCACTAATTGATTCGGATGGTGAATTCCGCACATTAAAATGACGACGATAGGCTCGTTGAGTTTGAATTATTGATCGATGATGTTCAAAATAAAGTTCTGTTGGTTCGCTGGATAACGTTGTAACCTTCCAAAATTAGTCTCCCAGATTTATTTTACAAGTCCTAAAAAGAAAAATAAAAAAAGAAATTAAACTAGAAAAGTTATTAATTTTTCAAATCCCTTCGCGACTTTTGCCCCACCCTGTATTTGCCAACATGTATGTATGTACGTATGTGCATAACATAAAATTTTAGTTGTTCTGCATTTAAGGAATTTATTTCGGCAATTTTGGCAGAGATTAGAGTAAAAAAAGTGGATGGATTAAGGCAAGAATATTAGATTTATTTTAATATTTAAAGTTTAAAAATAATAAAAAAAGATTCTTTTCTGTTTGTATGAATGAATGCCTTTCGTTTTATACTCTAATTTTTGATTACAATTTTCTATCTACGTTCACGCTAACAATGCAATGCTCTTTTATGGAAATAATTTGATTTATTTCCTGTTAAATAAATATTTATCAAGACAAAACACTTGCATAAATGCCGATAATTAAAAATCAGTTGATTTTAATGAGGCAAACGTCATTTTAATTAAATAAATGACCATAGAAATGGAAAGAAGAAGTTAGAAAAGGCAAAAAGAATAACAGAAGGATAACTTTAATTGTCAATAGCTTTTGTTTCACTAATTCGTATAAATTATTTGAAAAATTTTTCATTATTTTTGTGTCGTTTGTTTTCCAATTGCCTTCATTGATTTCATTGTTATTAACAATTTATTTTCGCTAAATTAAATATGTACTATGATGATTGATAAAAGAAGTGAAAAATTATAATATTTTATCATTAGAGTAAAGATTATCAAGTTTCAAATTTTTAAAACTTAAAACATTGTGTATATTCCAAGAATAAAGATTAAAATTATTCGATATTTTCATTCAATGCCTTTAATTAAAATGTTTTTGTTTCAACCAAGCATTAAAGTTTACTTTCCTATCAAAATATTTGCTGCTGCATTTAACGCAGTTGCTCTAAAGTAATCTACCGAGTTAAAACCGCCATCGGCATCATAAGTTCCGTTTACACACATTTTGTATAACAGAAAGAAACCATGATGTTGTCTGAAAATGCGTTTTATGTGTTCAACCAAAATGCATGGTTTTGTTTTTGTGGCTTCAGTTTCGTTTTATATCGCCTGCTTGCCGCACGTGTTAGTGGCAAGAGTCAGTCGTAAAATACTGGCAAAATATTTTCATATTTTCAATGTTGCAACAATTTTGAGAAAAATTACATTTTAGATTCATATTGCAACGTTTGGAGAGAACTACGAGCAAATGAAAGGATATCAACAAAACAAAATCATTATATTTGTTTGCGCTTGTTTGTATGTTTAATAATAACTCAAACTGCAAAACTGTTTTGAAGGCATTTTCAAAACCATATTCACCTTGACTTCCATGGGCAAATGGTAGTCTTGGCATTTAATTCAAAAAATTTTTTTTTTTAATTAGGAAAAATGAAGGAAGAATTTTAATGAAAACGACTTTAACACAATGTTTGAGAATTTCTTAAATATTGTTTAAAGAAAGAATAATAAATTATTGGATTTAATTTTTCTTTGCGTCTGGGTCATTACTTTTGTAAGTGATTTTTATTTATTTTGCCCTTTCATCAATATTTTGTCGATGTCCTTACAACATGCATTAAGTTATGCTTAGGAAATGTTTTTATATTCAAACATTTTAAAATATTGTTCACACAAAATCTAACCGTATGTAATGTACATACAAAGAAAATTAAATCATTATTAATATTTTTAAAAAATATTTTTTTAAATTTAAAAAGTACTTGAGTAGCACTCTACTCAATAAAAAATGAAACCAATCGACCCAAAGAATTTCAAGAAGGAAGCAAAAATCTGACGTTAACTGCTAAGGACATAATTGGATAAGACCTTTTGTACATACAAAAATTAAAAAATAAAAAAATTACATATTTTGAGTACATATTTCTGATCTCGGAAATATTGGGTTAAAACTGACAAACACTGTCATCGTTAACATGTATGCAAGGGCCTAAAATTAGCAACCATGTTGCACTTGCAATGATGGTAATGGTGAAAATGATGATTGCATATGCAAATTAAACAATTTCATGAGCAAAATGCAAATTGCTTATTTTTGCAGCAGAAGAAAAATATAAATTTGATGAATAAAATAAACATGTCATCACCAGCAGTAGCAGCATTGTTGTTATCATCATCGTTTTAAATGTTACATGTATTCTGTTAAATTTGTTAGTGATTCTAAATATTCATAAGTAAATATTTTATTTCCATAAAATTAAATTATTTTTCTGCTTTTGACATATTCATTTATATTTTACTTTTTTTTAACAAAAAAGAAGGCAATTGTAACGCATATGATTTAAAGAAACGCATATGATTTAAAGAAAATTCAATTGGCAGGAATATTGAATTAAAAATTGTGAAATGGAATTTAATTTCTTTGTAGAAATATTATATTATATTTGTGCAGATAATTAATGAAATTTGATTTATAATATACTGCTTTTTGTTTTAAATAAATGATTATGTTATAATTTAATTTCTTTCAATAACTAATGAGAATAAATTATAGATGTGGGTGGCATTAATAGTTGTATGAAAATCTTTACACTTCAAAAGTCTAAATTGTCTTCAAACTAATATTTTTAAACTTAATAAGTACTTTTGTTAAATTAAAAAATAATTTTAATTGTGTTGGCATATTTTTATTTGATATTTAGTGTTGATTAATTCAACAAGACTAAATTAAACATTGTATTTATTGGCCTATATACTATATTTACTTCTACAGTATTGTTAGTTTTTTAAATTTCTTTATACTATATTTTTCTTTATATGTATTTTAATAATATTAATTATATTAATTTTGTATTTTTTATTTAATTTGTTTTGTTTCAATATTAATTTTTTATATCTTAATGATTCCAAACACAGCACTGTCACTTATAAGATTCATATCTTGTTGTGCTATGTAAATTATAATAAATAAATAAAAAAAAAATATCACAGAACACTTCGGGGCTTTTAGTGTGATTGAAAAAATATAATAAATTTACAATAAATACCCAAATGGAACGAATTCTATCAAGACAATCCTTTTTTATGCTCTCAAAATTAAACAATATTTTCTTTGTTTCAAATGAAAATTTAAATATTTTTATCATTAAATTCATTGGAAAATATGCAGTGACATAAAGAAACCAATTTTTGTTATTAATTTTAAGATTAGATAAGTATTAAAATTCTTTAGCTATTGTAAAAATAAATAGAAGTCAATAAAACAGGAAATGGAAGGAATTTTGATGGACAAATTTACCATTAAATTAAATTTAACAAACTCTTAAATCATCGTTCTAGCAGCGCTGATAACTGATTAAATATTATCGCTCAATAAGACTTTCTCTCTTAAATTTATTATTTTAACTTTTAGACTCTTAAGATTAGTATTGTTTTAATACAATGACTATTCATTGTTTATCAGCTCAGAGTTGCCGTCATTACATTTAATGTTTTTGTTTTGGCTTTTGTTAAATACCTTTAAAAGTCTGTACTTAAATATTGTGTATAACGGTTTAAGATCAGTTACAAAATTACAAGCATTATGTACTAAGTGCTGCTAAGAAGAAAATTGTTATAAACTTTTGAAATTCTATTGGTCAAAATATCAACATAGTTACAATAAATTTTGAATAATTATACTGGATTTTAGATTGTTTTATTTTTGCTATAATTCGTAAAGTACATGGTAACTTTGATACAATCTTGCATTCCAACTATATCTCAGCTTCTGTACTTTTACCCCCGAATCAGTATTATTTGCAGTTTTATAAAAAGCAGTTGTATTTTTCTTGTCCGAATAGGAGACATTGCCAAATAATTAATTTTTAAAATAAATTTAATAAATTTATTGAGTAATAATAATACAAAAATAAAATAAAATGCAACCGGCAGAGCCAGCAACGGTGAGTAAGAAAATAAAATGTTAGTGCTCCCCATTTAAAAGAGAACAAATTTTGGTTTTTTAACGTTCTCTTATTAAAACAACACAACAGAGTAATAATTTTGCTTTTCTTGCATTCATAAGAATTTTTAAGAGAAGTACAAACATTTTACCAGCGTTGTCAACTATAAATTTTCAAAAAGCACCAAACTCGTTAAAAAAACGCGTAATTTTGACAAAAAAGCACTAAAACGTTATAATATTTATTTTAATTTTATCACCATTTTATATAATCAGTAAAAAAAATTTACAAGCCAAAATTAATACTATTTATTTAACTCCAGCAATAATAAGGAAAAGAGTTTTTGTTTTATTTATTTGTTTATTTATTATATGATTTTTTAATTATTATTAATTTATTTTTTAAAACAAATAATTTTTTATTTCTTTTATTAGTTTTTAAAACTTTTTTTTGAGTTTTAACAAGTTTTTTATGTGGTTGCAAATATAATGTATTTCAAACAAAACAATGAGATCAAACTCTAATAAAACAAGTAACAAAAATTAAAATAAATAATAAAGTAAAACAAAATTAAACAAAAATAAAAAAATAATATAACAAAATTAAAAAAAAAATTAAAAAAAATAATATAAGAAATATATAATGTATTTGAAACAAAACATTGAGGTATAATATGTACATAACTTATAAAGAGTTACATTTCAAAGTAATACCTTTTTGAAACGTTAAATAATCTACAGTTGACAAATTATTTTTTTTTTTATTTTTTTTTTTTAAATTTTTGATTTGGAGTCACTGACAATAAAAGAAAAGCACTAAAAAAGCACAAAAAAGCACTAGGCACTAACTCGAAAATTTTCCGCGTCGAAAGCTTTAAAAAGCACTAAAAACAGTGCTAAAAGCACTTAGTTGACAACACTGCATTTTACGCATCTTAATAACGAAGAGAAATTAAGTATTTTCAATTTTCTGAAATTCTCTTTCATTATAAAAAAAAAATATATATGTATATTATAAAAAATTTGGCCCTTAACCTCATGCGTTGTCATTTCTCTGTTTCCATTCGCGCACAAGCCATAACAATTGAACTTTTGAAATCTTTACGTCGTGACAGACTACGAAGAAGTCTTCATAATGCAACAAGCCCCGATGCATCAATCCCCGGATGTTAATCTTAAATAATCTTACAAACTGAAATGATATAGTGACAGAATGATGGGAGCAGTAGCAAATCAGACTTTTGTTGCCATAAGATCAGTTGAAAATGTCACAAAAAAAAACTCATAAACGAGAATTATAATTTTGGCATCTTTAACTGGGTATGTGATGCTGGTACTGACTTGTACTAGTATGGCTGTCTTCCACAAAAGCCTTATTTATTGTAGTAACTAATTTGATCAAAATCTATAAATTTGTATAGTAAGGTTGACATTACTTTTACGACAAATTCCTAATTTGCAATTATTTTAGAACTCGTACATTTAAATGTGTTGTTAAAACATGCATATTTTTTACTCTTTACAGTACAGCGAAGTCTGCATTAAAGTACCATGGGGACAAATATGCGGCCGCTGGTATGGTGATCAATTGGAGAGACCCATTTTAGCTCTGCATGGTTGGCTCGACAGTTGCGGCACTTTTGCTAAACTTGCTCCATTGATAGCACCGTATAGAAGTATTTTGTGTATCGACTTGCCTGGCCACGGTCATTCGTCGCATCTGCCAGTTGGTATTTTATATCACAATATAGAATATGTACGCGTTATTTTACGTATCATGGAGGCCTATAAATGGAAAACTGTTACGCTAATGGGCCATTCAATGGGTGGTTCAGTGAGTTTCCACTTTGCTGCCTTTTATCCTGATCGTGTTGATATGGTCATCAGTTTGGATATCATCAAATCCTTCTATTGGGAACCTCATATCATGCCCTCTATTATAAGTCATGCAATTGAAAAGGCCTTGATTGATAACGAACGTTTGCAAGCAGACCCACAATCTGAACCTCCGACTTATACATACGCTCAATGCGAACGGTTGTTGTACGAGGGTTCTTTGGAATCAGTGGAACTGGAAAATTGCAAATATATTCTCGAACGTAATATAAAGAAGTCAGAATTGTATCCCAATAAATACTATTTTTCGCGTGATGGTCGCGTAAAAAATTTAAATGAAATGAATCCCAATCGAGGTTTGTCACTGGAAATGGCCAAAAGAATTTGCGATAAATTTATGCCATATTTGGTTATAAAAGGCGGTAAATCGCGAAATATCAGTGCTAAAACAATAGAATTGGATGAGTACATAGCACTGAATAATAAAAATTTTGAATGTCACATATATCCAACAGGAACACACCATTTACATCTGAATAATGCTAAGCCAGTGGCTCAATTGATCATAAGATTTATGCAGAAATTTGATAGCGAACAGTCGAAATTTGAAAAATCTAAACTGTAAGAATTTTCTTTACTTTTTTTATGCGGCAACAATTATTTTGTATAAAAAAAAATTATAACAATAACTTAATCTATTACTAAAAAAAAACACTTTAAATGTATTGTAAAAATAAATGTCCATCTCAAATGGTAATATTTTATCAGGGATTATGGAAGGACAGTAGGTTATTGATCGACTATTTCTGCTGATAATCGAGCAAGGGACACTTGTTCTACACATATAGATTGACATAGAAGTCCATTTCAAATTTAGGTAAGATGATTGACAGAAAAATCAGTTTAAATATGGTAAAGTGAAACACACACATTGCCTATATAAAGGCCAGGATATTATTGACCATGCCAAGCACACTGAGTTCAAATGATCCTGTTGTTCTAAACAGTACAAAAAATTAAAGATTTAACGAGACCGCTAACAGTTCAATACGTGATAAATTAAATTATAACCGAAGAGAGACTCTAGTACGACGTGTCGGCTCGTACAAGTAAATAAACTCAATCTGTATGTAGCATATAAGGGATAGTCGTAGATGTCAGTCAGTCGTCTGGACACAGATCAATACAAAGACAAATGTGCATTCATAAAACCCCTGTGATGTAATGCAAATACGATCACAAGGTGTGTGAGAATGTTTCAAGTCGGTATACCTCAATGTTGTCCTCAATATATTACTCCGAATGATGTCCCATTCATTTTTTTCCGCTTTACTCCCGAAAAGTGATTTGCTTTTTAGTTTCTTTATTTATTAATTTGTTTTAAAAGCATTCTTTGAAATACAAATTCTTGTTGAATGTATTTTTAATTTGACCCAAATAAAATGGAAACAACAACAAGATTGGAAAAATTTTATATAATTCCCTCTATCGACAGAAGCAACAGCATCATAGCAGGAAAAATATGAAATATTTTCAGACGTCGGCACAAAGAGAACATGGTAAAAATGTGAGTGTATTTGTAAAAAGCATATGTATAACCCAGAGGAAAATTGTTAGTAATATTTTCGAGCGTAAACTAATAATAAGTTTATGTAGTAGAAAATATACAAAAAAATTTACAGTGCCAAATCCAGAAAGACTGCGTATTTAACACATTCGTTGCCAAGGACGAGTATACTCGTCTTTGACAAGGTATCCCGCACTGCCAAGACGAGTATACTCGTCCTACTTTAAATATATTATAACATGCAGGCTTTTGAATTAGTAAATTTTTTTTGCCACAAACATAATATAAATATGTAAAAAACTTGAAAAATAATACAAATAAATTTTTTTACAAAAATAATATTTTCTTATAGAGAATGATCTTTCACGCAAAAATCATGATTTATAGCAACTAAATCACTTATGATACCTTATCTTCATGATAGGATTTGTAACAAAGTCCAATACATAATGGAGTTTTATCAGGACAGGTCGGTCAGTAATAACAGGGTTTTGATAAACAATAACACTCAAAATATAAATGGCAATGGGAATGACTTCATATAATTTAGGCTTGGCACCGAATGTGTTAACTTGACAAATATTCTTCCAAAAATTGAGATCATTCCTCATTGTTATTAGTAAATCTCATTGGAAAATATTGAATCCTACTGTAATATTTTTTTGGGTGTATCATTGAAACCTGAAAAAAAGCGACATGAACATCCTTCTTTAGACAAGCAAACTGAATGCATTTTTACGCTCTTTTTAACGAACATTGTTGATGTTCGTGTCCTATGCGTGTAAAAAGCTGAAGATATTCGGCCCCCGGGAGCTTTGGTGCCGACGTCTGTGTATATGGTAATACGACCATGTAAGCTTTTGGCTGACATGATCGGCCATTCTTAAAAAAGGTCATAAACACTACACTGACTTGTAATTAAATTTGTTTACATTTGTTTCCTATTTTTATTTAAATGAGTTAGGCCTTTATCACTAACGTGACATATTATCACTTAGATGTGACAAATTTAATTCCAATATTCTAAGTAGAGACAACTCATATTGTCTACATAAACAACAATAATTAATGCAAACAAATATATTCGGCGACGTGCGACCATTGAAATTCATTGAAGTAATTCTAACAGAAAGTTTCGGAATTGAAAGTCTTGTGCGAACAAGCTTAAAGGCATTTAGTGTGATACATTCACACTTATATAACTCCAGTTGCAGATTGCTTACGAATCTCTATTTACTACACCTAAGGTATGTATAATTTTATTTTGTTTCTAGTGATTTCTTTAACAATTTCGTTTATACAACATATTGAAATCTATTTGTTAAATTGAAGACTTTTGAAAATACTCAAACTCATCGACATGCACAAGTTTACTGGATAAATATTTACGAGAGATGTTGTGTCTGAACATAGGATAAATTTTTAGTTTTAATTTACATTTATACAGAAAATATATATGTAAACATACAATAGTTTATTACATATGTTAAACAATGTGCAACAAAGATTATTTTTCAGAAGAACTTATATTATGTATTTGATTTTAGGATAAACATAAACTCATAAGCCATACTCTGTACCAAAATGTCTATCCACACTTTATTTATAAGTAAAGAAGGAGAGAAAAAAAATGTAGTTCAGTGTCTTTTGTATACATAATAGTTTACACAAGTTTACACTTCAATTTTATTTATGGTTGCTCTATTTACAATACTAGGTGTAGGAGAGAAATAAATCGTAATTGATTTTAATTATTCAGTAGAATTTATCTTTTTTTTTTGGAATTTTGTCAATTAAATTTCTTTTTTCAATAAATATTCATAGCCTTTGTACAGGAAATTCATCTTTAAAGTCATTTAAAATAGAAATGAAAATATTTGAAAAATTAAATAATAACAATCAAAAAAATTATTGATTTAAAAAAATTATATAAATATAAAATTATCGGGCATGTTCTGAAAAACGCAAAACGCCTAAATTTTGCGTTTTCGTTTTGAAAACGCCAAGTGGATGTTCTGGTGAACGCAAAACGCTAAAAACAAAAATTATACGATTCGAAATCGCCAAATAGGTGTTCTGGCAAACGCTTAACGCTAAAAATTAGCGATTTCAAATCACAAGAGTATATTGCAGTGAACTGTTGAAATATGTCTAAGCAGAACTTTAAAATTAGAATTTTTAAATCTGGGGAGAATGAAAATAAACATACGAAACGATGAGCATTGATCTTTTAAGATTTTTTTCTTCATATGAAAATTTTGACCATATTTTGTCGCTTTTGTTTTGTATTCTGTATTTGTTAAATTTTGTTAGTTATATGAAACAATACTGAATTTTTTAAGTTTTATGTTAAGTTGCCGCCTATCGATCCAATTACCCCTGGAATTTTAAACTTTTGATACAGATGCATTTTTTATGCTTTCGTTTCTTCATCTGTAATGTTCAAATTGATCCAAAGAAGTCATAGTCTTTCTCCAAAAACATTAAGTACATCCCATAACATTTTACACAATGTACGAGTAGAACGTCCCATACTGATATTTACATATGTCATTGGCAAACAAGCCTTGGAAGTAACCGACCGCCAGAAATCTTAAAGCGCTCGGCAAACGTCTCGTGTCTGAAATAGTAATTTTATATATATGTGCACCAGTTTCTTCAGAAACCATCCTAAATGTAGTTTTATTCACGTCTTTTTAATTTTTATTTTCTGGATTGCAGCTTTTTTAAACAAATTATGCTTAATAAAAAACCTGAAAGCATTTTTTATTTTTATTTTTAAGTTTTGATGTTTTGATTTTTATTAGTAATCCTAAAAAATATGCTTTATTTTTTTCATAAACGACTTCGAAAATTCCAAAATCGAAAGTAAAACGCTTGAGTTTCAGAACACCCTGAAATAAATTTGGCGTTTTTAAAATCACTTGCGATTTCAAATCGTGCGATTGCCAGAACATGCCTGTATATTATCAGCCATGTCACAGAACGCAATTCCGATAGAAAGTGGTTTCAATTCCGAAAGTCGAGTCTTTAGAAAACGAAAAACGAAAAATTTCTTCGGAATGAAACCACTTTAAATTTTCAAAGTGGTTTTGATATTTCTGATGATTTATTAAAGAAAAATATTAATAAAACTTAGTCAAACTGAAAGACAAAATGGTATGTTTTATTATTACATAGGTTTTCTAAGTATTTACTTAATATTTATGCTTAAGAAATTTAATTTTGTAAAGTTGCTGAGAAAAACAAAACAAAGTGATGTATTTTTTCATCGAAGTATTGGATCGTATTGTGCTTTTCAACAATGATTTGTCGTCTCCTGGTTTCAACAACAGCAAAAATTGAAATCCCCGTCATTTTTCATATAAAATTTTTAATTTTTTTTTGATTTGAATTAAATTTATTTTTGGTTCTTCTTTTTATTCACTAGTAATGCTTTTTTTTTTCTTTTGTCATGCACTAAACTGTTATTATTTATTTGAAAAACAGCAATTTTATAATTTTTTGGAATGAACAAAATCGTTCGGAATCTGAAGAATCTAAAACAAAATCGATCGGAATCGCATATACGGAATCAAAACCATTGCGATCGGAATCTGTGACATGCTTGTATATATGTATATGCTAGTGACAAATTCTAATATTTTAAATACGAGCAGATATATTCGGGATTCAAAAGGAAATACACATACATAATTGCTCATTACAATCCTTCAGTCCAGATTACAACCTAGTTTCTCACATCACTTATGTTGTGTGTGTTAATTTTATACATGAGTGGATTCCGAACGACAGATTTTTTGAGAAACTTTACATAGCAATTTTATTTGCTCTCGGAGTTTTTGCCGAAGAAATATTTTTTTGTATATTTTCTTTTCGATGTCTGATCTGGGGTTTGAAACCGTGACCTTTACGTCTAATAAGCCAACACACTACCTACTAGACTACGGCACTTCAATTTGATTGTTTGATTTTTTTTTTTATGAAACCAGCACTCAGGGGATGGCCCCTACTCATGCAGTGCATTGTGCAGGTTTTTTTAGGAAAGATGGAAAGGGGGAAGATGCGAACGGTAAGGAAACGAGTTGCTGCTAGGTGACTATAAAACGGCCAGTGCTATACCTTCACCATTAGACAGTCTACAGGCAACCGTCCCCAAGAAGCCCGCAGTTTCTCACACCACTTATGTTGTGTGTGTTAATTTTATACATAATTGGCGGGTCCTACAGTTTAAAGTCGACTCCGAACGACAGATTTTTTGAGATTACTGAGAAGAAATCGCCGAAAAATACTTTTTTTATTTTTTTATTTTTTTTTTTTTTATTTTTTGATGTCTGGCCTGGGACTCGAACCCTGGCTTTTACGTCTAATGAGCCAGCACACTACCTACTAGACCACGGCGACCCCTGATTGTTTGATTATTTGTTGAGTTGATTATTGCCATTAATAGTTCGAGTACGGAAGGCAATTGAACCTCTGTTGCGTTTCCAGTTGGCAATGTAACTACAAAATACGCTGTGGCAAAACAAAGTCACTTCTTATGAAAAAATTTATTAAGGGACATTTGTATTTTCAATTTTGTTTGAAATTCAATAAAAGAAAAATAAAACACAATTCGTAAAAATAAAATGCAGAAATCTATTGAATTCCAGAGCGTATAATTTATTAAAGAGAATTCTTTATAAGGGGAAATTTTAAATATTAACTAACCTTAATACGTAGAACACATTAAATAAATTATACGTAATGCTTACATACATACATACTATAAACGTTTAGTTAAATGCTTTTTTAAGTACGACGGCATTATATAACGCAGATAAAATTCTTATACAATCATTTATGTAAATCCTTTAAGTTGTTGGGAAAATACTTATAATACTTGACTTAAAGCTTATTTAAACTCAAAATATTTCTTCTTATAAAATACATGCACATGCACATGCATAATTTATTTAGTCGTTCTATGAGATTTTCATGCATCTTTTTTGCCAACATGTATGTACGTATGTGCATAACATTAAATTTTAGTTGTTCTGCAGTTAAGGAATTTATTTCGGCAATTTTGGCAGAGATTAGGGTAAAAAAGTAGAGAAATTAACGTAAATACATTAAATTTTAATTTTTTAAATATTTAAAGTATAAAAAGGAGAAAAAAGATTCCCTTTTGTCTTCGTAAATTTATAAAATTTTAATTTTAGATTTCAGAGAAGGCTGTTTAATGAACTCATTTGAGGACAAACCGATCATGTATGTCATATAGTTCATATCGTATCAAGGAATGTTGTGTAGAACCGCTACAAATTTATTTCTGTATTATTTCTGTTTGTAATGAAATGGAACTTCAAGATATTTTCACAAACAATAATAGTGAATAATTGTCTTCTAATCCCATTAGACCTACATCCTTGATGGATTCAAATATAAATTCGGTTCAATATATTTTTCATTGTTAATTACTATGGCTCACAACTTCGACAGTCTCTGTATAGACAGCCTTATTTAAATGGTTTGGTGATGAATGCCTAGCCTTCTAGCATCTACGCTGGTTTTATACCGGTCTTTTCGATATGCTTCCATCGATTTTTAAATGCTCGATTGATCAGAACCGAGAGCAACTTTAATATCAAAGTTATCAGATAAAATGTTTTTTCAATTTGATTGTATGAATGCTTTCTAATACTCCGTTCCTTAATCTAATTTTTATTACAATTTTCTATCTATGTTCATGCTAACAATGCAATGCTCTTTTGTGGAAATTATTTGAATTATTTCCTGTTAAATGAATATTTATGAAGACAAAATACTTGCATAAATGCCGATAATTAAAAATCAGTTGATTTTAATGAGGCAAACGTCATTTTAATTAAATAAATGAACGTAAAATTGAGGAAAAAAGTTAGAAAAGGCAAAAAGAATAACAGAAGAATGAATTTAATTGTCTATAGTTTTTGTTTCACTAATTCGAATTATTTATATGAGAAATTTTTCATTAAATATGCGATAAAAGAAGTAAAAAATTTTAATATTTTTTTATTTTAGTATAGATTTTGAAGTTCACTTTCATTCGTGATTTGTCTTATGGTGAAATTTTCGATAATGTTTCCGACTTCAATTGTTTGTGGTTATTATGGTTAAGCTCCTGCTATGAAATAAAAACGGGAGATATGCCTTTTATGCCTTTAAGTAAAATGTTTTTGTTTCAACCAAGCATTAAAGTTTACTTTCCTGTCAAAATATTTGCTGCTGCATTTAACGCAGTTGCTCTAAAGTAATCTACCGAGTTAAAACCGCCATCGGCATTATAAGTTCCGTTTACACACATTTTTATAACAGAAAGAAACCATGATGTTGTGTGAAAATGCGTTTATTGTGTTCAACCAAAACACATGGTCTTGTTTTTGTGGCTTCAGTTTCGTTTTATATCGCCTGCTTGCCGCACGTGTTAGTGGCAAGAGTCTGTCGTAAAATACTGGCAAAATATTTTCATATTTTCAATGTTGCAACAATTTTGAGAAAAATTACATTTTAGATTCATATTGCAACGTTGTGAGAGAACTACGAGCAAATAAAAGGAATATCAACAAAACAAAATCATTATGTTTGTTTGTGCTTGTGTTTGTATGTTTAATAATAACTCAAACTGCAAAACTGTTTTGAAGGCATTTTCAAAACAATTTTCACCTTGAGTTCCAAGGGCAAATGGTAGTCTTGGCATTTAATTCAAAATTTTTTTTTTTTTTTAAATTGGGAAAAATGAAGGAAGAATTTTAATGAAAACGTCTTTAACACAACGTTTGAGAATTTATGAAATGTTGTTTAAAAAAGAATAAAGTATTATTGGATTTAATTTTCTTTGGGTCTGGGTCATTACTGTTGTAAGTGATTTTTATTTATTTTGCCCTTTCATCAATATTTTGTCGATGTCCTTACAACATGCATTAAGTTATGCTTAGGAAATATTTTTAAATTCAAACATTTTAAAATATTGTTCATACAAAATCTAACCGTATGCAACGTACATACAAAGAAAATTAAATCCCTATTAAAATTTTTAAAAAATATTTTTCAAATTTAAAAAGTACTTGAGTAGCACTCTACTCAATAAAAAATGAAACCCATCGACCAAAAGAATTTCAAGAAGGAAGCAGAAAGCTGACGTTAACTGCAAAGGACATAATTGGATAAGACCTTTCGTACATACAAAAATTAAGAAATAAAAAAATTATATATTTTGAGTACATATTTCTGATCTCGGAAATATTGGGTTAAAACTGACAAATATTGTCAGCATTAACATGTATGCAAGGGCCTAAAATTCGCAACCATGTTGCACTTGCATTGATTGTGATGGTGAAAATGATGATTGCATATGCAAATTTAACAGTTTCATGAACAAAATGTTTCACTTGCATATTTTTGCAGCAGAAGAAAAATATAAATTTGATGAATAAAATAAACATGTCATCACCAGCAGCTTGCGCTGACCAACTTCTTCCTTTTCCCTGATTGTGGAGGAACTTGGTCAGTACAGGGACTGCGTTCACCCGTGGCATCACAACGGGCCGCTATGCGTGCTCAAGTGAGCTTTGTGACATCAGAGCTACCACTCCGACCTAACCTAACCTAACCAGCAGCAGCAGCATTGTTGTTTGTTATCATCATCGTTTTAAATGTTACATGTATTCTATTAAATTTGTTAGTGATTCTAAATATTCATAAGTAAATATTTTATTTCCATAAAATTAAATTATTTTTCTGCTTTTGACATATGTAGTCATTTATATTTTACTTTTTTTTTAACAAAAAAGAAGGCAAATTTATCGCATATGATTTAAAGAAACGCATATGATTTAAAGAAAATTCAATTGGCAGGAATATTGAATTAAAAATTGTGAAATGGAATTTAATTTCTTTGTAGAAATATTAAATTAAAATGATTTTTTGTGCAGATAATTAATGAAATTTGATTTATAATATACTGATTTTTGTTTTAAACAAATGATTATGTTATGATTTAATTTCTTTCAATAACTAAATGAGAATAAATTATAGATGTGGGTGGCATTAATAATTGTATGAAAATCTTTACACTTCAAAAGTCCAAATTGTTTTCAAACTAATATTTTTAAACTTAATAAGTACTTCTGTCCAATTAAAAAATAATTTTAATTGTGTTGGCATATTTTTATTTGATATTTAGTGTTGATTAATTAAACAAGACTAAATTAAACAATAGATAGAATATTGGCCTATGTCCTAACTAAATGTATTGCAATTTTATTGCATACGGCCATAAATTTGGTAGAAAAATACAAAAAGTGGCCACGTAATCATAGTTCACTTCGAGGCTTTTATTGTGTTTGAAAAAATATAATAAATTTGCAATAAAGACCCAAATGGAACGAATTCTATTAATACTTCTTTATATATTCAAACTTCAACAATATTTTCTTTATTTTAAATAAATATTTTTGTCATCAAATTAATTGGAAACATGTGCCGTGACATAAAAGAATCAATTTTTGTTATTAATTTTTAGATTAGATATGTATGTATGTATTAAATTTCTTTAGCTACTGTAAAAACAATGATAAGCTAATAATCGAAGAAATGGAATAAATTTTGATGGACAAATTTACCATTAAATCAAATGTAACAAATTCTTAAACCATCGTACTAGCAGTGCTGATAACTGATTCAATATTATCGCTCAATAAGATTTTCGATCTTAGATTTATTATTTCAACTTTTAGATTCTTAAGATTAGTATTGTTTTAATCATACCTGTTAAGTAATTACACTATGCGACAAAAAAAAAAAAATAAATACACCCGGCTAATGATATAGTGTTAGTTGTGAGTTTTGTTGAGAAGATCACAAAAATATTTTTTTTTATATTTCTCAAACCCTCCAAACTTGTTTTATTTGACAAAAAATGTTTTTTTTTTTTTTGACTTTACGCACAAATTTCTGGATTACTCAAACATTTCTGATCCGATTTCCAAAATTTAAATCTTGTTGGAAAGGGGAGAGATGGTATACATATATATATTATTCGACTTAATATACTATGAGATTTGATGAGGTAAACTTGGAAAATTCGAATTTTTTTTATATATTTTCAAGTTTATCCATTCATAGTAACAAACTTTAATAACAAAATATAGGATAAGTGATAATATTCTTAAAGTCTGTTCTCTTGTAAAGAGATTGAGTCATCATTTGATCAAATCGGACAAAAATTACCGTAGTTATTATTTAAAGAGTCTAACAGTCGAGTGATAATTTTTATATATGTCTTCTCATCAAATGAACTTTTAGTTCAAAAATTTTCAGAATTTTTGATGGATCTTGATTTTTTATCACAAAATTTGTCAATTTCACGTTTGCACGACTTCCAGAAGTCGCCTAATATTTGTGTTTTTTGCAAATATTATTATTTCTCTTTGCGCAAATATTGGCCAACTTCTGGTAGTCACTCAAACGTGGAATTGACATATTTTGCGATAAACAATCAAGATCCATCTAAAATTCTGAAAATTTTTGAACCAAAAGTTCATTAAAAAAAAAATATATAGACTCTTTAGATAGACTCTTTAAATAGTAACTACGTTAATTTTTGTCCGATTTGATCAACTGATGACTCAATCTCTTCACAAGAGAACAGACTTGAAGAATATTAACACTTATTTAATATTTTTGAAGTAAAGTTTGCTACTATGAACGGACAAACTTGAAAAATATAAAAAAAAATTTGCATTTTCCAAGTTTACCTCATCAAATCTAATAGCATATTAAGTCGAATAATAGATATATGTACACCGTTTTAAAGTTCCATTTCTCTCCTTTCCAAAAAGATTTAAATTTTGGAAATCGGCTCAGAAATGTTTGAGTAATCCAGAAATTTGTGCGTAAAGTTGAAAAAAAAAACCGTTTTTGTCAAATAGAACAAGTTTGGAGGGTTCGAGAAATATAAAAAAAAGGTATTTTTGAGTTCTACTCAACTAATTGAACAACGTGGACTATGTAGTTACTCGGATGTATTTTCACTGTCGCACCGTGTTATTAGTAATCGTAATGATTAGTAATTAGATTACTTTTTTTTTTTTTTGAAAGGTGAAATAATGATTACAATTACGATTATTTTTAGTTTTAAGAGTTAATAAATGTTTACAATTACAAAATAATCAAAATTATTGGCAATTCGTCTAAATAATCAAAAAGAATCAAAAGTAATCCAAATCAAATTGTTTTCAATAATTCTTTTTGATTATTTTCAAATAACTTTTAATTTTCTTTGATTATTTAGACTAATTGCCAGTATGTAATCCTGATTATTTTTAGATTATTTTGTAATTGTAATCAATTAGTAATTCGAAAAAATTTTTAATAGAATTATATAATCATTACGATTCTTTTCAAAAAGTAATGTAATTGATTACTAATCGTAATCGAAATTTAACAGGTATGAAGTTTTAATACAATTATGTACAATACATTTTTTATCAGCACAGAGTTGCCATCACTTGTTTAATGTTTTGACTTTTTGTTAAATACTTTTAAACACCTGTACTTAAATGTCAGTTACAAAATTAGTTGCATTATGTCAGTGCTGCTAAGAAGAAAATTCTCGTAAACTTATGATATTCTATTGGTCAAAATACCTACATATTTGCAATAATTTTTTACAATTAATATTAGATTTTACTTTGTCATATTTTTTGTTTTCAATACTATATTTTGTTAAGCACCTGGTAACTTTGATACAATCTTTATAATTTCAACTATATCTCAGCTTCTGTTCTTTTGCTCCCGAAAGTATTGAAATCAGTATTATTTGTAGTTTTATGAAAAGCAGTTGTATTTTTCTTGTCCATATAGGAAACATTGCCTAAGAATTAATTTTTAAACATAAAAGTTTAAAGAAAATAGAAAACTAATAAATATATTAAGTAATAATAATACAAAAATAAAATAAAATGCAACCGGCAGAACCAGCAACGGTGAGTAAAAATATAAAATGTTAGTGCTCCCCATTTATAAAAGAACAAATTTTGGTTTTTTTAATATCATAAGCGAGAAATATCATTTTGGCATCTTTATATCTGGATATGTGATGACGGTATGCAATAATAATATTGATTTGCTTGGCTGTCTTTCATAAAAGTAACCAATTTGAACAAAATCTATCAATATTCATATTATTTATTTATACAACATTACATACTAACAATTACATTAGAACTCGTACATTTAAATGTGTTGTTAAAACATGCATATTTTTTACTCTTTACAGTACAGCGAAGTCTGCATTAAAGTACCATGGGGACAAATATGCGGCCGCTGGTATGGTGATCAATTTGAGAGACCCATTTTGGCTCTTCATGGTTGGCTCGACAGTTGCGGCACTTTTGCCAAACTTGCACCATTGATAGCACCGTATAGAAGTATTTTGTGTATCGACTTGCCTGGCCATGGTCATTCGTCGCATCTACCAGTTGGTATTTCATATCACAATATAGAATATGTACGCATTATTTTACGTATCATGGAGGCCTATAAATGGAAGACTGTTACACTAATGGGCCATTCAATGGGTGGTTCAGTGAGTTTTCATTTTGCTGCCTTCTATCCGGATCGTGTTGATATGGTCATCAGTTTGGATATCGTCAAATCCTATTATTTTGAACCTCATATGGAGCCCTCTATTATAAGTCATGCAATTGAAAAGGCCTTGATGGATAACGAACGTTTGCAAAGAGACCCACAACCTGAACCTCCGACTTATACATACGCCGAATGCGAAAAATTGTATTACGTGGGTTCTACGGAATCAGTCGAACTGGAAAATTGCAAATATATTCTCGAACGTAATATAAAGAAGTCAGAATTGTATCCCAATAAATACTATTTTTCACGTGATGGCCGCGTAAAAAATTTAAATGAAATGAATCCTAATCGAGGTTTGTCACTGGAAATGACAAAAAGAATTTGCGATAAATTTATTCCATATTTGGTTATAAAAGGTGGCAAATCGAGAAATATCAGTGATAATGCAACGGAATTGGTTGAGTACATGACACTGAATAATAAAAATTTTGAATGTCACACATTTCCTACATTAACACACCATTTACATCTGAATAATGCTGAGCCGGTGGCTCAATTAATCCTAAGATTTATGCAGAAATTTGATAGCGAACAATCGAAATTTGAAAAATCTAAACTTTAAGAATTTTTTTTTTATTTTATTCATGTTTATTCATAATTATTTTGTATAATAAAATTATAACAATAACTTAATCTATTACTAAAAAAAAAACACTTTAAATGTAATGTAAAAATAAATGTCCATCTCAAATGGTAATATTTTATCAGGGATTATGGAAGCACAGTAGATTAATGATCGGCTATTTCTGCTGCTAATCGAGCAAGGGTCACTGGTCCTACACAACGATCCGCAACAGTGTTGGAGATTATTGAAAAAAGATGACTGACAGAAGAATCAGTTTAAATATGATAAAGTGAAACGCACACATTGCATATAAAAAGACCAGGATATTATTGACCATGCCAAGCACACTGAGTTCAAATGATCCTGTTGGTCTAAACAGTACAAAAAATTAAAGATTTAGCGAGACCGCTAACAGTTCAATACGTGGTAAATTAAATTATAATAGAAGGGAGACACTAGCACGACGTGTCGGCTCGTACAACCATAGTCTTCGATGAAAGTGAGGGGCATTCAGGAAACCAACGTGAAGTAATGCGAAGACGATCACAAGTTGTTTGAGTTTTTAGTCCATATTCCTTCGTATGGTGCTTGACGTATTACCTCGAGTGATGTCTCATTCATTTTTTCCCGCTTTACTCCCAAAAAATGATTTGCTTTTTAGTTTCTTTATTTATTACATTGTTTTAAAAGCATTCTTTGAAATACATATTCTTGTTGAATGTATTTTTAATTTGACCCAAATAAAATGGAAACAACAACAAGATTGGAAAAATTTTAAATAATTTTCTCTATCGACAAAAGCAACAGCATCATTGCAGGGAAAATATGAAATAATTTGCATTGTTTTTGTAACTATTGTTTTTACTTTTGTTGTTATGAGTAAATAAAAATTGTAGAATATAACAACAGTTGCATTGGAAACAACAATAATAGCAACACGAATACAATTGCATAAATGATGAGTGCAAATAAACAAACAAAGCCTACAAATATCCATTTACATATGTATGTATGTATATGGTAATACGACCATGTAAGCTTTTGGCTGACATAATCGGCCATTCTTAGAAAAGGGTCATAAACATCGACTTGTAATTAAATTTGTTTACATTTGTTTCCGATTTTTATTCAAATGAGTTAAGCCTTTATCACTAACGTAACATATTATCACTCAGATGTGATAAATTTAATTTCAATATTCTAAGTGGAGACAACTCATGTTGTCTGAATTAGCAACAATAATTAATGCAAACAAATATATTCGGCGACGTGCGACAATTGAAATTCATTGCAGTAATTTTAACAGAAAGTGTCGGAATTGAAAGTCTTGTGCGAACAAGCTTAAAGCCATTAGTGTGATACATTCACACTTATATAACTCCAGTTGCAGATTGCTTACGAATCTCTATTTACTACACCGAAGGTATTGTTACGAAAATGGAAATGGTGTTGTTAAAATAATAAGCAAAATCTTCAAAAACAACACAATGGACTTGATCACACATAAAATAATAAACAAAAGCTCCAAAAACAAAACAATGCAGTTGTTCACGTGATCAACGAATGAGTAAGCATATAGCAACAAAAAAAAAACAACAGGCTTGTTTACAAGATCGATGATTAAACAAAAATATATCAACAACGTCCGTGTATAAAAAAATATAGCAAAAAGACAAACAAACAAAACAACAACAACTCTGCCTGGACGAAAGTAAACAAGATACACGAACAACAAAAATGGAAACAAGTTGTTTACATTTTTGGATTGTTCCCGCAGGTCGTCATCATCCTTCAAGGGCATTCATCACACTGTTGATCCAGTGATATAAAAGGCAAGATAAAGCGAGCAACGATGATTCAGTTAGAATTCAGTCAGCCGTGTATGAAGACACATTATTCTCGGAGTTCGAGTTTGAATTTAATCGTGTAAGACGACGTCACGTCGGTGTGAGAATTAAATTTATCGAGCTTTAAGTCGGTCAGACTTGTGTGCAGACAAGTTGCGTTTGAGAACACAGTTGTTAGTGTAGTGGTTAAAAAAAAGGCTGTGAGCAAAGAGGAATAACTAATAAGTGTTGTTGCTTACAAAAAGGTTGTAAGCAGAGAAATATAACGAAAAAAAAGCACATATTGTGAAAGTTATCGTTGTATAAATGGAAAAAGTTCGAACAGTGGCATAAGAGTTGTGCCGATAATAAAGAATTGACTTCAAATTAAACACTGATTTATTTTTATTTTATTTGCAATCTACGAACTCAAATTTTTAACGTTTTTAAAAGGTAAAAACGTAACAGTATGTATAATTTTATTTTGTTTTGATTTCTTTAACAATTTCGTTTCATGTTGTATACTGAAATCTATTTGTTAAATTGAAGACTTTGAACAAACTCTCATGCAATTACTCAAACTCATCGACATGCACAAGTTTACTGAATAAATATTTACAAGAGATATTGTGTCTGAACATTGAATAAATTTTTAGTTTTCATTTATACATAGAAAATATATATGTAAACATACATACAATAGTTTATTACATATGCTAAACACTGTGCAACAAAGATTATTTTTCAGAAGATCTTATGTTATGTATGTTATGAACATATTTGATTTTACGATAAACATAAACGCATAAGCCTTACTCTGTACTAAAATGTCTATACACACTTATACATAGAAAGAAGAAGAAACCCTGTAGTAAATAAAATAGTCGGTTGATAAAAACGCAAATTATAAACTAACTATTTTGCAAATGACTACAAATTGGTTTAAATCTCATGCAGATATCAACCAAACATATTGCATAGAAACAAAAGTAAGAATGAAAAAAAGCAAAATAAGAAAATGTAAAAAAAATAATAAAACAAAGGAAGCATGTCAGTAAATCAAATGTCAATCAAAGCATATACGGTATTTTAGGTGGTGGTCAATTTTAATAAAAAAAGGGGAAAAACCCACTTAAATATTGTTAATTTATAATAAAATTAACAAAAGTGATATTGAAAGCGCTCAATGATATCATAATCGATGAAAATCAGCAAATTTACGTGAGTTTTTATTCTTCTCTACTTTTATCATTTTACAAATTTTTGTGCATTTTTGCAGACCAATATTGATGGCACTCATGGCAAAAAGCGCTTGAAGGATTATGAAAAAGTTTTTGATGCATTGATAGATGCGATTCGGCCTCTCTGTGATGACCCAGATAAAGAATTACGCAACGCCTTAGCTGTTATTAAAAAATGGCATTTTCATAACGTTTGTGTTGGAAAAAAAAACTTAATAATATTATTACTTTATACAAAATTTTCTTTCAGTACAAACTTTCGAATGTATACTTATATTTTTCATTTAACTTCTTTTCATTACAACTTTTATTTTAAGTCATGAAATGTACATGAATTTTCTTTTAATTTAATTATTTTTTTTTGTATCATAACAATTATTTCTAAATATAAATATATGTATATAATATAATTAAAACTGTTTAAAATTGAATTTAAAAAAAAGTGGTTTTTAAATAATTTAGTGTAAACCAATATTTAAATTAACTATATTTTATTTAACTACAAATTGGTTGAAAAATAAGTAATTTGTAGTTAACTTAAAAGTCATGCAGAGATGACCAATTGACTACAGCCTATGACATGCCTATGTTAAAATAATGAGTCGGCGACAAGGAAAAAAGTCACTTAATCCACTAGATGTGCTTATTAAAAAACTAGTTTGAAGTTACTTTAAAATTAGTTTGATTTCCTACAGGGAATGTAGTCCAGTGTCTTTCGTATACATAGTAGTTTATACAAGTTTACACTTTAATTTTATTAAATACTCGTACTTCATTTAGACAACTGAGCCGCTCAGTGCACACATCGATTAACTCCACTTTTTGAAAAATCTTAAATTTAAGTGTCAAAGCCCTTGGTATAGTCATAACTTTTTATATTTATAATAACTTTCCTGAATAATAAAGATTAGCACCGTTAAATGGCAAATTTTTTTTTTGGCCATTGAATAATAAGTAATTTATTTCAGAAGCCATTTCGATTAACTCCATACTCTAATGTAAATCGTTTCAGTAACGCTGTATCTGTTCTGGCCGTGCATCGACGATTATTTGTTTTTAAACAGCCGAAGATGCTCTCTCCCTCTCAATAATATTCGTAACAAAATCGCATCGGTAAACAGATAAAAAGAAGCGCAATGCAAACGGTAGTTAGTATAACAGTGATCTCGCACGCTGAATGTTACTGTGTACTTCTTAGTCTTTTCAACATTACTCCCAGTTTGAAAAATATAGATCAGCCTTTATTATATCCTAAAGGTAGAACTGTGACAAGGGAAAAATGGAGAGACATGATGGACCTGCTAAAATTCATTCCTCCTGTTAAACACGATTACTCTAAGAACTTGTCAACAAATCGAAATGACGAATCCTCGCATACAGCTGCTGAAGAAGACATTATTTATAATATTGCTGAATCATCCCAAAGAATAATGCCGCGAACGTAAAGCTTACTATGAATTAATTACAAAAATTATATTATAACAGAACTGCCAACATTCGTTTTTATGGAAAAGCTGTGATAAAAATGTTTAATAACTAACTTTTTCTTTAATAAAAAACTTAAAAATGTAAAGACTAAATTTAACTTTATTACTTTTTTCAGTTGCCAAATCGATTAACTCCACCAGTGACATGAAATTTATAACATTACTGACATTATTTTTGTGTCTATTCTTTCTTATTAATTTTGTATACCATTAGATGAAAGCTATATATGTATTTATGTATTCTACAATATATATTTGAATTTATATTGTAAAGGGAATTTTACAAAACACTTTACATTACTTCCTCGCATTTCTCAACTTTTTGTTTTATGGAGTAAATCGATTTGTGCACTGAACGGCTCAATTTATTGTTGCTCTATTTACAATACTAAGTGTAGGAGAGAAATAAATCGAAATTGATTTTAATTATTCAATAGAATTTTTCTTTTTTCTTGGAATTTTGTCAATTAAATTTCCTTTTTCATAAATATTCATAACTTTTGTACAGGATATTTAAATTTAAAGTCATTGAAAATAGAAAACAAAATATTTGAGAAATTAAAAAATTACAATCATATATATTTTTGATTTAAAAAAATTATTGACATTTTCTAATAACAAATTCTAATATTTCAAAGTACGAGCAGATATACATATGTATGAACATACTCTGGCGCGTGACTAAAATAAACCATTCTGCTTAGATATTCTTCTCTGATTATTAAGGAGTTATCATCACAATTAATCATATTTGATCGAATGATAATCGCTTTAGAAAGTCGATTAGAACGACCTTGCAAAATTCAAACCACTTATGAGCATGATACCTTCGCTTATTCGAAACAAATTTAGGTGCAGCGGTAATCATACGAACTTTAAAAAAATAAATTTAAAGTCTGCCCATTTATTATTCTGGCATCATAATCAAGACGTCGGCACAAAGAGAACATGATAAAAATGTGAGTGTATTCGTGAGAAGTAAGTGTATAACCCAGTCGAAAATTGTTAGTATTTATTGTTTCAAGCAGTGTTGGAACAAATATTGTTTACAAAATATTGTGCTTTTTGATGCCATTGGTATTTTTCGCACAAGTTTTTATGGATTTGTAGCAAGAGTCACATATTACATATTGCAGGTATCTGAAATTCAACATATTTAAAGCAAAAAAAATTCTGTTTCCCAGTTTTTTTTTTCACTGTAATTAAAATTTTTCTTTGGGTGTATAATTGATATACAAAAACATTTCAAAAAGAAGCGACGAGAACCTGCTTTTTTTTTAATGCATTTTTACGCTCCTTTTAACGAACATTGTTGATGTTCGTGTCCTATGTGTGTAAAAAGCCGAAGATGTCCGGCCCCCGGTGGACATTTGTGCCGACTGATGGATTTAACTTTTCTTCATCAAATTTAAAGTCGCCGTAGTCTAGTAGGTAGTGTGTTGGCTTTTTAGACGTGAGACCTCGGTTCAAATGAAATCAAAACGAAATACGAAAAAATATTTCTTCGACGACTTCTTCTCAGCAGATTTCTAGCAAAAATTCTAAGGGTGCGTACAGAGTGCGCGCTGAAAGCCGAGCTGAGATTGTCAGTGCGATAAAGATTGTCAGTGCGATAAAACTGGTTACATACAATTCAATACAAATAAGCTTGTGTATAACACAGTGAACGCCGACGAAAGCAGAGATCATAGCCGATGAGTGCGAGAAAACAGTTTCAAAGCGTTTTGCGCGCTTGTTTGCATTGTTAATGTTTACTTTTTAGTGTGCAGGCGTGTTTTTTATGGTTTCAAATAAAAAAATGGATATCGAACAAATAATAAGTGAAATTTTCTTAAATCATTATATAAATAATGAAATTCACCAAATTCATTACTTTTTAGTGTAATTAGATGTTTTCCAAATTCTTTTCTGTTAATAATTGCATTAATCACACTAGGAGAAGCAAAATACACTTCATCGGAGGAATCCATTACAGTGTACAGCAATTTTATAAACACAAATGAACTACAAGACTAAATGACATAAAAGCAAAACACATGCAATAAACAGAATTTCAGCGCTGATTTCTCGCATTCACTGTGTTATACCCAAATGTTCTTCTCGCATGAAAATAAGCGTCAATAAGCTCGGCTCGGCTCCGCTCGGCATCAGCGTCCACTCTGTTCGCACCCTAAGATTAAAATAAAATTGCCACGAAAAGTTTCTTGAAAATCTGTCGTTCGGAATCGACTTTAAACTGTAGGTCCCGCCACAGTTGTGTATAAAATTTACACACACAACATAAGTGGTTTGAGAAGCTGGGTCGTAGTCCTGGCTAAAGGTTTGTAATAACCAATTAGGTATGTACGTATGTCATCAAATTCTAGCAATATAAAAGCAATCAGATTGAATCAGATTTTTGATCAGATTATCCTCCAAAAATTTTATATTTTTGTTTTTTTGATCTATTTTATCCATATTTATGTAAAATGAGAAATTGAAATTAAAATAAATTAAAGGGGTAAGGAGAAATTTGTACAATTTTCAAATTATTTACGAATTAAATAATTATTTAAAATTTCTTTTATAATGTTATAATACTTCCGTGTAATCTATGTACTTCTATGTGAAAGGACTTGTCGGCAGACAATTGTTGACAACATACATAAATATATGTGTATGTGCGTTAGAAATTTGCAATGTTCATGGTACAACAACTGTTGTGCATATATCGTAAGGATAAACTTTTAGTGCCAACAGTTACAAAAGGCGGAAAATAGAAATCCGGTCATGTTTTTCATTTTGGTTCATAAACAAGCATTTCTAATATTTGCATCAACTTGTTAGTGTTAATGTTACTTAAAAGATATGTATGAAGGAGAAAAAACTCATTTTTCATTCACATTTTATAGCATTTGTTCCCATATAGCATTTGCTACATACAGTTTAGGTCGAAAGTTAAGGCATTTATATATTTCTAAGCATTTTCCTTACCCTGAAAATACATTTAAATTCTGGGTCAAAACTATAAGTTTTAAAATTTTCCAGTCATTCTCTTTTTCTAATATCAACATAGAAAGTATACATATGTTACGTTGTTTCGTTTAGAAATTAATTTAAAAAAATTATATTTTTTTGGATTAAATACCATAGGAACAGAAAATAATTTAAAAATTTTTTATTAGTATTTTTTAGTCTTTCTGTCTTTAACTTTATTTACTTTCCTCAAACAACAAATTAAAATAAAATAAAAGGAACATCATGAAAAGAAACAATTTTTTTTTTTAATTTATTTGAAGTTGATTAAAGGCTTTGAGTCTGCTTGTATCAAAAAGTATTTTGTATTTGAGTTTAAAACTGCAGAGGACAAAGAAAAACTTTTTTAATTATGGTTCCACATCATGTTCATATTAGACAATACCCATGTAAAGCAAATTCTAAACGCATGAAATTAATTAGTCTGTCCAGACATAACACACAAGACTTACGTGACTAATTAAATGAACAAATTTGAATAAAAAAACAAAAAAATAACAGAAAATACTCGAAATTAAACTTTTACACAAGAAATTAAAACTGTAAGTGAAAGTATAAAGAAAAATAAACTCATATAGAATGTAAATATCTCAGTCATATGGACTGCATGCAGTTTCAATTTGATCCGTTGGAGACCCTAGCCCTTTAGGAATTTTTACACAAATGTGCGATTAAAACAAAATTGAATTAAAATTGAATTGGATCGTAGAATATTCTATTTGAGACTTTCTTACAGCATTTGATTTAATAGAAATTGGTTTTTCAAAGAGTTCTAGCCCTTTAACTTATTTGCTTTGGCGTATACATAACATATATACATACATAATTGCTCATTACAATCCTTCAGTCAGGATTATGATCTAGCTTCTCACAACACTTACATATAACATTACATTAGCGGGACTTACTGTTTTAAGTCGACTCCGAACGACGTATTTTTGAGAAACTTTTCATGACATTTTTATTTTACTCTCAGAGTTCTTGCCAAAAATCTGCTGAAAGGAAGTCGCCGAAGAATATTTTTCCATATTTCGTTTTGATGTCTGACCTGATGTTTGAAACGTGGCCTCAGATCTAATAAGCAAACACACTACCTACTAGACTTCTACGGCGTATGGTTCACATAAATATTGTGTACATGCCAAACTCCTTTATGTTTTTCTTGGAAAAACAAAGTCACTTATTAGACTATTTATTGAATTTCTATTCATGAAAAGAGACAAACAAATCATACTCTTGTTTCTTTGCATATATTTACATACACTTGTGGACACACAATTAAATCACTTAAGCAAATTTTTAATTTTTGTAAAAATTAAAAATATTTAAGAAGAATGGAAACAAAAACAACTAATATTTATTAATTTCATATGCTTAATAATTAAATAACAACAAAAACTTAAATAGTTATTCATTATAAAAAATGTTTTAGTACGCAGTTGATATCAGACTTAAAAATTAAGTGGACACATAATTAAGTTATCTGAAAAAAAATATTGAAAATTTAATTTAATTGCTTTATTTTTCACCCAAACTATTTTGAACCTTTAATATTTTATGGAGTATTGTTTTTGGCGTATTATTTCAGTACATCTTTGTGGCATTGAGTTGATTAAATTGCGACACTGCTCAGGACTAATGTTATTCCATCCTGCCAGGATAACCTGCCAAGTGCTTCTTTGCTGCTAGTTTTTTGGCTGCAACTGCTCGTTTTACGACCCCCCAAAGATTTTCAGTAGTTTTCAGATCGGGACTTTGAGCTGGTCAATCAAGAACCCTTATTTTTTCCTCATTAATACATTAATATACATTAATATAAATTTACATGCATATGCTCAATAGAATATTGATATAGAAAGTAACGTTTAACAGTAAGTTTCCTTATAAAGTAAAACCAATTACAAATTTTACTAATGTTCAGCTATTGATTTACAAACCAAAGCTTTTTATAATTCCCATTTTACGATATGCATAGATAAACTAAATCAAAGTGAAATTGCTAAATAAAATATATTACTTAAGTAAGGTATTATAAAAGTCGACTTAATTTTCACTGACTTTATATGCTTTGAGAAAAACTTATGCGTGATTGAATATTTCATGAAAATCAACACATACAAGTCATCGTGTCCTGACATACATAAAGGAAAATATGAATCTGTGTGTGTGAATGTGTACCATGTATGTATGTATGTGAAAAGAGTTCAAAATAAAAATATTCAAATTTAATTATGCATTTGGCTATAACCTCAAGGTATATTGTCCACAAACGTAAATAAATGCACGCTTTACATGCAGTAGACCAATGGTCTGTGCGTAAATTGTTGGTTTCCGTTCAGAATATTTTTTTTTTTTTTTTTTAGTTTTTTAAAGTTAAAATAAATTTAAACTGAATTTTTAAAACTCACTTAAAATTTTATGTTTAAATTCATTTATAAGTGAGAGAATGTATAAAAAGTTTACGTAGAATATACCATACACCCACAAGGTCAAAAAACTTTTATTTTCTAAAAATTTGAATTTTAAAAATGTAAAAAGAAATTACTTTAACCCAGATATGCCGAGCGTACTACATGGTACACCTATTATGTTTAGGTTTCTGCGTTTACTGTGCTTTAAATTTTCAAATCTACTTGTTGTTGTGCTACAGAATATAACGGTCAACAAAGCATTCCTTGATAAATTTAGTCTAGGATAATTGCTTATGTGTATTATTTTGAATCAAAGATTTCAGTTTTTTGAAATTTGCAAAAGTCTGAAGATGCCTCGTAATCGGTTAGAAAAAGTTGTATTTGCATATTTTATTATTGTTGCGTTTCTATGTTGTTTTAATTATAATAGATGTGAAAACAAATTCGTGGCAAAATTATATGTGAAAAACAAAATTATATGTGATTTTAGTTGATGTATTTGATGACGTACTACATGTAGTACGTTCGGCATTAGTGTGTAAAAATCGTGAAAAAGAAAAATTTTTCCTTTTCTAGATTTTTAACGTTAAATAAGGTAATAAATGCTCTAGAGCAAAGTGATGAGTTTTCGCAAAATTTTTACGGCATTTCAATTGTGCCCACTCAAACTACGTCACAGACGAAGATTCTGAAGAAGAAGATGAAGTGAATTTTGAAAACTACCTCCCCTATTATTAAATGCTGAGGCTGAGCTTTTTCGAAATTCTTATCCTACTGAATCGGATAGTGAAAACGACATTCCACTTGCGTTATTGCAATAGGCCAAGAAACGCAAATGTATGTCAGTAAAAGGGGTAAAGCACGATCTGTAAGAAAAGCCTATTGTTACAGCATGTGAACAGGAAATCCATTATATCTATAAGAAAATGGGACTTGGTTCAAGCGTAGCCTTAACGATGGAAAATGTAAACAGCAACGTTGTAATCATTGCCACAATAAGACCACTACACGCTGCATGAAATTTGATGTGCCGCTCCATGTAATATTAAGTACCACACCACCAAACAATTTTTTTTATTAATTTGTTTTTTCTTTACTTATATAGTATACGCCTATAATAATAAACAATAATAATGAATAATAAAAAATTTTATTAAATCCCAAGAAAATACTGTATTTTGTTCCCATATGTGCCGAGCGTCCTACATGTAGTACGGGCTCAAAATCCAATTTAAAAAATATTTTTTTTATTTGTAATATAATCAGTCCGAATAAAGCTATTTTGGAAAACCACGAAGATTGTTCCACTAGTACGCCCGTCGGCATATCTGGGTTAAGTCAAGGAAGTTTTTGTAAATTTTGAGTTTTTAAATTTAACTTATTTAACGACTGCAGGATTTTGCCTGCACAAATTTGTAACAATGCATTAGAAATTGTTAGAAAAATTTGAAAACTCTGAGCACGGACTTTTAAACGAAAAAGTATGCTGTTCGATCGCAAGGTAACAAATCGGCAGAGCACTTTTCTGTTATGTATTCAAATGGGTCAATTCGACCTCCGGGTACTGTACTTGTCACAATTGACAAGTACGCGTCCTCTAACCTATGTATTCGAATTTAAATGGCCATCTAAATCGACTAAGTCTCTATACATAGATGACTTAAATTGATGCATTTGACGCAATTTGAGTATAATATTGTTTTTTTTCTTCTTAATCCTTTCGAGCAGATGATTTGCGCTACAAATCTTCTCACACCTACTTTCCAGCAGGACCAAAATACATATATCAGAATGAACTTAAAGGTCCATTATCGTAGACTATTTTCTTTAATTTTTTTTTTTTCCTTTGTTTTCTAATCACATTTCTAAGCTATTCGATAAATTCCAAAGACAAATCAAACAATAGCTATAATATTGGATAATCCACATGTTCTGTCATACGTTCAAACACGCAGAACCCACTAATTAAATGATATTTAAATAAATAAATGAACAATATTTCCATCTTCGTTAAAGGAAATAAAAACAATAAAACAAACTAATAAATGTGAAAAAAAATGTATAAAGTTTGTGCCATTTGTTAAGTAAATTGAGCATATAAAATAGTCTCAAATGAGGGTGATGCGTCGTCACAAGCAACATTTATGCAAATGTTTACAGTTCAGCACAGGAAGCAGAATATTCTCCATTTTATTGTGTTATTTCGTTAAAATCTTTTTATTTTAATTTTTTTTCTTCTTTTTTCAAAATAAACCGACAGAAAATATTCGCTACACGTATAACTGTACTGTATAAATGCATAAACATAACTTTTCATTGTTGTTGTAAAAACAAAATGTCAAGTTTTATTTTACGTCATAACAAAAAAAAAAAAAAAACGGAATAAACAAATTAATCACTGTGATTTATGATGGCCGGTATCTCTATTGTTTTTCTGCAATAGTTTGAGGTCAAGGCCTATATTTATGCAGGTTATGCAGATAAACGATATTCAAATTTATTATTTTTATTATAAATACCATACGATATATATGTATGTATATGTAAAATAGACGTAAATAGTTAACAAATATTACAAGTCACAATTGTAAATTAATATTATTCAATTACTGAGACGATATCACGACTAAAATTAAAAAATTATGCATTTCATGTATTTGAATTCAAATTAATGTTTAAAAATGTTAAAAATACATATTTATCAGATATTTTTTCTTAAAAGATTGTAAGACTTTGGTTTTAAGCTTATCTTCTTTTGCCTTTTATCCTTTTATTGCGCAGTATAAGTTCTCTTTCAATTTCTTTTTTTTGATAGTAAAAGTCCACAAGTAGCTTCATTTGTTTTCTTAACATATTTGTTTAGTGGAGTAAATGTTACCATAAACTTTTCTATTTATTGAAATACTTTCATATGCTTTGAACTATGCAAACATTTGTTTATTCTTCACCCTTATCTCAAAAATTTAAAACTGTTTGTATTTACTAAAGCACACAACCCTATTCAAAGAAAATAGAAAAATGTTTTTGAATCGGACTTTTTACTGCCATATTATCTTTTATTCACAAAGCCAGCAGTTGAACATCTGCAGTTGAATACATATGGTATGAAACTACAAGGACAACATTGTATCGTATATTACATTCATGGTTTACTATTTTGTAGTTACAATTCTGCGAACATTTTTAATAATTTTAGGTTTCAGATTTCGGATAAATCTTGTTAAACACTTACCTTGCATCTACAGAAGCTTTAATAGTACAACCCCGATAGGTTGTGGAGTTTAAAATGAGTTTAAATAACACTCATAATCCCAGAAACTTAAATAACGTGGATTAGGTGGACGAAAGAAACTGTTTACTGGGTAAACTCTAAATTGCTACAATTTATTCGTCGAGAAATAAACTGAAAATAAAAAATCTAATCAATTAATTACCTTGGACCAGACATACATAATTGGTCATTACAACCCTTTAGTCAGGATTGCAACCTAGCTTCTCACATCACTCATGTTGTGTGTGTTAATTTTATACATTACCTACAGTTTAAAGTCGATTCGGAACGACAGATTTTTGAGAAACTGTGACTACGGCGACTACAATCTTGGAATAGAAACAATTCTTTTTGTAAAATACTTTACTTGACCATTTGACCGTCAACTTTGGTTTTCACACAGATATCAGCATTGTTGGTTTCATTTTTAATTACACACAAAAAAATATTTATATTCACCAGGGTAAATACTACAACACTGTCCATTTTAGCTAGACGACCTTCCTTACTCTTATTTTGTTTGTTTACAGAAAATAAATTTCACTGTTGTGTTGTTGATCAATTCAATACTGCTATTGCGTTTGATGTTTATGCTTAAAAAAATTAGTGTTCGTTCTATGCAAGCATTAAATCAAATATAAGTAACGGGCTATCCATTTCGTGGTTTCAAAAGTATGGGACTGGAATTCGACTTCTGTCAAACTAATTTGTGAAACCAATTTTTTTCTTTTCAGTTGAAAGTCTGACATTGACTTACGCTTAACTATCACACAACGCATAAAAATTATCAAAACCTACTACAAAAATGGTGATTCTGCCACAGCCACGTATCGAACAAAATTTTCTTCAGCGATGAAGCACATTTCACACTCGGTGGGTATGAGGGGGTTCTGAGAATCCTCAAGTAATTGAAGAGAGGCCATTACATCCAGAAAAAGTCACTGTTTGGTGCGCTCTTTGGTCCGAAGGTGTGATTGGACCTTACTTCTTCGAAAACGACGATGGAACGACTATCTCCGTCAATTCGGAGTGTTATGGTCATATAACCGACTTCTTTTTGCCTGCTATTGAAGAATACGACTTGGAGAATTTGTGGTTTCAACAAGACGGTGCCACATGCCACACAACTCGAGCGAATATGACTTTATTTCAAGAGACATTTTCTGGCCGCGTAATTTCTCGTCGTGGCGATATCAACTGGCCACCAAGATCATGCGATTTGACACCATTAGACTTTTTTTGTGGGGCTACGCGAAAGACCGTGTTTATGCAGATAAACCTTCAACTCTTGAGCACTTAAAAACCAACATTCGTCAAGTTATGGCTGAGTTACCGCCCAATATGTGTCAAAAAATGGTCGAAAATTACCTCAAAAGAATCAATGCTTGCAACACTTCGCGTGGAGGTCATTTAAATGATGTAGTGTTTCACACATAATGTCAACGTTCAAACTTTTCAATAAAAAAGAAATATCATGAAAAAATATTTTATATGTGTTTTATTTACGTTTAATTTTGAAACTACGAAATGGATAACCCGGTATAAGAGGGCATTATAATGTAAAAGAAATAAAATATTTTCCATCTTATCTTTGTTTAGAGTTTCAATTGTCACAATGACACCCACGACTTAACGCCATCAAATAATTCCTTCAGTAAATCTTTGTAAAGAAGTTTGAAATATTTTCTCAAAAGGGGAGATAAATTAAATGAAATGATTTTATTCATAGAAAAGAAGACCAAACTCACCAACTTTATTACTATTGTGATTATTTTTTGTTTTATTTCTCTAATACTGAATAAAATAATATTTGCAATTAAGAACTTGCTTTTGACATTTGGTTGGTTTGGTTTGGTTTCGAAAACTAGTTTTTATAATACTTTTGCTGTGTGTAATACAAGGAAACTTTAAAGAAAAATTTTTAAAAAAGGTTCGTGATAAACCATTGCAATGAATTTTGTTTCTTTAATTACATTGTAAGCATATGATTTCATGTTATGTACATATGAGCATTAGCAGTGCATTAATGTGTAAACACTGTTCAAATGCTTATGCATCCGACAAATAACATTAAAATAAGTATTTAAAGATAGACAATTCGCCATGTATCTATAAAATGTTAGCTGATTTTTACATGAAGTTTTATTTTTAATTTAATCGTTAAATAATTAAAAAAACCAGATTTTTTGAAGCTTTTCGAATTGTGTAGCTGAGGCAGTTTTCTATAACTTTCTATAAAATTCATAATTTGTAGATCACATGGAGACTTATGCCAAATTTATTAAAAATCCCTAATGTAAAGTAGTTCAATTATAATAATCCCATAATAATCGAATGTAATATTTTAATAATAAAATAGAGTATCATATCAAGGATCTCATCATTTGCAGAAGTTTTTTGTTTTTTTGTTTTAATTCAGTGTGATACCCATAAAGACTGTGCTGTAGATCTTATAAAGGGTCCGCAAAATAACTTTTTTTTTTAAAAAAAAATGCTTTAAAAAAAACTACTGAATATTTTCTCAAATTTCTTTTTTTATTTGAAAGTACAATCCTTCCGGTTAATAATGGAAAATAATTTCATTCAAATGGCTGCCTCGGCTGGCCATGCAGTAGCCTACACGATCGGTCCAATTTTTAAGCACATTATCGATTGTGTGCAGCTGTATTTCACCAATGGCTTCCTTCAAAGCGTCAATTGTTTCTGGCTTGTCGGCGTAACACTTATCTTTGACGGCACCCCACAAATAATAGTCCAACGGTGTCGAATCGCAGCTCCGAGGTTGCCAAACGACATCAGCTTTGCGGCTGATAATGCGATCTTCAAAAACAGGGAGCAAAACATCGAGTGCAGCTTCGGCTGTGTGACACGTAGCGCCGTCCTGTTGAAACCAAATGTTGCCAATATCCTCCTCTTCAATTTTTGTGAACAAAAATTCGGTGCTTCTCTCTTCTTCCAAAATCCGTACGCAATTTTCGCACACATTCTGCAACATTACCATGATTTTCAAAGTAATGTCGCAATATTTCCCAGCGTTGTTCAAGCGTATACACAACTATATTCGTTCAGCGGAAGGATAAAACTGATTATCTGTCAAATCAGACATGGGCTAAGTGTTACCATTCACGAAATAAGCACTAGTTGAAAAAAAAAACGTTAGATGGCGGACCCGATACTTAGTTAAAGTAAAATTTGCATTGTTATTTACTAGTATTTTAAACGCTTAATTTGACATTGCGATAACAGAGAACTATATAAGTGGCTCATTATTCCGAATAGAAGTGAACCCTTAACTTACCTTACATGATATGCTTCAGGATATTTTCGTATACATTTTTATTTCGCTTCAAGTAAATGCTTCCCACTTGAAGTGCATAAATAAAATACGTTGTCTTTAAAACAAGTACTTTTTAAGAAACATTTTCTTCTGTCTATTTGGAAAAATGGAAGGAAAAAATATAATTTCTGTGTTGTTTGTAGAACTTGAACAGTTCGTTTTCTGGTAATTCAATTCAATACGATACGATATCTTTATCTTTTATTGAGCTTGAAGAAAATATTGTCAACGAGTGCAATCATACAAATGACGCTGAACTGAAACGGTAGAAAATATAGTGAATTGTACAAAATGTTAAGAAAAATGGTTTCCAAATAAATGTTTTTTATTCAGTAATTCCCAAATGCGTTGTTAAGCACAATACAAGCACAATACAATAACACAGTTGAAATAAAATGGAAGAAGTAGTCTAATAAAACGCAGCAATTCGGCAAGGCTGACTAGACAATCTTCTACAGTTTGTTATTGTTGTTTTGAGCTTACATAGCAGAAGCAATGACGATATCATAATCGAGAACTATCAAATAGAAAATAGTTACTCCATGTATTACTTCTGAAATACAACATCACACAAGCATGTAATGAATGGGAATTCAAACATGTGTCTTCAACGCATATACCATATGGAACACTTCACTCGGATGTGAAACGTGCATCTGAATTTAAGCACCATCCTCTCAAAATTGATTGAATATTCGAAACAACCTGCTGAAAAACTTTGTAAAGTTTACGAGACGATGCTGTAACTGGAAATACAGCAATGAAATGGTTTAATCCTTCTGGATTTAATCATTTTTGGTATTAACACTAAAAAATCAACGCAATCATTGAAAATATTGAGAAAGACCGTCATATACATACACACATAATTGGTTATTACAACCCTTCAGTCAGGATTATTGACCTAGTTTCTCACAGCACTTATGTTTTATGTGTTAATTTTATTCATAAGTGGCGGGACCTACAGTTTTTAAAGTCGACTCCGAACGACAGATTTTTTGAGGAACTTTTCATGGCAATTTTATTTACTCTCAGAGTTTTTGCCAGAAATCTGCTGAGAGGAAATCGCCGAAGAAATACTTTTTGTATTTTGTTTTGATGTCTGGCCTGGGGCTCGAACCCTGGCTTTACGTCTAATAAGCCAACACACTACCTACTAGACTACCTACTAGACCGTAATATAACAACATCAATTAACGGTAAAAATTTTGATGGACGGAAGGACTATTTGCAATTCACTGCTACAACTAAACGGGATCGAGTAAGATCTGAAGCATGTGATTACGGGCGATAGAAAGTGTAAAACTGATAAAGAAAGGAGGGAAGCTTCTCGAAAGGAGGGAAAGTCAAGATTGACCACAAGAAAGGCAAAACCGTACATCTGGTTGGATCGTGGTGTGAGAAGCTAGGTCTAAATCCTGACTGATGGGTTGTAATGACCAATTATGTATGAATTCGGCCGATGTGATCAATATAAAAACTGTTGTTTTTTTATCATGAGAATGCCAGACACATACATATTTGGGAAGTTTTAAAGTATCGGCTCTATGATATGACGTAGGATAATCGGATTAACTGCAGAATGAAATTAATGGTGCAAATTAAAATTTCAGAGAGGTCTGCAAAACTTGTTATTTCTATTTTTTGATTTTTTCAATTTTATTCTCAGTGTCTTCTCAAAAATATTGGTGAGCTAAGTTGTATTTTTGTTGAAGTATTACAAACTTTAAAACTATGTAACTATCAATGGTAGTATACCATACAATACAATAAAACAAAAATATGACAAACGAACCAAGAATGAATTCAATAAATTGAAAAAATCGTATCGAAGCAAGTGAGATTGTAAAGAAATACGAAAATTGCCAATATTGTGTACGGAAGAGGTTCTGTCGTTCAAAATCAAAAGGACACCGGAAGTTGATGTTACTTATGCTTTAGCAACTAAGCATTTATTGTACTAAAAAATATAACCAATATTTTTCTTTTATTTTCTGATTCAATTCAATTCGAAAACATGAGACTAATTCAGTATCAATATACTGGAAAATAAAAATATTCTTCAACAATTTCTTTTTCTATTTTTCTTTTTTTTTTAATTGTTTGTTTGTTAAGACCATTTTTTATTATCTGTTTTCCTCAGTGGTGATTCAGTTTGTTGGCTTAATACTTACTTAATTCGGAAATATTTTATGGTTTCTCTAAGCCAGCCAGTACTCCTGTGACTAACAAAAAAAACCGTTTCCGTTGTTATGGTAGACAATTTCATTTTTTTTTTATTTTTTATTGTTTTTATTTTATTTTTATTTTCGTCTGTCTTCCTTTAAAACACTCATTCAGTTCAGTTCGCATTGCAAAGAATTTTTTTTTAAATTCTCTTTTATTGCATTTGGTTTTCGTCTTGAGTTGCCTCATAAAAAAAGTCGAAAACATTTTTTATTTCCTGCATTATGACGACATCATGTTCAGAAGGAATTCGTTAAGTTTGTATTCTGCTTGATGCAGTGACATTATTTCTTCATTACCTGTGTTTTTAATAAATTGAAATTTAATTTAAAAAGGAATTTTTAAAATTGTATAAGAGACTGCAGCGAATATTAGTTTTATTAACTAATATTACTGTCTTCTTAGCAATATTTTTGGTATTTATTATGATTTAAAGTGTCACTATTTAAAAGCAAATTTCACAAATATTTTTAATTTTAAGTTATTTTAAGCGAACGATACCCATTCAGGAGGTGTCAGTTACAGAATTCACTATGAATACAAGCTCTCTATAGATTATATGTATGTGGTAGAAAGTTATGAATTGCTGAGCAGTCAGTTGAATGGAATTACAAAAGCAAAAAAATTTATTCAACATATGTAAACATTGATGTAACGTATGCATGTACTTACTTACTTAACTGGCCATTATCAACCCGATTAACGGATTTCGGCCTGCCTTAACACATCCTTCCAAGCGCTTCTGCTTACTGCGCGCCTACGCCATTTCGTCACAACAATCGATGACAGGGCTTCCTCGATCTGGTCATTCCAACGCAAACAAGGTCGTCCTCTTCGCTGACTTCCAGAAATCTCCGCATCAAATACCCGTCTCGCCGGAGCATCCTCCTCCATTCGAACGACATGGCCGAGCCAGCGCAGCTGCTAAATATTAATACGCTGTACAATGTCCATGTCGTTGAGGAGCTAATACAGCTCACTGTTCGTTCGTATGCGGAAATTATCGCCAACTCGCACTGGACCGCAAATCCACTGCAATCAGATGTAGAAAACAATTAAGAGGTGACACTAACATTCCCAAAAATGTCTGATTTTGGATTTCACTCAACTAAAGTCGAAGGACCTTGTAACAGCTGGAGGAGAATTTCTGAAGACGAGAAGAAGATGCTGAGTCATGCAATAAATCCCTTCTGTTGGGATTTCTTTGCTCTAGTAGGACTTAAAGAAGAAAGAAAGAAGTCGCCGTAGTCTAGTAGGTAGTGTGTTGGCTTATTATACGTAAAGCCCGGGTTCGTATCCCAGGTCAGGCATCAACACGAAATATGAAAAAAAAAAATATTTCTTCGGCGATTTCCTCTCAGCAGATTTCTGGCAAAAACTCTGAGAGTAAATAAAATTTGCCATGAAAAAGTTTCTCAAAAATCTGTCGTTCGGAGTCGACGTTAAATTGTAGGTGCCGCCACTCATGTATAAAATTAACACACACAACATGACTGGTGTGAGAAGCTGGGACGTTGCAGAATGGGTCAATTCGAACTCCGGGTACTGTACTTGTCACAGTTGACAAGTACAAGTCCTCTAACCTAACCTAACCTAGGACTTAAAGAAAATTATATGTTTTACTTATCATACCATATTTGTGACACCAAAGTATGGGTACTTGCTTCAATGAAAACAAAGTTATGGAAGTATTACAAAACAATCCATGGAAAAATCTGTGAACGAATCGTCAACGGAAATTATAAACAAAAAATGAACAACTTGATCGACATCCCAGCTTAAAACTCATAAAAATACTAGGACGTGAGACAAATGCCCCATTTATAAAAGCTTGAAGTGACAAACTAATTTGATCATGTGGTATATTAACAAATAAAAAAATTATTTTTTCTGTATCCAAATATATCAACGACTTTGTAGACAGTGAAAAAACATAAAAACTAAACCAAGAAAGAAAGAGAAAAAATGACAAATGAATTCGTTAATAATTCTTTTGGCAAAATGCCACAAATCAACATAATTTAACAACAATAAAGAAGAAAATGTTTTAAGCAATTTTCGCCAGCTTTGGCAATGCATGCTATACATACGATGTATGTATGTATACATATTACATACACTTATTAAGAGATATGTATGTATACATACATATGTAAAGAATATGCATGTTAGTGAAACATGTAATCGTGGCATCCGTTTTTTGTTATTAAGGAACGCTGATGTCATTTACAATTCAAAGGAAGTGATGTGTGAATGCCGGCTGCCAACTCAATAATGCATTATGAATACAGAGTATGTATGCATACAGAAAATGCTGATGATGTTGATACGTGTCATGTTGTTGATTATGTTGACGTTACTAATAATTACACATTTTGTTAGGCGTCTGTCTGTAACAATAATGTTTTTCGATATTATGAAAGAAGCAAAAAAAAAAAATTAAAAAACAGCGAATAACCCCCTTAGAACTGAACCATTAAAGTAAAAGCTTTTTTTAAATCGTGTAAACAATATATTTCATTAAAGCTGTAATAATTTACTGCATTTATTAAAATTTTATTAGAGATTTAGAAACTAAAATTTTACGAAATTCTATTATTGATCTCCAAGAAGCCCCGAATACAATGTAAAGTTATTCTTAAATTTCTTTCTTCGATATCCTTCACACTTTACTTTCATTCAACAAATAAATATTCACTTGTGTGTACATATAGAATAAGAAAAAAGGCTCTATAAAGTGTTTGGCTTTAGAATTTTACAGTCAACTGATGGGAAGGGAAGTTTTTTATGTTGCAAATGCCAACAAAAACCACAAACAGGCAGTTCCATTCATATAAAGTGCATGTCGTGTATTTATATATGTATATTTGAGTATTTATGTAAGTGTGTGTATGTATAGAATAAAATTTGTGGTTAAATGCTGTTTGACTTTCTCAAGATATTGCCAAACGATGCTATAGAGAGAGAGAGAGTAAGTGAATTTCAAAAGAAAGTCTATTTATTGTTGTTATTTGTTTGATAATGTATTTGAGTATTGAAGTATAAGTGTTGAAGTGGAAGTGAAGTGGTGAAGTTGTCTATTCATCTGTGCGTTGCATGTGGTTTTGTATACGTCTAAGGAGCACCCCATTCATGTAAAAAGGATTTTTCTGTGTTCATAAATGCATGAATTTATGCAAGTATGGTCTCAAATGCATGCAACGATAGCAACTGCTACATGACTAGCATGTTACTTAGCAGTATGTGTGTAATAAACGGGATTATGTTCTAGTTTAACGTTCACACTTGATTTTAGACTCTTCCTGATATTTTCTCGTCTTTTCCTTTTTAAGAAACCATTGTTTTGCGTTGCCACTTGACCCAAATTGCCAAACGTCAATAATATTGAAAAAAATTTTTCTTTATTCTTCCGTACTTACAAAAACATACAAAATCATGGTTTGACAAACTGCATTTCGTTAAATTGAGTTCTTTATTGCATTGAAATTTTTTCCTAATAGATTTTAAAAGGAAATGTAACTCCGTGAAACAAATGTTGATAAAAGAAATTTCTGAGCGAATTAAGTCAATTCACATCGACACAAATTGAAGAAAGAAAAAGTGTTAAGACAACTAAAAAGAATATTTCATTAGAGAAGGGAGCCGAAAGCTTTCTGAAAGAATGTTATTCTTCATATGTCGAAGGAAGTAGTTTTATATTCAATTCATGGTGCAGTATATTGGCCAATCAATCACGAACGGTGGCACCTTTCTAAAAAGGCAGTGATAGCTCCGTGGACTGTATATACGGACCGTTTCGGGACACTATAAAAAAAAAAACAGCCAAAAATTAGAGGGCTTCCACTGCCCGACTACACCACACAAAAAACAAACACTTATCTTTCCTTTATTTCTTGTCTGTTTAATCTACACTTTTTCATTCCACTTGACCAGAAATACAGACTTCAGATTCGGTTCCACTTCAATTATAAAATTCCCGGTCTTTCCTTGATTTATAGGCCTTATGTTCTTCACAAATAAATTCACTTGTTTATAATTCTTTGTTTTCACCAATTTTAATATATATAACAATTTTTATTCTTTTAATTTCTTTACAAATCACAACTTTATCCCAATTAAAATTACAAGAAAAAGACTAATTTAAATTATTGTACAAAATTTCAAAAATTATTAAAAATGTTTAAAAACAAACAAGTAATCGCATCCCTTTAGATGTTATAAAATTGAAATGTCAAAAAATATAAAAAAGCTTTAGTCCATATGGCAGCGCCCTCTGTTGACAAATTGTGAACAAGTCGATGCCAATCCTGTTTATGTCGCCAAGGATGGGAAGTTTGAAGTCGCAGACATAAACAGGCAGGATCAGACTTTTAAAAACAAAGTATTGTATGTGTTTTGCTAAAAACACAAGTACTTCGTAAAAATAATGATTTTGAGAACAACGCGTATTACTTATCTCCTGTGTACGTACTCCGTATATTAGTTTTCGCTGTAGTCTAGTGAGCAATGTGTTGGGTTATTTGGCGAGAGTTCAATCTCTGCAAAAAAACAATCCCATAATCCTGACTATGAAATTATAATCACCAATAATGTGTATTACATGTATCATTGTAGTATCGATAAAATGGTAAAACAGCATAGACTTTGTTACGTTGCTCTGTATATCGTAAGATACTGTTTTCAGACCACCCCGAAGCTTAAAAATTGGTTTCTTGACACCGGCCTACTCATTAGAATAGTAATTCGTTTTCGATTTTTAATAAAAGTATTATGGTGCTTAACTACTAACAGTCGTAATCCGATTTTCGATGTTATAAAATTGAGAGGCTTTAATACCCTTCAACCCTGAAGATGCCATATTCTAGTAGGTAGTATGTTGGCTTAATAGACGTGAGGCTTCGATTCAAACCCCAGATCAGAAAAAAAAACGAAAATATAAAAAAAAATTTCTTCGTCATTTGCTTCTCAGCAGATTTCTGGCTAAAGCTCTTGAGAGTAAATGAAATTGCCATGAATAGTTTCTCAAAAATCTGTCGTTCGGAGTCGACTATATATTCCGCCTCTCATATATAAAATTAACACACACACACTAGGTCGTTATACTGACTAAAGGGTTGTAATGAGCAATTATGTTTTGTATGTAATAACCTTCAGTTAATCGATACAGTGAATGTCATGTTGAATTTTTGTGGTCCGTACAGCATCAGTGCATGCATATCCAATATTTATTTTTTTACGTAAACAGTATTAACAAGAGTCAGGTAAGATAGAAGTGACTTTGTAGTCATAGTTATTATTGCAAAAATCATTATAACAGCCATCCAAAAACTTTGAACGCCTTTTTCTAATTAGTTTTTAATTTGAAAAAAATCGTATTTTCCGCGCATATTAAAAATATTTTTTATTATTCATACTGTATTCAATATTTATAATCATATCATAACACATAATCAGCAACGTAAAATTTCAATTAGAGATTGATGAATTAATTTATAAAGTTATAAATTTGTAAAATAATATAATTGTTTTCAGTTGACCTCAATTATTGTAAAATTCGGTTGAAATTATTTAAATTATGCCGATCAAATAATCAGTAATGCCACGGAAGTATTTGCATAATTGCCTGCAATTAAAAATCAATAACAGACGTGAGATTTTAATTAAACGCAAATGAATGAAATGACCAAAAGAAAAGTGTTCTGTAAAGGAAATAAAAATAAAATATATTGCCATCATCATGGGTTGAATATGTAGAATTGAAATAAATTTCTAGAATAAACATCGTGCCACTACTTCACTAAAGGCAGTCGTACTTAAGATGGTATTAGGATGCTGCCATAACTAAAAGATGCATAAAATACATACAATTTAAAGTAACGGGTTATCCATTTCGTGATTTCAAAAGTAAACGTAAATAAAACACATATAAAATATTTTTTTCATGATATTTCTTTTTTATTGTAAAGTTTGAACGTTGACATTATGTGTGAAACACTACATCATTTAAATGACCTCCACGCGAAGTGTTGCAAGCATTGATTCTTTTGAGGTAATTTTCGACCATTTTTTGACACATATTGGGCGGTATCTCAGCCATAATTTGACGAATGTTGGTTTTTAAGTGCTCAAGAGTTGAAGGTTTATCTGCATAAACACGGTCTTTCGCGTAGCCCCACAAAAAAAGTCTAATGGTGTCAACTCGCATGATCTTGGTGGCCAGTTGATATCGCTACGACGGGAAATGTCTCTTGCAATAAAGCCATATTCGCTCGAGTTGTGTGGCATGTGGCACCGTCTTGTTGAAACCACATATTCTCCAAGTTGTATTCGTCAATAGCAGGCAAACAAAAATCGGTTATCATATGACCATAATGCTTCGAATTGAAGGTGACAGTCGTTCCATCGTCGTTTTCGAAGAAGTAAGGTCCAATCACACCTTCGGACCAAAGGGCGCACCAAACAGTGACTTTTTCTGGATGTAATGGCCTCTCTTCAATTACTTGAGGATTCTCAGAACCCCAAATACGACAATTTTGTTTATTAACATACCCACCGAGTGTGAAATGTACTTCATCGCTGAAGAAAATTTTGTTCGATACGTGGCTATGGCAGAATCACCATTTTTGTAGTAGGTTTTGATAATTTTTATGCGTTGTGTGATAGTTAAGCGATCCATTTTCGTCAATGTCAGACTTTCAACTGAAAAGAAAAAAATTGGTTTCACAACTTAGTTTGACAGATGTCGAATTCCAGTCCCATACTTTTGAAACCACGAAATGGATAGCCCTTTATAATAAACAAACAAAAAATATCCTTTTACTATTTTTTTTTTACTACTTTTAATTTTTTTTTCAGTTCTTTAATTTACTTTAAACCCCCAATAAATTATTTTCAGGAAATTAAGAATAATTTTTAGCTCTTTTTCATTGAATTCCATTGAAAAGAAAATTTTTCAACTTATTTTCATTGAACGAAGGAAAATAGCAACAAAAACTGCCAAGGTCTTAATGATTTCATTGTTGCTGTTGTTTGTTTTGTTGATTCTTATTTTTCATTTTTTGTTTTTTAATTATTCATTTGATTTGCGCTCATTAAATAACCAAATAATAATCAAGGAACAGAAAGATAGAGAGAGAGAGAAGTTTTTTCTTTTTATAACGATTTACAATGGGAAGAGCCACTATCATTTTTAGTCATTTGCGACAATAACAATACCGGCAGCATTGTTAGCGTAACTATGGGTGGTCATACTTTAGTTTCTATTGGCAGTGCTGGAACTTTATCTACTTTCGAAAGCATTTGAATACAAAGCGTAGCAGCAAATAATAACAATTTCTATTGTTTGTAGAATTATAGAAAAAGGAAACAATTTCATTAAAAAGAGTCCTAATGAAATGGAGCATTTTTTTTCTTTTTGGGTGAAGTCTTGACTCTTTAAATAGTAACTACGTTAATTTTTGTCCGATTTGATCAACTGATGACTCAATCTCTTCACAAGAGAACAGACTTGAAGAATATTATCACTTATTTAATATTTTTGAAGTAAAGTTTGCTACTATGAACGGACAAACTTGAAAAATATGGAAAAAAATTTGCATTTTCCAAGTTTACCTCATCAAATCTCATAGCATATTAAGTCGAATAATAGACATATGTATGCCGTTTTAAAGGTCCATCTTTGCCCTTTCCAACAAGATTTAAATTTTTTAATTCGGGTCAGAAATGTTTGAGTAATCCAGAAATTTGTGCGTAAAGTTAAAAAAAAGAGTTTTTGTCAAATAAAACAAGTTTGGAGGATTCGAGAAATATAAGAAAGGTATTTTTGAGTTCTACTCAACTAACTGAACAACGTGGACTATATAGTTACTCGGGTGTATTTTCACTGTTGCACCGTGTTATTATTAAAATATGTAAAGAATTCATACGCTTAATAGTTAAATAAATAATCTATTGGCTTATGAAATTGTTTCTTATTTCAACAAAAAAAATTTCCAAAATACCCCATAAAACTCAGCTTTAAAAAGAAAATGAACTTTGAAGTTAATTTTCTCATATTATTTGTATTATTTTACTTTCTCTTCATGTTCTGAATGGAACAATTGCGGTATACAGTACAGCTTGAGTATGAGTTGTTTTGTCCACATAATTTGACCCTAAAATGGTATGTTTATTGTCCTTTAAAATGTTCCACAATATTGTTGTGGTCAGCTAATACCAGTTGGCGTTCTTGTTTATTGTCTTATATTATGGTTTCCTTTGGTTTTTTTTTTTTTTGTCCTCTTTGAATGCTGTTTATAATTGTCGGTCACATATACAACAATCATGTCTGCAATACCCTTTATGTCTAACAGGCAATGTGTATTGTTTTTAAACCATTCTACCATAAAGTAAACCGAAAATTTATTTTACAATTGTATAGCTTTTGTTCATGTGCAAATGCTTATAAAAAGTGCATGTGAGTACAACTTTTGCAGTCACGAACAGTTTAATTTTAATTACTAGTAAAACGTCAAACTTTCCTCGGTTCAATTAAGCAACAACAATTGGTAGTTTATGAAGGTTAAATAATTTCGAGAATTTATTTCACATCAAACACTTGCAATTGAATGGCAATGGCAAGTGTACACAATTTTAATTTCTTGTAATTTTTGATAATTACATCTACGTAGAGTAACTACAAGTATTTCTAATTACAGGCGAAGCTTTAAGTTACACTATTTGAAAATAAAATAAGAAATTCAAAATACATGGAAATGATGAATGATTAATAACGAACTGAACAATTATAATATATAAGTCGACTAAGTCGAATAGGTAGTATGTTGGCTTATTAGACGTATGGCCACGGTTCAAACTAGGGTTGGCAATCCCGCTCTATATTTTCAATCCCGGGATTTCGGGATTTCATTTACCTAGTCCCGGGATCCCGGAATTTATCCCGGGATTTTAAAAGATTTGTTCTAGAAAGATATTAACATATTATTTCAATAAAATTAATAACATGACACATCCAAAAATAGGTTTATAAGAAAGAATTTATTAAATTATAAGAAATTTAATTTTATTTTTAATTTTACACATTTTTAAATTAATTATAAAGAGTTAATTGTTTTTATAGGTATATACTCTTTTGCTGATCAAGTGCGATATGTTATTATTTTTTATTTTTTTTAAAATACGTTTTGAGGAAGCACAGAGCATCCAAAGTTTCATCGCTCAAACGACTTCTTTTTTTAGTTGCGAAAAATCCAGCTGCAGAAAAAGCACTTTCAGACTCTACACTGGCTGGCTTAATAGTCATTAAAAAATCGTATGCTCTTTGCAAAAAGTCGCCACGTGTTCCTCCATTTTCAAACAAGAGCATTTCTCTCTGAATTTTTACAGACAACGTCTCACATCGAATTCCTATCCTCGGTAAATGTGCTTTTTTTATAGCTTCATTGAGCTCGTCTGAAATATTTAAAGGTTCTTCAAGAGAACAAGAAAGAGATTCAGATGGAAGCTCAGAAGAAGATGAAATAATTTCGAAAGGTGCCTTAAGGTGTAACTTCTGACTCAGAAGCTATTAGCTTGAAGCATTTAGTCTTTCGAGTAACTCAAGTATTAATTTGCGACATTTTATGGAAGAAAAAACCGTTACGAACTCTGTTTCGGATTCGGACTGAACATTTGTTCAACCATTGTGCACATAATGAAGTACCCCACTGATATCTGTTCTCTTTTGTTGCATGCGAAGGATGAGGGCTGAATGTAGTTTTTGACTTATAACGTTGTTAGCATCTTTAAGTTTTTTTTAACATAAAAGTTATGGCAACATCGGCTGTGAACAGATTAGCATCCGGACGGCAAATGGCGTCAACTGTTGCAATGCACTGCATGAGTAGGGACCATCCCCTGAGTGTTGGTTTCATAAAAAAAAAAAAAAAAAAAAAAAGAGCACTAATGATTGCGGATACCATATTAATCTCATCTTTGGATAAAGCAAAATATTCACCTTCAGGTGGACCTATGTCTATTAATGCCTTTGGTATACAATTTCTTATTAAATAAAAGACGTTTTCATTGCGGCTTAAAAAGTCAAATCCCGGGATTAAGTGCTCAATCCCGGGAATTTGGAATTGTTAAAAAATGCGGGATTTCGGGACCGCGGGATTCCCAACACTAGTTCAAACCACAGGTCAGACATCTCCAACAAAACGAAACTATGAAAAAATATTTCTTTGGCGACTTCCTCTCAGCAAATTTCTGGCAAAAACTCTGAGAGCAAATAAAATTGCCATGAAAAGTCTCTCAAAAATTTGTCATTCGGAGTCGACTATAAACTGTAAGTTCCGCCACTCATGTATAAAATTAACACACACAACATAAGGTCGTAATCCTGACTGAAGGGTTATAATGACTAATTATGTTATGTACTATTATAACAGAAATTCGGAAAAGAGTAACAGTAACATTAAGATGTGATAACATTTGTCATTATTTTTAAAACCATTACAGAGGGTTTTAAAAATGACGAAAACAATATTTTTTTTAAAGTGACAATGGATAAAAAATGGATAAAAACCAACGTTTTTTTCTTTAAGAACGAATGAAACATCAAATCAAGTTTCATAGGGGCTTTTCAATGTTATTCAAAATTTTACAGTTGAATAAATCTCACTGTGAGAATTTTATATTCCCAAGGAAAGAATTCATATGTTTGTTGCGAATTTTTACATGTATTTACTCGACCTT